>REGM01000089.1:827095-860835 GCA_004194415.1 Aurelia aurita | reverse complement strand
TATACAGATTTGGTCAACCCTAACGATCAGAATTTAGCATGAATCAATCCGAAATCATTTTTAGAACATTACTCGATAGTTAACTTGAACATAGATACCTTGTTTGTCGACATTGGTGCTTTGAGAGTAGATATAGTAATCTGCAAAGGACAAATTTGCCTCCACCTCCAAACCAGAGCTTTGGCGTTTTGGCCTAAGCACATTCTTAAAGCACGGCGAATAAGTCAACAATAGACTTGGAAAAATGTCAACCAGGAGGAGAAAAATAAAAAACTGCACAACAAATGCGTTTCAGAAAATATAATTTACGTGACGCTTACCATCAAGGGAGCTCCGAAGTAAACTTTATTCATTTTAAGTGAAACAAATTGTGGATATTGCTTAGGCCAAAACGCCAAAGCTCTGGTTTGGAGGTGGTGGAAAATTTGTTCTTTGAAGATTTATATCTCTACTCTCAAAGCACCAATGTCAACAAACAAGGTATCTATGTTCAAGTTAACTACCGAGTAATGTTTTAAAAATGATTTCGGATTGATTCATGCTAAATTCTGATCGTCATTGTTGACCAAATCTGTATACTTTTTTTTGGGACACCCGGTAGTTAGCACTGGAAGAAGAATAGAGATGCCTGGTTTCTTTGAATAGTTGTGCCCTCTTCAACTGTACACTATATGTGTATTTATGTAGGTTTAGACCAGGGTCACGTGAAACTTTTTGAAAATAGACCTAATTGGCTCAGTTTTGTTTTTACCCATTTCAAGTGATGTGACCACACTCTTGGGAAGTTTAGTATTACATGGCACAAGTTTTCATGGCACGAAATATGTTAAGGAAATCAAAGATGTCTCATCAAGAGATTGATCACTTGACTTAAATTGGATGTAAACAAACCTTAGCTAATCAAGGTCGCCTACTTTGTACGAATTGGTTTTATTCACAGTGCTGTTTCATGACATAGTACACGGAGCAATTGCTGTCCTGTTAATCCGTGCAGTGTTATTCAAAAATGCGCTGTCTGGCTCCCTGTGATCATATCTTAGAACAGTTGATATCGTATTACATCAACACCCTGAATTGAAACCACAAAAATATTCTTACGTCATCTTACGTCGTACGGTCCGGATTACTGGACAACCGGACAGCAATTGCTCTGTGTACTATGTCACGAAAGCAGGACTGCGAATAAACCCAATTCATACAAGGTAGGCGCCCTTGAGCCAGTTTTGTCTATTCACCAAAATTCGCAAAAGTCAAATTTACTTTGATTTGATATAAACTTTTTTCAACGATTCAGATGCATGAAAAAGCTGAAGGAAGAGAGAAAGACCGACAAAAGAAAGAAGAAAGAGAGGTAAATTTAGACTGATTACTTTAAACCCCTTGTATCCCTGCGGTAAACCTTGTTCAACAGGGACTCATATAAAACAGTCAAAACGATGACCCTGCCTAGGCCCATTCTCAGCTATCACCTTGCAGAAACGAAATGCAGCAAAAACCCATCCCGCACAGAGTTAATGACGAAAACTTAGCATGCGTAAATAGAGTAAATTTGACACTGTCAATTGAAGCTTGAATGGCTGTGGAATTCGTGGAATCTTGTAAGCTGATTGCCACCACAATTTCCTGTGTGTGAGGGCCTAAATAGTGTTGAGTTGTTCAGAGTAATATCATGAGTCTCTGTTGACCGAAGCGGCATGATCTTGTCAAAAAAGCACAGGGAAACAAGGGACTCAGGTAATGAGTCTAAGGTAAATTCTTACTATTTCAGCTGCTACTTTTTTATTTGTGTTAAGGTTTATTTGGAATTTTAATTTGGCCCTGTTGCCTTCTAGATTCCTTCGCATTAATTTTGATAAATGTACAGGGTGTCCCAAAAAAATTGTGCCCCATTTGCCTGCAGATTGTGACGAAACGGAAAAAGATCCTCGCCAAACCTGTGGATGATGTTGCTCTTCAGATGTTCAAATAAAATTTGCTACCAATCCCATAAGAATCCATTGAAAAATTATGGAGCTATGATCTTCAGAAGACCAAATTTGTCTGATGACTGAAACCAGCGGTCGGCCATTTTGTCTTAACATTTTGCAGCGATAAACAGTTTCATTGATGAACCAAACAGAATTTTCCAATGCCATAACTCTCGCAAACAAATAATCATCAATGAGTTCATTGACATTTTTGCGAGAGCTATGAAATTAGGGGCTGTTTCAGTTCATCCATGAAGCTGTTTATCGCTGCAAAATAGTAAGACAAAATGGCCGACTGCTGGTTTCAGTCATCAGACATATTTGGTCTTCTGAAGGTCATAGCTCTATCATTGTTCAACGGATTTTTACGGGGATGGTAGCAAACTTTAATTTAACATCTGAAGAGCAAGATCATCCAACAATTTAGCAAGAATCTTTTTCCATTTCGTCACAATCTTCAGGTAAACGGGGCACAATTTTTTTGGGACACCCTGTACAGTAAAACCCCTCATATAAGAAGCTACCTTTTTCAAACCAAGCTGTTTTGGTTCTTATGTAAATGCTAAAATTCATGAGATCAGGCTGTAGGTTTTAAATAAGGTTCTTAGATTTTCTCAAAAAAGATCTCCAGCTTGGTTATTCCTAACTTCCTGAATATCCTTGCAGAATCTCATTCTTGATCGGATATCTTGATTTATCAACAGGCCAAGAGAAAGGAAGGTTCATTCAGGCAAATGCTGAAGCAAGCAGCGCCTCCCTTGGAACCTGGAGACAAATGGGAAGCCGTAAGTTGTCGTAGTTCCAAATTAGGGAGTTCACGAAACCATGAAACCATGACCGCAACTGCAGCGCAATGTTGCTTTTGTTTCAGAACTTCAGTTTGTATGGATTCCTTGTGTTGTGTGCGAATTTGCATCCCTCCCCAAGGGGACTATACTTTTCCTTTTCAATTTCATAACTTGGAAATTCCATCTCTGTCGCTCTGTACTTCAGGTCTATAGGCACTTGAAGTAAAACTCATTCATTTTAGATGTTAGTTTTCAAAGAAAAAAGATGGTTAGCAGACATTTAACGCAAGAAGGAGGTTTCGACTTGGCCCTTTGAATAAAATGTTTGCATGAAGGAAACAATACTTTGTTTGCAAGATAACCAGATGACGTTCTAGTCTTTCATGCCAGGGAACATTTAAGACAAAAAAAATGCTTGATATAGGCAAACAAATAAATATAAACTTTGCAGTATGCTTTAGAACCAGGCAGTTTCCAAAACAGCCATATCTACCAGTTTAGTCCTATAAAAAAGATATTTCTTAGATGGAAACAAAATTTGCTCCTTCATCTAACAGCCAAAAGGGAAAAATTAAAGATACCGGGTGGGTCAGAAAAAATAATCCCCGTTTGAAATGCCACTGCTCCCTGGATCTCAAGACGATAATATTGGTAAATATATTATTTAATAGTGGACATGTTCAAATCGATTTTAAAATTTACCTGACTGAAATCGGCCACTCCGTTCTGAAATTATCATGGATTTTCTCGAAGAAAATCCTGTAAGAAACCTTCAAAACAGACCAAAAATCACGACCAAATTTTCCAAAGATTTCTGCCTTACAGCAATGGCTTTGACATGCTTGCATGCTTTAGCATGTGTTATCCCTTTGAGAGGATGAAGGTGTTATCCTGGGAGCATAAAAGCATTATTCCGGATGATTTCATCCTCCCATGAGGATAACCTGTGCTAAAACGTGTTGAAGTCATAGCTGTAAGGTAGAAATATCAGGAAAATTTGGTCGTGATTTTACACTTGTTTTGAAGGTTTCTTAAAGGGGCTTTCTCGAGAAAATCCCTCATAATTTCAGAACTGAGTGACCGATTTCAGTCAGGTACATTTTAAAATCGATTTGAACATGTCTACCATTAGATGATATATGTGCCAATATTATCGTCTTGATATCCAAGAATCAGTGGCATTTCATACGGGGATTGTTTTTTCTGACTCACCCGGTAGATTTTGTAATCGATTTTTTGTCATTTTTGAAATGTGTCTATTTTTGGGACACGCGGTATTTCTTTAATAATTGCATTTTGATTCACTCACTCCTCCTTTAGGTCAGAAGCCGTCTTTCAAACGACCCGATTTTCAGTCAGGTTAATTTAGAATCAGAAAGAGTGAGGATTTTCAAAGATTTCATGGCATCCATCGATAACAGATCAAAGTCCAAAAAGAAATCATCGAAAAAACACAAAAGAAGATCAAGATCTTCCTCTGTAAGTTAAATATAATTTTTTGTTTCTACCTAACATCCGAAGGTAGTTTTAAGACACTGAGAAGCTAAGCTTATCGAAGCAGTGTCTTGGTCCTTCCTCTCGATGTGAGCACACCTCGTGCCTGCTTTAGTCTGGAATTACAGAGAGCTGGCGACTCTCCTCATTCTAACTAGCAGGTTTGCCAGGGCGGGGACTCGAACCACCAATCCTCAGATTGGTAGTCAAGTGCGCTACCACTGAGCCATCCCCGCTCTTAAATATTAAGTATATATGCACTTTATTCCCTTCAGACTTATACTCCGTTTACACGACACCGGTGTGAAGTGAAAACGGTGCGAAATCACACCGTTTTTGGGCTTGCATTTACATGGCACCGGTGCGACAAAGATTTGGAAACGGTGTGAAAAGAAAACGGAGTACTTACTGTAATGATTTGAAAACCGAGTGGAAAAGGCGTCGCGTAAGCAGATGAAAATGATGCGATTTCGCACCGGTTCGAAATTGAGGACACCACATCGTGCGATAACAAGGTTTAAAAGGGGCTCCGTCTCCAAGTTCTTTGTCAAAACAGTGATTTTGCAGTTTTTTGATAGGCAATAGACTTTTCGTCTTGTTTTCAAAATGAAAGTGTTATTTTGAAGATAAATACTTATACTTCACAGAGGAACAAACCAAACATTCATATCTTTTACGATTGCTCAAATATGCGTGGATTTTTAATGGTCACTTTTTGTGGCTTGGGTGAAGCCACCAAACAAACTGCAGAAAACAATACACACGTGCCTAAAACAATGGTGTTTACAGATTAGTTTACAGTTTGGCAACGGAGCCCCTTCAAAGAGATATGTCTTATGGCACACAAACTTAATGTTTCTTTATTTCCAGGCATCATATTCAGAAGAAGACAGATATTCACGGAAAAAGAAAAAGAGGCGCTCAAGATCTCGTTCAGCTTCATCCGGCTCTGAACAAGGTAAAGACAACTTTTTCGGAACGTTTTATAAAATTTGCCAATAAGATTTCATGCAGTCAGGAACAAGGTGCAAAGTTCATTTCATAAGAAGGGTTCTAAATTACTCTCAAGTCCGGAAGAAAAGTTCCCCCGCTTATTAATTTTTTGAAAAAAATCCACCCAGAACATCTTTATTCCAGACTCTCCGTTTATTGATTTCGAGCTTCTTGAAAGGTGGAACTTGTGAAATAATTTTTCCTGAATGTTATTCGAACTGTATTTCTCATTTAATAATTTCTCTGTGATTTGGAACTTGTTTGTAGTGTTCTTTACAGTCGAAAACACTCGTGTGTTCTAATTCCAGACCCCGCTTTTACCAAGATTAAGGACATTTTCCACCCACCCCGTTTATTAGGATTTGGGAAATTTTCCACCCACCCAGTTTATTTTAGTCCCCCCCCATCCCCCGTTTATTCCAGACTTGAGAGTAGTAAGTCTGTTGATGCCACTCTGCGCATGAAGGATTTATAATTTTATAATTTGTGCATCTTTGGGAAGAAGTATTGATTATAATGATAACAACAACTTATTTGTTATTCTGCTCCATTTCAATTCATCTTATTTTTGAGGAAATATATGACGTTTTGCTATTTATGCTTTCAGAACAAGAAATGAGGAAGAAAGACAAGAAGCACAAAAAGGTACAGCAAGTGTTTACACAAATTTCTGTCTGCCGTTTTGACTAGCTAGCTTGAATTGGAATCTTCTTGAATTGAATTCCAATGCAACATGGTTCTAAAGGAAACCTTTCCCCAAACTTTACCACAGCTAGCCAGTCGAAACGGCAGACCAAAATTGTTAATTCGTTAGGTGGTCATCTGGGAGCTTTTTACCAGCATGCTTTGCGCGGCCGCCATCTGTAGCGTTATTGTCTATTCAAAGCGAGTAGCGATTTCAAACGAAGGAAATTCTCTCAAGCAACAAATCAAAACAAACAAAGCCACAGAAGATGCTGCGAAGCCATTGTGGTTAACTGTCGCGTCGCACAAGCGAAAAGGGGTTGTTAAGAGAAGTATATATTGAAATATAATAATAATCATTATTATTATAAAAGTAATAATAATAATAATAATAATAATAATAATAATGATTGTTGTTNCGAAACGGCAGACCAAAATTGTTAAGTCGTTAGGTGGTCATCGGGGAGCTTTTTACCAGCATGCTTTGCGCGGCCGCCATCTGTAGCGTTATTGTCTATTCAAAGCGAGTAGCGATTTCAAACGAAGGAAATTCTCTCAAGCAACAAATCAAAACAAACAAAGCCACAGAAGATGCTGCGAAGCCATTGTGGTTAACTGTCGCGTTGTACAAGCGAAAAGGGGTTGTTAAGAGAAGTATATATTGAAATATAATAATAATAATAATAATAAAAGTAATACCAGCAAAGAAAAACAAGACAATATGTGCGAAAATTGTTAAAAAACACAAAAGAAGATCAAGATCTTCCTCTGTAAGTTAAATATAATTTTTTGTTTCTACCTAACATCCGAAAGTAGTTTTAGGAAACTGAGAAGCTAAGCTTATCGAAGCAGTGTCTTGGTCCTTCCTCTCGATGTGAGCACACCTCGTGCCTGCTTTAGTCTGGAATTACAGAGAGCTGGCGACTCTCCTCATTCTAACTAGCAGGTTTGCCAGGGCGGGGACTTTAATAAAAGTAATAATAATAATAATAATAATAATAATGATTTGTTGTTTGAGAGAATTTCCTTCGTTTGCGATCGCTAATCACTTTGAATTGCCGTGTTAGTCAAAAGCAACTGATGCTATTGTTACACAATCTGCCCTTAAAGGGGCTCCGTCTCCAAATTCGGTCGAAACGGTGATTTTGCAGTTTTTTAATAGGCAATATGACACAGAGTTTTTATCGATTTTTCAAAAATGAAAGCATTATTTTGAAGATAAATCCTTGTACTTCATATCGGAACAAATGTTCATATCTTTTACGATTGCTCGGATATTAGTGGATTTTCAACTGTCAGTTTTTGGTGGCTTGGGTGAAGCCACCAAACAAACTGCAAAAGACAATGGACACGTGCCTAGAACAATGGCGTTTACAGATTTGTTTACACTTTGGAGACGGAGCCCCTTCAATGATACCCTGCCTAAAACAACAAACAGAAATTTTTCTTCATTTCAGTGGAGCTAACTATTCAATGATTTATTTTTCAGAAGAGCAAGAAAAGAAGACATCATAGCGTAAGTATCAACAAGAGAAAATGTTAGCATATAAACACAATCTTTGATATTTAGATCTCCTTTGTTTTATGTTATTACAACATAACTATCATTTCTTCTCCTCGATAAAACTAGGAGGAAATACAGACGTCTTTTTTACCTCAAGACCATCGTTAAAAAGTAACTTCTTCCATTTTTCTCTTTGATAAGTTGAAAGTACTGAGCCTGTCTTAAAGATAGAATCCACCAAACCAATTAGTACTATCGCATATCATATTTAAGTAGGAGAAATAGAAGAAATTACAGACGTAATTAGTCTCACTGATAACATAGGTTTCAAATCTTTAAATTAACGTAAAGAGGTCGCTGTAAAATTCTGTGTCCTATTTCTATGAATTGAATGGCTTGAAAGAAAATTTAGCTACTTTGCTATAATTCTACCGTTGGACTTTTCAAAAATCTTGAATAGTTTCGAAATGACAGCGTATTTTATATTCAACTCATTTGAGGATGTGACGTCATCAAATTTCTAAATCATAAACCATAAGAGTGAAAGACTTGTGCGTGATACCATATTGTAGACATTCATAAACTATGTTTTTCTTGAAAATTATTCTATGTTTCCTCGAAGATTTTAGGAATTACGATGATTTTAAGTTTTTCCCAAAAAAATTTGAATTCTTAAAAAAGAAGAAAAACACTCTAATTCTGAAAATATTGAAGATTTCTGAAAAATCCAACGGTAGAGTTATAGCATAGTTGCTAAAGTTCTCTTCAAGCCAAGCCATTCCATTCAAAGAGATAGGTCACAGAATTTTACACCGACCTTTTTAAAGATTTGGAACTCATGCTCTCACTGATAAGTATGCATCATTCAAACAGCGAAAGACCGAGTACCGCCATAAACCAACCGGATCTATCTCTTTTAGCGTCGTTACCGTACTTAGTACCAGGTGAGTCAATAAAAAAATCCCCGTTTGAAAGGCCTCTGCTCCCTGGATATCAAGGCAATAACATTGGCAAATATATTACTTGATAGTAGACATGTTCAAATATATTTTAGAATTTACCTGACTGAAATCGGCCACCCAATTAGGCAGAAATATTAGGCAAATTTGCTCGTGATTCTATGCCATTTTAAAAGTTTTCTTGAAGTGGCTTTCTCGAGAAAATCCCTCATAATTTCAGAACGGTGTGGCCGATTTCAGTAAGGTAAATTTTTAAAGAGACACAATCGCAAATTTTGTGTGTTCGAAAATCTCAACGAGATTCTTCATGCATAAAGTAGAGACTTCGTACATTCCGAAAATGTATTTAAACACAATCGCCGAAAAGGGTCGTTAGGGTTGACCAAATCTGTATTCTTATTTTTGGGACACCCGGTAGGTTTTTATGTAATTCATCAGCCAATCAACATTTGGTTCTTATACTGGTGAACACGATAAACCTAAGTATTCTATTCAGGCAANTTTCAGTAAGGTAAATTTTTAAAGAGACACAATCGCAAATTTTGTGTGTTCGAAAATCTCAACGAGATTCTTCATGCATAAAGTAGAGACTTCGTACATTCCGAAAATGTATTTAAACACAATCGCCGAAAAGGGTCGTTAGGGTTGACCAAATCTGTATTCTTATTTTTGGGACACCCGGTAGGTTTTTATGTAATTCATCAGCCAATCAACATTTGGTTCTTATACTGGTGAACACGATAAACCTAAGTATTCTATTCAGGCAATAGACCTTTTAGCTGTTCTACAGAAGAGCGACATGTTCATAAATTTTATACGAAATGTTGGATTGAGTGGCGTTATACCTTCTGTCAGTGTTGTGCATATTCTAAAAACATCATAATATTTTGTAGAATAGCTATAAGGTCTATTACCAGAATTCAACTTTTCCAATCAATAATTTATGCTGTGGCATTCGCAAACGCCACAATTGCACAATGTGGCAGACTTCTTGCATATAGGAATTAAATGAATTGCCTTTGTGGGTTTATTCATCCCAGTGTAAGATTTTATAAACGAGTTTAATTTCTAAAGCTCGTCAACAATGTAAGATTTCCCTTGTATAGCTTGAAGGCTGATTTTCAGTCTGTGGAATTTTCCAAGCGGACGGAAATTTGGATGTTGACATCAAAATTTGGATGCGTGAATTTCCAGATGCCTGACCAAACAACTCATTTCCCCGTCCTTCGGAAAGGACGTTAAACCAGGGGTTCCATACCTGGATGCGGCATGCACTGCTCATAGTAGGCCTAAGTTAGCTGTATTATGGCGTTATAGTCGTCTCAGATTTTGAAGTTTTTTCCCATGTCATTTGTAAGAACCTTGAATTTCTCTTCAGGCACAAAACGTAACGTGCATCTTCCCAGTTCTTTTCCCATGTCTTTAGGCTAGTTTCCAGTGAGTGGAATTTTCCGAGCGGGCGCAAATTCTTTTGTTTGCGACAGAAAATGTCGCTTTGCAATTGAATAGAAATTTAAGGTTGCATGACTTTCGATTGTGTAAAATTCTGCCCGCTCGGAAAATTCCACTGACTGGAACTCAGCCTTTAAATTCAATGTCTTGTTAAGTTGGAATTAATTAGCTATATAATTTAGCTATCGTATTACAGTAATCCAACGTTAAATAAATTGATAATAAAAAGCGTTGAAGTTCTTCCCCGGTCGTCAGAAATCTTTGTTTTTTCCCATTTCGTTTCCTTCCAAATTGTGAAGAATATGTTATCCGGTGTTTTTAATAACCGTTCAGCACTTAAAGCTAACACGCACCAGAACAAAAAATGTTGAAATGTTGAACCGTATATTGCCATGATGAAGTATGTATACAGTTGACTGGGATGGTAAATGGCCAGTGAAAACTCATGCACAAACCAAAGCTGAATTCACACTTGAGGCGATTTTGTGGTGCGATGCAGCACGGGGCGATAAAGTTAAATTAACCCAGTTTTGTCGCATTCGCAATGCTTTGCCGCGCTTTATTGTTACCTGGAATGCGTCAAGAACTGCGCTTCAAATGTGAATTCAGCTTTTAGATTGTTGCCTTCAAAATATTGAATTCAATCATGCTTTATCTATGAGTGACCATTTTAACCTACGCCCTAATATAATGAATCGACAAATTTCTCTTTTCCCTCGTAGCCCTCGCCGTCAGGATCAGAATCCGATGTGGAAACCTCGAGGGACAAGAGCAGGGAGAAAGATCGAAGCAAATCATCAAAACATAAATCCTCCAAGGACAGAGATCGAAAAGACAGGGACCGAAGAGACAAAAAGGAGAAACGGCGCACTGAAGAGGACGACGAGGAGCAGCAAAACATGAGCGAGTCAGGTAGCGAAGAAGGAGAAACTCGTTCGCCTGTCCCAGCAAAGAAGAAAAAGGTACACAGACACTAAAAGAGGGACAGGATTTTGTCTCATTCGTTCGTGAGAAATATTGATTATTATGTTTTAGACCAGTTAGAACTTTATAGGTGAAGAGACAATATTTTTCATTTTGTTTGTACAAAGGGTTTTGCTTATTTCTTTCCAGATTTTGTCTGTTTAAGTGATTGTTTTATTCTCTCAAAGGAAATCTAGGAAACGCAAAATGATGTTCACATGTCGAATGGTGAAATTTGTTTCCATCAAAATACGCAAAAGAAAATTAAAGAGAGGAGGGAAGGAAAATGCTTTACAATTCAGAATATCATGTCCAGACCTTCTTTGTGATCAGATCAGTCTTGTTAATCGGTCGATCAATCATTGAATCACTCGTTTCAGCCAATTAATCAGTCAACGAATCAATTTATCAGGCAATCAATCAATCAATTAGTCCAGGATACCTTCAGTACACAGATATTTATAGTTTAATTTGTCTGGTGGGAGGTAAACCGTTAAAAGTAGACATTCAAGTGGATAATAAGAAGTTGGAGCCTTGATGAATTTTTTGTAGATTCCTAATTGGTTTTCTCCGATTTGAAGTAATCATGCAATCTCGAAGTTGTTTGTCCCGAATATGACAGTTCAGACTTTATTTTGAATAGACTGGTTCTTTGCTCCGCTGCAGTAACTATTTCCGGAATATTTCCTTCAAATTTTGCACAAAATCCAAGGAATTATTCGCACTGTTCTTCCAAAATATGAGAAAGATCTGTGTTCAGGAAATGTTTTAAGGTTGTATATTCCCTGTTAGAGCTTAGATTTCAGATCTTTAAAAGGGTGGTGTAAAATTCTATTACTTTTTCTTCGAATTGAATTGCTTGAAAGGAACTTCAGGTACCGTACCCTAAACCTCCTGTAATTCTGCCGTGGAAATGTTTTGATATCTTGATTATTTTCAAAATGTTGGCTTTTTCCTTTTATTGAAAAAGTTCACGGAAAGTTTGGAAAAATTTAAAATCATCGTAAATCCTAAAAACATTGAGGAAAATTGATGCAATCTTCAAGAAAACCATAGTTTATGAAGGTCTACAATATGGTGGCGAGCAGAAATCTGTCGCTTTTCTGGTTTACGATTTAGAAACTTAATGACGTCACAGCCTCAGATATAATGAATCCTGCCATTTTGAAAATAGTCAAGATATCAAAAAATTTCCACGGTAGAATTACAGCAATGTACCCTAAGTTCCTTTAACGCCATTCAACTCAAAAATAGGTAATAGAAATTTACACCGCATTTATTAAAGAGTTGAACCCTATGCTCCCTGTTAGATTTCCGTAAATATATCTCCATGATATCTTCTAGATTTCTTTCTCCATAAAATACCCTCATTTCATGCCCTAAAGTAACGAACTGGATTCAACATGGACCTTGTGTATCAGCTTTTGGTAGCAGACAAGGGTCGTAATCTCGTATGGCTTCATTGCATGGTAAGGTTTGTTGACTGGAAATCTGAGAGATCTTGTGGTAAGATTTGGAATCTTTGGTTTTAGGTAACATTTTGTATGATACAATCCTAGGATTGCTACTGTGTATGAGGCCAGGAAGACATGAATTGTAGGCCTTTGCTTGATTCGCATTCAAGTTGGCATCGCTGGAGTAAAGGACTATATATGTATGATGTCTATGTATACCTTTATAGGGTTCGCCAGGGAAACTGCCTATTGAAGTACAAATCTTCAGTATATTCTCACATATACATGCACACACAGAAATAGTTCTTCTTGTTTTGGCAAATACACGAGCAATGTTCTATCTTCATACACTTTTTCGAAAGACATGCATGATGCAAAACGGAGTTAAACTACAATCTTTATGTGCTACTTCTATCTAAAGACGTGGATATCCAAATTCTGCTTTCTTTGCACTTAAACTACGAGATAAGATGCATTTGTGCAGACTCAGTCCTCCATTTTCTACTTTGTACTGTTTGCAAGAAAACCAGTATATAGAGGACGTCTTTTCTGTCAAGTTTCTCCAAATCGTTGCTGCATTTCGTTATAGTTCGACCTCTTTGCATCCAAGAGTTGTTTTATGATGATGTAAAAAGTTCAAAAAATATGACTGCTGTTCACGATTTCTCTGTTGGCAACGTAACATTTTTCAGGTAATTTTACAAAGATACCTAACGTTTGTTGATATTTTTCAAGCAATAAATTATCTGGCCTCGCTATCAAATTACTCTCAATTAATACTAATGCTGCAAATGGCTGTGCTATACGAAAATATCTAAGTTAACTTTCTAAGCATTTCTCTTCGTTACACAAAGTTTGATAAGAAACACCTTGAAGAAACGAATAAGATTGCACCAGAATAACAAGACTAATTTACACCAGAATAACAAGACTAATTTCAAGAGGAGTAAGATCTCTTTTCAGTTAAACAGATGAAGAGAGACGTCTTTCGCAAAAAGAATGATATCGAATATTTTTTTATCAAATAAATCAAGGTCTTTCCTGCAGAAACCAAGATATTGTATTAGGACAACTAAATTTTTTCTCAGCTAATAAATTCGTGAACTGAAGTGAAACTATTGTTGTTGTTATTATAGGTTCCATTCTGTTCTAACAATCTCTTTTGCCCAACGAATAAAAAATGTCGTACGTTAGGCCACAAATCAGAAGTAGCATTGGTCCTGATCTGAAGCAGTATAATAACATGAGGAGTACAGTAAAAAAATGTTCGTTCTACTCAATATATTGAGTTATACCAATAGAGCGCCAACAATGCGAGGGCAAGATCTACTGCTTTACGCTACCGTTTTATGAATCAACAAATACTTTCTTTAAATTTTGAGACTGTGTAAAGCCAACCCAAGATTGCAAAATGTTCAATTTTTCGAATCAACAAGCTTGGTTTTCTGCTTACGAATTATTTGTTTGTTGTGAAATAATAACATTGTGTCCAACATGCATCAATTTGCTTGACCTAACACTGCTCCAGCTTGCTTTGTAGCATCGAATATTCCATCCACATCTCTTGTCATAACAGTATAGTACGTAAACCTGCTCATAGCTGTAATCAAACCATTTATATCCAACTTTTCACCACTGAAGCTAGGTCAACTACACTCTTTGCTAACTAAATTATCTTCTGACCTATGTGTTGCTCCAGTCCAATGATTTTTCTGTAATGTCATTCTTTCTAGTATATCGTGAGCTCGAATGGTCCAAAGAGAAGCCGAGCAGACCACCTCTTACCAGCACTTCTTCCAAAGGACCTTCAAGGTTTTATCCGAGGAGAGAAGCGTACAGAAAGGATAGGACGAGAAGTGGTACTGCCAGAATTGACAGCTATGGGAGTCGAACCCATGACGTACACAAAACACGAGAGCTCTAACGACTATGCAACCTTCTTCGTCTGCTAGAACCCATGACGTACACAAAACACGAGAGCTCTAACGACTATGCAACCTTCTTCGTCTGCTAGAACCCATGACGTACACAAAACACGAGAGCTGTAACGACTATGCAACCTTCTTCATCTGCTAAGTGTCATGCCTTTCCAGAACGTTGACTATCATGGCTTTCCATTTACTGCTATCTTTTGTTGACTGCAGTACATCTCTCACACTCAGTTTGTTGTTGATGTCTTTGTTCATTCTTGTTAGAAATGTCTCTCTTTATCTACCTCTGTCCTTCTTGCCTTGCATTTTTCCTATTAACAATAAATCTTCCACCCCCTCCCTTTATTCGCTCAAAGTTCCCTCCCCACTAAATTACGTCTAGGCTCTGTAATAAAATGAGTCACGATCTTTGAAATCCAGACCTGTTTCTCGGATAATCATGCTCTTGTTATATCTTCGTCTCATATCACAGTTCATTCATTTCATTCACCAACGATAAAATCTTTCGTCCTCTTCACTTCCAGGCGGCCTGCCCACTTACGAAGAAAGACGAGGACTCGTGCTGTTTCCAAGTAGGCAGATAAGGGAATAAACCTTGTTTCCAGATAATAGCGTCAAAGTTTGCCTTTATCGCTTTTATCTCAAATCTTTATCGTTATCGCTCAGAACCACACCAAAAGGTGGATTCTCCTACATAATTCGATTTCCGCAGTGACGTGCTGTACATCTCACAGTTTTTGTGAGCAGAGTCACTCTACTAGTGTCTCCCTGATGTCAGAGTGACTCTTCATTGCTTCTTCCATGTAATTTTTAGTAGTTATCTTAAAATGATTGAGATGAAATGAAATGTTACTCTCAGTGTCTAAATCCCACAGATGAAGGCATAGCTTTCCTCGCTACACCTAATATCAAATATTGTCAATTTTCAGCCATTCTTGTGCTCTTGACAAGCCCTTAAAGACCCTCTGCTAACCATGAGGCTTTGCGTGCTGCGCATGAAAAAACAGCACAACACTGGCCTAGCATCAGAGACTTTCAGATAATCTGAAAGTCCATTTGCAATGCATTTTGGGACAGCAACGGCGTGCAAAGCCACATGGTTAGCAGAGAGTCTTTAATAACAGAGCTTAGAAAACTGCTTTTTTTTCTGCACGAAATTTTTTTTACTGAAACCTTCATTTTGTATTGATGGGCGCTTCAAAGTGCCATACAATTGTGCCATGACCTTACGCACCAGTCTGACAGGGCCCTGAAGAGGAGTCCTTAATTCCTTTTTCCTGGTCACATTTTGCTAGAAATTCTAGTCCCATTTTGTAGATATACAGTCAGTGGTCAAATATCAGTCCCAGTCTATTATAGCCTTTCTAGTCCCAGGCCCAGTTAATAAATTCCCAGGTCCCAGTCCCAGCACAAAATTCACATCCCCAACGCCCAACGTGTCATTTTTGGCAAATCCTAGATCCCATTTTACCCCTTCACGACCTTGATATTTGTCTGTCTATGCCTTTGCCAGGGGACTCTTGCTTCGACTGGCTTAACACTTCTTTTTCTCCGAACCTGGTAACGATTTTGGAACCTCGCGTTGCACTTTTTTGCAGGGCTTTGTGCGAAATGTCAATTCAGAAAGTTGGTTGTAATTGTGTTGAAACAAGGTAATATTGCCGCGAAATAACACCGTATTTTTCTAAAAATCCGCTTCGTCTGTCTTTGAAATTGGAATGAGCGAGTTGTTTCGCCATCTGTTCTCTGCTTTGTTGCGAAGCTGTAGACTTGGAAAGTAGGACTTATAACTTGGAAATTCAGCCCTTGCTAAAGACGTTATTCAGCTGCGAGAAGATTGCGAAGATGAATGATTCGTTGATTCGTTGATTGATTGATTGATTGATTGATTGACTGACTGACTGACTGATTGATTGATTGATTGATTGATTGATTGATTGATTGATCGATCGATCGATCGATCGAAATAGTTTGTGGTTGGTTACTTGCTTGACCGATTGATTGATTCATTCATTATCATGTTGATCATCGAACGATTAACCGATTGATTGATTGGTTGACTGAGTGAGTGAGCGAGTGAGTGAGTGAGTGATTAATTAAATGATTGATTGATTGGTCAAAATAGTTAGTGGTTGGTTGCTTGACCGATTGATTGATTTACTATCGTAGTGATTCATCAAATGATTAACCGATTGGTTGATTGATTAATTGATCAAAATAGTTCGTGGTTGGTTGGTTGCTTGACCGATTCGTTGATTCATTATAACAGTGATTCATCGACTGATTAACTGATTGGTTCGTTGATCGATTGATTGATCGATTGATTGATTGAGTGAGTGATTGGTACAAAAGGAAACTCCTTCTTTAGAAGTTTGATTTTCCAACAACAAAGCCGGTCATCATTTCCTGTATTTTACGATGACGTCATCACACCAAAACGTTTTAGCCACAAAACCTAACACCAAATTGTTTACAGATTTCAAACCCAAGGTTCATCTCAAAATAAATATCAAATTCGATATTCCGAAAATTAAAATGATTTTTCGAGTTTTGCAATGAGTAATTTCATTTGATCATAAATCTTACCTGACATTAATTTGAGACCAATGAAGCTGGAAGCGTTTTCTTGCCGCTGCAGAAATAGGAGCCCGGTCACACTGTACCGGTATAACTGTTGATCGGTAATCAACTTTGTACCGGTACAATGTAAACACGGATAGAAAGTTTTCCAGATCTAAAGGTCAACTGATACAATGTAAACGAGGTATCAAGCTCCCGTTTTATGTCAAATGAATTGATTCATTGTAGAACGCAAGCCTTATTTGGGCAACGGCAAGAAAAATGCTTCCATATTGACAATTGAACTTTATTTTCATCACAGTAGACCTGCTAACTGTTCTACAAAAGAGTCTGGGACGAGCGATATTTTTTATATATTTTTATACGAAAAGTTCCATTGAGTGGCGTTATAGCTTCTATCACTGTTGTGCACATTCGAAAAGTCGTCAGATTTCTACAAAATGTATAAAAATATTGTTCGATCCAGATTCTTTTGTGGGATAGCTAAAGTGTCTATTCTAAATATGAAATCCTCTTACAATCTCTCACAGCCTCTTTCTGATTTATTCTCTGTAGACTGATTGGGACACATCCAGCGAAGATGAGGCTGAACTGCAAAAGAGAAAACGAGAGCTACTCCGCAAATTACGAGTTTCTGCGCAGCAAGATGGTGACTATTGAAGAACTTGTGAACGATTTTTAACATCTTATTTGGAAGGTACTACTTATATGTAAAGATATTTTTCATATACGGGTATGCTTTGTGTTTAGGCATTAGCTGCAACTTGCTACGATGTAACTGTGTTATCACTAAACAACGCTGCGCTCATTTTTTTATAAGAAAGTTGGCTCTGAATTTTTTAGTACGGTTTCTTAACTTTGGGCCCAGTTCTTATGGTAAATGTTTCTTGTAAAGTTTCTTAATTTTCATAAAGTTAAATTTCACCATTTATCATAATTAATTGAGGACCACTAATATTGCTTTTTGAGCCCAGATAGTTTTAAGAAAGAAGCAAATCATAAGCAAGAATTATATACTTGTTGGTATTATTTGGATTGTTAATGCGCTTTTTTGGTAAAAACTCTTTGCAACTCATGATCGAAAATTAAAAAGTTTCTTAACCTCGAATTGACCTCATCAGATCGCTTCTAGTACATGTTCTTAACTTTCTGGAAGAGGCTACTACAGTTTATTATGAGCAGTTTCTTATAGAAAAATGAGTGTATTAACCCTTTTTGAAATGTAGAAAGAATTCAGGTAAAACGCTAGAACCCTTTCTTTGACTAATTACTTGATTTTGACATTGCTGGAGAACAGAGAAAACATCCAACCACTTATTTTGACTTTATTGTACGTGTGCCATAAATCATAAATCAGTAACCCCCTCCACAGCAGCCGCACAAATGAGGCATAACTTTTTTGGACACCCCGTACATTTGGATTCGCTCATGATGAATGAATGAGTGTGCTATCATGCATGTGCACAATCTCGTCCCCAGAGTGAGTTCGTTGCTCTCCCTCTACTCTGGGATACAAGTCGCTTTTCTGCAATTTGATTGGTTGTTCGTAAACAATGGCAAAAGTAAATTATTTCTCGAAAACTTCCTAATTATTCCAATAAAAGAAACATAATTTAGTCACTAAGCAACAATCATTACAGTGTCACTGTATTGTTTGGAATCGAGTTCGCATAATTAGCGTTACCTAGCTAAGCGCATATCCTTGATGGCTGCTAATCCACCCTTATTTTGGGCGAATTTGGGCAATGTGTAGCAGGGTGTTCATTCGGCTTCGTGATTCGCGTATGACGTAAGAACAATATAATAAATAAATGATTAAAGTACCATAAAATAGCGTAGATGTAAAAAAAACTCGACGTGTCGAGCATGTAATCGAATCGTTATCAAGTTTTCACTCACTTGATAACGAATACATGCTCGAAGCGTCGTGTTTTTTACATCTGCACTATTTTATGGTACTTTAATCATTTATTTATTATATTGTCGTTTAATTTTGATGGTACCACACGCAACAAACTTTTATTGACATTTTATTGACGCAACAAATTTTTATTGACGTAAGAACACCCTGGGAACGAGGTTGGCATATGCAGCAACGTGGAAAGTTAGAAAGTTAGACAAAGACGAAAAATTAAATGATAATTCATGGTGGGTTTATAATAGGTTGCCGTTGAGCTTGGTAGTTGGTTAAATGTTCGCAAGCCTGTAGTTGGCTAGCTATTCATCAGATTCTTTGAAACTCATTATCGTACTTTAGCTAACATGTCACCTTATACCCCATTCACACTGGCAAGTTAAACCAGCTTAAAATAAACCTTGTTATCGAAGGCTGTGTTCTAATAGACGATTACGGAAAAGATGGCGTCAGGGGGCGTTTGACCAAGATGCATTGCGTTTGATGATCGAATTTCTATAGAATCACTGTTGATTCCATTATAGAACGCAATGTATCTTGGTCAAATGCCCCACGACGCCATCTTTTCCGCAATCGTCTATTGGTCGATCCAACTAATCGAATGCATTTGATTGGTTGAAATTTAACCTGGGCTAGATAAAGCTGGTTTAACTGCTTCAGTGTGAATGAGGTAATCAAATTTGCCAACACTTCTGCTCCACAGCGACCATAATTAAACTCAATCAGGCGATCTTATTGCCTAGGTAATCTGTTGTATAGATGCAGAACCTCCATCAGAAACTTTCGTTCTGCTGTTTTTCACCTTTTATTTCCAGGATGAGTTGTTAGAAAATTTGATCAGGATTTTAGGCCTGTTTTGAAGGATTCTGAGATGAAACATTCGCCAGTAACTTGAGAACGAAAGGACCAATTTTCATCAACTAAATCTTGTTATCTAAGTTGGTATGTTACCCACACAATGACAATCAGTTTTAAGGAATCTCATAAATAGCTAGCAAACTACATGCTTGGAAACGCTTCAACTTTTTTCTCACTCACCCGCTAGAAAATGCAATGCATATAAAATCAATTTTTTCTTTGACACAAATGCAAAAACAGAAATCTTACTGTTTTGTTGAAACAGCCAATTGTGACAACTTTTCTAACACAGTAATTATTTCTGATTCAACCAACAGATGGAATTATTCTTACCTGAGAATATATAACTGTGATCTGTGATATCAAAACGACATTTTATGATGGAAGTATTCTATGAGTTTCTTGTATGGAAGTGTCAAGAGATTTCTTTCACATGAGGCAAATACTACTTGGTATTCGAGTTGTTTTCTGTGAAGGTTGTTGTTCTTTGTTTAAGCAAATGCTTTTTTAGCCTGCGCGCAGACCCAATATTCCGATTTCTTCTTTGAAATATTGGGTCTGTACGTAGGCTAATGCTTTTTAAGACTAGCGTATTTCCAAATCTTGCAAGAAATCTTCGAAGTAGTTCTAAATCACCTTTCATCGGCTGCTCAAAAAATTTGCGACATATTTGGTCGAATCTAGTAATTGAAATATTGCTTAAATTAATCTGAAATATAGCTATTGATCTTCTTCGATAGGTAATTTAAACTTTGATACATTGGGTGTGTTTGATTGGTAATTCCAAACCTACCAACTTCTGAAAACAGTAGACTTCGCAGAGACGGGAAAATATTTTCCAATCAAACACAAACATCTTGAAAAGGTAGGTTTCGGATTCACCACCAGTGTTTACTAACGAAAATGAGAATCTCTCCGAACTCTGCCAAACCTTCTGGCTTCTTTTGGAGCAGAAGGTTCAGAAAGCCTACCAAACCTACGAAACCTTCTGATTTGAGAATTTCGAAGTCAATCAAACACAAATTCCGAGTCTATCAAGTCTACCGTTTTCAGAATTGGTATCAATCAAACACACCCATTATTTGCTAAGTGCTAGTGTTTGAGGAGTGAGATGTTTATCTTGAAAGTTTAAAGTTATTAATATCCCTAAACCAGAACGTATGGGTCTCTAAACGCAGGGTAAACATTTGTAGCAAAGGTGGAGTTCGTTAGTGCACTTCGAGTTCCATACGCAAATTTTATTGGTGAGATAAAAATGTGAACACATATCAGTCACAAATGCGAAAAATGATGATATTGAAAAAGGACTTCTTTGAGTTTTTATTGGGGATGATTGCAGCTTTAAACTATCAAGAAAATATTTCAGCTAGTCACAAANGAATGAAAACATTATGGAGGGGATCTGAACTGATCAAACCGGAAGGAATAAACCTATATACATAGGTAGATAGGAATCAAGAATGTTGTAACAATAGGCATTATTTATGCACACAATCAAAACAATTAAAATATATTTTTAATTAACACGCCGGTGGTCAAAGCAATCAGCGATTCGAAACAAGAGGATGTCTACAGCCAATTATTCAAAGCGCAAATGTAAACAAGGCAAACTGCGAGAGACACCTTAAAACTTGGATGGCTATCTCACCTGGTGTGCATGTGAAAGGGGCTGTTAAGAGGATCTATACAAGATCTATACAAGTTTCTCCTTTCAAATGCTTCTTTTGCGAATCGCCAACCTAAAGGTAGTGACAGGTTACCAGGTTGAATGTCCATTGCATATATGTGGCGTTAGGACGAAGATTTTACTTTAAAGTTCGGTGCAATCTCGTCTAAAATCTGTTTGAAGCTTGCTGATTTAGGAGCTTTGTTTTGGAAGGTCATCTGTGTGAAACCATAAGGCCATTCTATTAGTGACACTAAATCAAGTACACTGCAGTAAAAGTTTCAATATTAAATGTTTTGCCTTTAGCTAGTGCTGGCAAAAGCAATATTTTCGCGTTTTGCCAACGTTTCAAGTACTGCTTGACAAGCAAAATATAGCAAAAAGCAGAAGTCATTAGACAATGTTTTGAAAACTGACTTGTTATCTTTCTTGTGTTGTTCAGAAATACTGTATCAACCAAGAAAAGGCCTATCATCAGTTGCCCTTAGATACAAATTAGCAAGACCTGGGGTTTTCTAATTTCGCTACTTTCGAATTAAAAGGGGTTTTTTCCATGTGAAAGACGGCTTTTATATGAAGAGAAGCAAGCCTTGTAAATTTCGATCTATACTCTGTGAAATTTTTGCCTTTGCTTCCCAAAATTTCTTTTAGCCGGGTAGAAGCAAACTTCTAGGGGTGTTTGCAATATTTGGACATTTTCGATACTTATCATTGGGAGCACGTAACTCATGGGGTTCTTAGAGACCTATTGCTAACCATGATCCTTTGCGGGCCAAATGAAAAGCATAAAAAACTAAACCTAGGCCAAAAATGATTTCCAGTTTCATATCATACGAAAGTCGACTTTGGGGTTGCAAAGGATCATGGTTAGCTATGGGTCTTTAACCTAATGTATTCTAATGTAGAGATCTAGGTTAAAGTATTGGAAGTCTGATTTAACTACAGCCCTGAATTTTGGATCCTCTTCTATTTGCAACGTAAGATGGAGAAAAATGTCTCCAAAAACAGTGTAATCAGGAAATATCTGTTTGTTTTTTACGAGAAGGCCCAAGCCAGTGAGGTTGGAGGTGGAGTTTGATGTATTCTGTACTTTAGTTTCGTAAAGAAGGTACCCTTTGCCCCCATGATAAAGTGCCCTCATTGCGAGGAATGGGGCAATATTTTTTTGAGAGATGGCCTAGGCCCTTGGTTTCGATGTTTGCATTCGGCGAAGAGGTGACGGTGGGGCTTGGTGTATTCTGTGGCATTCCTTCATGAATAGACTTCATTTTGGTATTGATATAAAGGCCCCTGGTTTACAATTTGCAAGGGAAATGGAAAAATATATACTCATTACTCATTGTTTTCGGAGATGGCCTAGGCTTTTGGTCCCTATGTTTACACGTGTTTACATTAAACAAAGTGAAAGTGGTGAAGGTGGAGCTTGATGTTTCATGTATTAATTTTTTTAGAACTATTTTAGACTTCCCCTCCCTTTTTGTAGTGACAAGAAAGCCCTTGATTTAGTATTTGGAAAAAAATGGCGAAATATTTGTTGTTTTGTGAGACGGCCTAGGCTCACAATTTCAATGTTTACATTAGGCAAAGCAGTGAGGGTGGAGCTTGGTGTATTCTGTGTCATTGTTGCACCTAGGGTAACCCGTCACGTTATCAACCAATCAAATGGCTTGATTCAATTAACCAGCCAATCAGCGCTCGACATTTTCCTCGCATTTCTTTGGCTGCTAAAAGGCCTCTTCAATCAATTCCGCGAGTTCTGTACTAAGATGATCGTAAAAGATGGGCAAAATTACACAGCTACTTCGCATGCATTTGGACCATAATACTATGAGGAACGTACCTTGAAATATGGTTGAAAAAATGTCCGAACTTGGTCAGACTTCACGAGCTTCGAGTGCATTGTTGAAGCGACAAGAGGCGATCAAACGCTGGAAGTCGAGCGACACGAATCGTGAGAATGCACACCGCTCTCCCAATCGTATAACTTTCGATAATGAAACTGTCTTTTTATATGTTGTGTCCAGTGGAGATGTTGATGAAACTAGAAACCTTATCAATGGAGGAGTCGATATCAACTGCAGCAATGTAGATGGATTAACAGGCCTTCATCAGGTAACGTAAAACAGCTTCGGTATTTATTTAGGCACCTCTAGTCCGCTATATATACGGTACCACCATGCATTTCCCAACATCTTTGGGCCTACCTAGTAGTGTCGCCCCATGTCTAACATCGCCCTTCCCCATCATTTGCTTGTCTAAAACTAATTCTTTTTGTTTATGATACTTAAATTAAGTTAACTATTAGTAGGTCGCTCTGGTAGCAAAGATAAGACCCAGAGTATATCTGCAAATAGAGCACTTAGCCGTACACAAGTAAGTGATCGGACAGGAGGGCCATGATCTGAATACAGGGCGACAACAGTCCACACACAACAGCAAATAGGAAACCCGTGCCAAATCGCATCTTTTCTCTTAATTAATCACGCCAGTTCCCACTTCAATATAAACTTCGATTTATATTCCATACTACGAGATAACTATTTATAATCGACGTTTAATATTCAAGGAAATGAGTGGCCTCGATAATTGCCGCAGATTTGAACATACAAAACATCCAGGCTGGAAAGGTGGAGAATTCCAAACAAGGGGGAAGAGGTGGAGACATTTTCTTGAGGCCTGCAACCCAGCATGGCTATTGTTGCCGTTACTCAACGCTCCATTGATTTGTGGTTATGATATAGAATATCAACCACTTACCCCTGAAATGATTTTTGGATAAAGAAACCACAGAAACCCCAAGTTCCATTTATTCTGGAAATATATCTTCTTTTGTTTAGTAGGGGAGATTCAGAATTTTTAGGAAATGAAAATTAAATATTTAAACATAACCAGACATTCAGACAACATTCCACCTTTTTGCTATATATGCTGTACTACATTACAATGTAAAAGTACGTTGTTATACCAAGTAATCGTCCACAAAATATGGAGAGTGGAAGATCACAAAATATGGAGAGTGGACAAACAAAGATGAACCCCTGTATGGAAAGTGTGGCACTTGCACTCCTAAAATTTTACTGAAAACAATTGGTCCCCACTTACAATTTGAAGACATCCTTGCACATGCGAGATCTTACCAAAAACTGCCTTACTGTCCATACAGGTCCATACAGGGGTGAACCTACTTCCCTAACTCTAACAAGTACCCATAAAAACACTTCCTGCATCCCACAATGCTACGAATCATAAATATATTTTTGACACCCTAAAATTTCCCTGAAAATCCTCTTTTGGCAAAAATCCTTTTATTCTAATGTCAAATCCCTGTCTCCAAAGATCCTTTTTTCTTAAAATTGTGTCCGTTTTTGGATACCTGATTCATCGCTTGGGAGTGCTATCAAAATCTGTGCCCCCATGCCCCTAACTATGTTTACTGTGCGTATGATGTCTTTCTGGCGAAGATTTTTGTACGCTTGGCTAGACAAACTGCACTTGGCTTGTGCTTGTAGGGCAATGAGTTATAGGACTGTTACGGTAAGTTTCCAACTCCTATCAAATTATGTGCCTGAAAGTTTGAGTACGCGCCTGTGGCTGAAATATTTGCTCATAAAAGATCTCATACGCAAACAGCAAAGTAGTCTGGCCCTCATGGCTTGTTTTCTCATGGGACCAGTGGTCTCCAAGCCTATTTTCACACCTTTTCACACAACATCTGCCAAAAAATGGACAACCAGGAGTAAGCAAAGGGCCCCTTGGCATCAGTCTTGAAAGTAGGGCACAAGCACAAAATCATTTTTACGCACACGTTTTTGCCAATTTTGGGACACATGTCTTTCAGACGCTCTTTGAAATTAAGAAAAATTTAAAGATTAATCCTGAGTCAGTACCCTTTTCTTAAATCTTTTTATTCATTGTCAAAAACCCAATCCCCACTCTTCCCAAATTCCTGCCATGGATTCAAACGCAAACTTTTGTACAAGACAGAAAGATGTGTATTTGCCGTGCACATTTCCAGTGCACATGGCCTCATATCAGCACACAAATAGGTGGGCAAGGCATTAGATATTGTATTGTTTTCTTGGAAAAAAATTGGTGCAAAAGCATTGGTTTTGGAGCGTGGAAAAACCTTGTATCCATTAAGAATTGGGACCAATGTTTAGAATTGTATAATGTGTTGCCTACTTGTATAGAAACTGAATAACCTGCACATTTTTGTCACTGGCAAATGAATAGTTCTCCTATTGTACCTTAGCCAACAAATTATTTAAATAGTTTTCTAAAGGTATAATTGTTAATTTTTGGTGGTTTTTCAGTGCAATGAAGTTGTTAATATAATTGAAATAGGTGATCTGTGCTCAAGACTAAAAAAGATTCTAGGGAACTCAAAATCTGTATCAATCTTATGCCTGGTTTCCATATAACTGTAAGGTGCCGTGAGGTTGCTGCAGCCATTGCCGGAACCATTGCCTACAGCATGCCACAGCCATTTCAACTTGAATGGAAACTACCTCCCCCGGTACCACCGGCAGCCACAGTCATGATGGCTGCAGTACCATAACGAATCATGTCGACAGTGTCTCATCCTTACTGCATCATTGTGGTATCTTAGGTATGATGGCTTCGGCACCAGATTCAGACATTTCCATACAAATAGTTTGACTGTGGTATGGCATGGCAGATGGAAGATGGCAGAAGAATGGGCTGCCGGTAACCTTACAGCAGCTTGTGGCTATCTGGAAGCCAGATTACTTGTTCATTGGAGTATTTCTAAGAAGTTCATGGAACATTATTTTAACAAAGTACACAGCTGAGGGCAGATAAAAAATTCTTAAAAATTGAACATTTTAATATGATAAAAATTTTAATACTGATTTCAAAGAACTGTTTGCAAGGTTTTTGCAGCTTGATTTTTGAAACAGTTCATAAAGGTTTTGTTTTGATGGCTTCAATATGATTTTGACAATACTTGTTTAATGTTTCACTTGTTCAAAAAATCAAGAGGAGCTTTATGATTAATAAATTTTTGTTTCACATATATGTTTGTTAAAGTTAGGTGGCCAAGGTATGTGGAGTATGCTTTAAATAGGCCAATAATACACATGCCTGCCTATCGTTTCTCTGTTAGTGGTTAGTGCATTGGCAAGCATCTTCAAATTCCAATAACTCTAAAAATACCCTTTTTATATCTGCACGTAACTTTAAGATCAACACCAAAAATCTTGTTTCAAATTGTTTATCAGGAAGGCATCAGTTATTGTCTCAGCTTCAGACTAATCTTGAATTCAACAAAAGTCCTAATACCAAAAATTGTGAAGGTTTATTGAAAAAAGATTTCTGATAATTTTCAATATTGCAACCTCCCTTCTAGACTGTAGGCACATAGCGCGCAACTAGGAAATTTTAAGGGCACAGGTTGTATAGTAGAAATAGGGCATCTGCACACTCAACAGTATGAACTATGAACTTTTTCCAACATGCTTGTTTTCCATTGTTTTCTTCCGAAAGGGCAGGGATTGCAACCCCCACAACCCCCCTCGGATGCGCCCCTGAGGCACCAGGTTAAGATATCAGTGCAAGAAGCAAATTGTGCTCATTTATGGCAAGTAGTGGATTCTGACTAACTTCGACCTGCTGAATTTGAGTAATTGCAGTTGCCAAATGGAAAGATAGGAAAAGGCACTTTTATGTGAAAACCACGTTGTCTACTGTAGAATCTCAAACAAAATGTTTCTACGGGTGGTTATATAGGCTAAAAACTGATGTTCGGAAGACAATCATATCATTGCTAATTTCACATTTTTTGAGACCTCATGCCATTTTTACCAACAAATGAGCTTGCTGTAAGATTTTCATTTTTTGTCAAGATGAATGAAAGCACTGATTTTTGCTAACCTAATCATTAATTTTTCATGAAGAAGATCCTTAATTTTTCTTGAGCTCTCTTAATACTGCAAGAAGCCAGCAGGACGTCCAGCAAAGTCTTCTCAAACAGGTTCTTTTTCTGAAGTTGTTTTCATGAAATTACCAAAGTGTAGTTTGGCAATGAAGCATGCAGATATGACTAAGGGGTATTTGAAGTTTCGGAAATCTTTTACATTGTGGAAATGATGATGAAATATTTATAAAAATGCTGATGCTTATGATGATGATGATGATGGTGATGATTTATAGAGAATCATAGCTTATCAAGTCCAGCGCAATCTCATCCCTAGAGTGGGTTTCTTGTTCTACCTCTTCTCTGGAATATAAGTGGCCATTCTATATTGTCCAGCAAAGTCTTCTCAAACAGGTCCTTTTCTGAAGTTGTTTTCATAAAATTACCAAAGTGTAGTTTGGCAATGAAGCATGCAGATATGACTAAGGGGTATTTGAAGTTTCGGAAATCTTTTACATTGTGGAAATGATGATGAAATATTTATAAAAACGATAATGATGATGATGATGATGATGATGATGATGATGATGATGATGATGATGATGATGAAGCCGATGATGATGATGATTCATAAAAATGATGATGATGAATATTTGATGTTTCGGAAATCTTGTACATTGTGGAAGATGATGATGAAATATTTATAAAAATGATGATGATGATGATGATGATGATGATGATGATGATGGTGATGATGATGATGATGGTGATGATTTATAGAGAATCATAGCTTATCAAGTCCGGCGCAATCTCATCCCTAGAGTGGGTTTCTTGTTCTACCTCTACTCTGGAATATAAGTGGCCATTCTATAATTTTATTGGTTATTCAAAAACAATAGAAAACATGAGTTATTTCTCGAAACTTGCTAACTATTCGAATGACAGCAATACAATCTAACCACTAAGCAACAACCATTACAATGTTTCTTTGTTGTTTGGAATATTGAAGTTGCATAATTAGTGTTACCTAGCCAACCACAAATCCATAGTGACTGCTAGTCCGCCCTTATCTTGGGCGAATTTGTGCAATGTGTATCAGGGTGTTCATTCGGCTTCATGATTAGCGTATGATGTAAGAACATCCTGGGAACGAGGTTGTTGAGTCTAAGGTCTCTTATAGATCATTCTTTGTTTTTTAGGGATGCCTCGAATTCTCTAGAAATCTTATCCTTACAGAAATCTCATGTGTTTTCGACATGTTTACTTCTGAAAATTTATATAGCAGAATTGTTTTTTACTTTTCACTTTTACATCCAGCAGAAATTGCTTCCCCTATGGCTACTTAAAATGTTGAAGATACAGTGTTTCTCTTCAATTTCATTGACAACAAATTTTTAATGTGTACTGATTCATGAAGCAGATTTTAAAACTTCCTACTGTACATAATGTCTCACATGCCCCCAGAAAAGCAAGAATAAATGCTAAGATGTGCTACTGTATGTCGATTTAAAACGTACTGGTCTGAAGATAAGTTAAATGCTACCATCATGTCAAAGAAATCTTTCAAATCTTTAAAAATGTGGGTGTAAAATTCTATTACACTTTTCTTTGAATTGAATGGCTTGAACGGAACTTAGGGTACTTTCCTGTAAATCTGCCATGGAAATTTTTTGATATCTTGATTAGTTTCAAAATGACGTCGTTTATATTTTTGTAGAAAGAATTCATGGAAAATTTTGAAAAAACTAATGTCATCGTAAATCCTAAATGAATAGAGGTAAAAATGATACTATCTTCAAGAAAACCATAGTTTATGAAGGTCTACAATATGGTAGCAAGCAGAAATCTGTCGCTCTTCTGGTTTAGGATTTAGAAATTTGATGACGTCACAGCCTCAAATATAGTAAATGCTGCCATTTTGAAAATAATCAAGATGTCAACAAATTTCCACGGCAGATTTACAGGATAATACCATAAGTTCCTTTAAAGCCATTTAATTAAAAGAAAATTGTCATTTAATTAAATTTTCAAGCCATTTAATTAAAAGAAAACTGTGAAAGAATTTTACACCCACTATTTTAAAGATTTGAGCCCAATGCTATCTAAGGGATGATATCATGGTGTTATCTGTCTAACTTGGTTAACATTGCTACTTCATGTGACACTTTATCTTCTTGTCCTTTGTCGTAAATTTCATGGTAAGTTTCTTGAAATGCCAGAATGTTCAAAGTAATGGGACAGGACTCGTATGTTAGGAAATCGACTAAAAGTTGTTCAAACAGACAGAATCTTTGAATGGTCAGTGTGAAGAGCTGTTTTGAAACAATAAGATTGGAGAAAATTAGAGGGCACAATAACAAATTGTTTTTAGACTTTCTTAGACTTTAGACTTGGACATATTCATTCAAATACTGGGGGAGTCAGAAAAGTGTTGGTTTTTGAAAAGTTTTCAAAATTGGAAAATTCAATTGTGAATTTTCTTTTTTGAGGTGTTTTATCAAAGATCAAATTAAATTTAAGATTGTTGATTATCCTATCAACAGCTTTAAATTTGCAAAACTTTGAAGTTTTATTAGCTACCTGGCTTTGAATCATACTATAAAAGTGCACAGAATTTTAACAATATATCTTTTTGTCAATTAAATTCTTTAACATGGTTTATTATGCCAGAAATAAATCTCATGATCATGTAAGAATCAAAAAGTGTGAAATCATAAAATTAAGAATTGTGGGCAAGATTTACGATTATCTGAAACTTATGGCTCAAAATATTTGTTTTCAAGCTATAATTTCAAAACGTTTTGCATAATTTAGCATTCTTGTTATTATTACCATAAATAATTTCACCTTTCATATAAATGAAAAAGAAAACATATCAAGATCAGTAACAAATCCAAATTTTACCGATTTTTTAAATGTTGAAGCTTACTCAGTACTTTCCAAAATGGTTCACATCCTGTTTTATTTTTGATGTAAGACATTACAATGGGCTGTTGCTACTGCAATTGAAAAATTAGCTTTATTTCATATGAAATATAATTAAATGTTAGAATCATAATATTTTGATTCATGGCATACATGTAAAACTCAATTTAATTAATCTGTAAATGGACAGGAAAACTACATCGGAGGTCGAGTGTAGGGAGTGAAATTCTTGGTATTGAAACATCAAATATTTTCACAGGTATTATGTACACAAGGTTCTAAGCTATTGAAATTATTAGCGGAGGGTTTTTTTTATATTTTTAAAAGTGCGTGTGTAGCTACTTTTATTTTTCATTTGATAAAACTTTGATTTTGGTGAAATCAATGTCAGAATGTAATTTAGATTTAACATCAAATATTTTAGATCGACCAATGAGAATAAAAGAACAACCATTTAAAATTTGATATCATAATCTTTATTCACCCTTCTCAACCATGAAAAGAAATGCTTGGTTGTTTGAACGCCTTGAAAATGCAGACCATATTTTGCCTGAAATTCCTGATTTTCAAAAGCTTCAGAATATTGAAATCACTTTAATTATATGAAAAAAGATGAACTGTATATCATTATCTAAACTTGGCTTGATTTAAGAACTTAAGGCGGATTCCCATTCAGTGCATTTCATCGCGCTCGACAATTTGCAATCGATTTTCAGTCTGGGCATGCGTACTTTGAGTTCTTTGGTAGCGCGATCAGAGCGCGCGATCGCAAAAAAAAGTAGAAGTTCATCCTACTTTTTGCGATCGATCGCCAGGGCCCATTGGCAGCAGCTAATCACATTGTGCTCCAGTGTAAAAAAATCCTTTTGTTTTTGTGCAAAACCTAAATTTTAATGAGAATAAAGGCGAATAAATAGGTGAAGAAGGTATGCCTTGTCTCGTTAGAATAAACTAAGAGTGAATTCAATCTTTTCATCCTTCCATAAAAGCCTAGAATAAACAGTACAACACGAAACAGTACATTGTAAATGTGTTGATTTAGGAACTTAGACACCGAAAAAACAATAATGATCTCAAGAATTTTTCCATTGGCTTTTCAGTTTTTTGTCCGCTGGGCAATCAAAGAGTGACTTTATGTAGTGTAAGACAGTGCATGCTTGTTTTGAAATTATATGCATAACATTTTAAAACCCACATCAAATTCATTTCTTAGAGCAAACATCCATATCACCTTTTGATCAACAGGAAAGCTTTCTTAGTTGCTTTTACCACAGAGTAGATTGATTTAGGTTGCTAGAAATCAAAATATTTTGGCTAATATTATGCCAACACGAATTTTTAAGACCAAGATTTGATCTTTGTTATGTATGAATATAATCTGAGTTTTATGTCCATGAATTTATTGTTGTTAAACTTGTTATATATTGTGGTTTCTTGAACCACAATAAATGATAAAGATCAGTAAATCAATGGTTATCCAGAACTGTTGTTAGTTATGCTACCCAGTATTGCTTTGTCAACATCACAATGCATGTTGATATATCAATGAAATTTTTAAGATGTTTATGCAAGGACCCCTGCTGTGATTATAGCTAATTCTCTTTACCATGTCATTCTTAGGTGCATGGCTCTACACTTGGATAATGGGGGCATTTTAAATTTGTTTTCATTTACTGAAAGTATTTTCTCTCCCCTTTCCATTCATTTTGTTTCAAATAGGCTGATGCTCTAAGTATTTTCTAATTCTGTAATCAAACTCTTTTATATTGTTCTATTGGTGGCAAAGAACTGAAGCATTTTTATTATCTCATTGTCCATTAGAACATATGGTTACTCTTATAACTTGAACATTTCCTTGAACAGTAGTTGATTCTATGAGCTGTTAGCTGTTCTAAGTGTTTTCAAATTCTGTAACCAAGCTGTTTTATATTGTTCTATTGGTGGCAAAGAACTGAAACATTTTAATTATCTCATTGTCCATTAGAACATATGGTTACTCTTATAACTTGAACATTTCCTTGAACAGTAGTGGATTCTATGAGCTGTTATCTTTGCTGTCAAGATGAAGATATTGAGGGACAATGTTTTCAAATTCTGTAACCAATCTGTTCTGAGTGTTTGCTTTGTGTTCCAGATAAGAGGGGTGGGGCTTTGTGTTCTTTTGTGTCTTCCTTATAAACACAAGGTGTTCTGCACTAAATATCACATTATTCTCAAATTTATTTATTGTTACGTGATAACTTGGTTTTTTCCTGATAAAAGGGAGAAATCTAGATTCAGAAGGAACCTGTGTAAATCCCTTCAATTCAAAATCAAATCATTACGTAAACATGCAGTACAGGCTGCTGTAATTATCCTGAAGGCGAAGTTGCGGTTTTTAGTGTCAAGCGTTAGGATCTCAGAAGTAGCTAAGCGCTAATCGAGTCCACAACCCCTTGTCACGAGGCTCAAGAGGTGCTGGTGGGGTTTGAGCCCTGTCTGCCTAACGTTCTGGCTGCAAAGTCAGTGGATTACAACACTGCACCACAACACAGCACCACAATCCTACATGACCTGGAAAAAAGGGATTAGCTATTACCTAAGAAAATTACACAAATATAATACAGCAAAGCCTGAAAATGGACATTAGGTTTTGAAGTTCAGTTGTTGTCAAGAAATTCTACTTTCAAAATCTCTGTTCAGTATAATAGAGATTTTTCAATCTCAGTTTTCATTTGTTGTCCCAACTGCCCATTATCTTAAACATTCACTATTTTGAACAAATTTTCATTTCCCCTCATAAGGGTCTCTTTTAAAATGCTACCCATTATTTTGAACACATTTTCATTATCCGTTACTATCCGTTATCTCAAACACTTGATTTCTCAAAAACATTTTAATTTCCCTTGAGAATTTAAGATAACAGATGTCAACTGTATTTGTGAATTTCTCTGTACTCCAGTGAAAAGTCTTTTTTTATTTTGATTAATTTATCAAATTCACTTGATGGAATTATGCATCAAACTTTTCATGCATGCAGTAAATAATCATATGATATATTTTTTCTCTCACAGGCCTGTATTGATGAAAATGCTGAAATGGTGGAACTCCTTTGCGAAAATGGTGCATACCTTGATGTCCGTGATGATGAAGGATGGACACCACTGCATGCAGCTGCTAGTGCAGGGAATGTGCAAATTGCTCAGTAAGTACCTTATTTTGCATAGCTGTTTCTTATTAATTAGGAAGGGATGACTGCATATGGATGGAAAATAGCTGCTACATCAAGAATAGAATTTTAAAGGGACGTCATCAGCTGAAAGGGATGTCATTTGCAAGTTGATTGTGTCCTGTACAGTATCCTGCCGATGCTTGAGAAAGGCAAACAGCAAAACAAGAGTTGTGCTAAGAGATTGACAGGGAAAACTATCGGCCAGTGTAGACTAATGATTAAGTCGCTGGACCGGAAATCTGGAGATTGTGGGTTCGATTCCCCATGCTGGCTGATATTTTTCTCCATGAATTTTCTGACAAGATTTATATTTAAAGGGAATTGACAGAGTTAAAAGTGGCTGTAGACAACTCTATTTTTACAGTTATTGTTGTCAAAGAGGGCTTTCTATGTTCAAATAATTAATAAAGAGACAATGGGCATGCTTGTGTTTTCCTTTACTCTATTATAATAATAATAATAATAATAATAATAATAATAATAATAATAATAATAATAATAATAATAATAATAATAATAAT
>REGM01000089.1:803334-825609 GCA_004194415.1 Aurelia aurita | reverse complement strand
TATACTCATTACATAAGTCTCAGTATCGCTCATTGAATTGGATGGTTATCGCTCAAACTGAGACTTATGTCCATACGCATAAAAAACGGGGACTAATTTCAGGATTAGCGCGGCTTTTCCCGCGTATCCAATCAAATCAAAGATACGAAACACATGACAGAATCCTCACAGAATCCTGCATTCTTATTGGATAGAGATGCTCCTTCCCAGGGCATATGATGCATGTAAGCATTTTCTAACGTCCTGAACCTTTTGTTTAACAAAAACGTGCTGGGGGTCGTGTAGGAATATTTGCTTCACGAGGCATTCGGTTTCAATCAAATTTAGTCCCCAATTCGTTACTGATTGGATGTGAGTCCTTATATGAGAGAAAATAAAACATCCGATTAAAAATATTGAACGAATACAAGGAATCACGTCGTAAGTCTATACTTGACCTGGGAAAAAGATATTTCTTGCCAAAGTAGTCTGTAATCTTATACCGCATTCACACTGACACAGTTAAACCAGCTTTATTCAAACTAGGTTAAATTTTAACCAATCAAATGCATTCGATTTGTTGGATTGACCAATTAGACGGCCCCATTTGATAACCTAGTTTAGTTTAAGCTGGTTTAACTTGCAAGTGTGAATGGGGTATTAGAAAATACAACTAGGATGCCTTTCTATATAATTAAAAGTTTCTTGTTAGATGAATGACTAATAAAGCTCTTTTGATAAATGATACCCAATTATGGATGTTAAGACTGTTTGTGCTTCTTTTCAAGAATAATCAGTATTTCTTGTTACATAGGTGCTTCTGCTCTGCATGTTGCTGCAGCCAAAGGCTATGAGCAAGTCATGAAGTAAGCCATTTTATTATCAATCTTGACACATTTTTTTTCATTTTGGGAGATTATTGGAGGAAGTAAATTTCTTCATGCTTTTATCAGTAGAAAGTCACTTTGGCAAATCATCAAATTTTTATTGCTAGTCAGTGGATAAGATCCCGTCTGCTTTAATCAATAAAACGCCTTAAAGTAAATCAAAAGATATATAGCAATATAGGCTAAAATAAAACAAAAGAAGGCCACATACCACTTATTGTTCTATTGTTTGATCATCTATGGAGAACAATTCCTTCCGTTATCACGCAAATTGGGCAGGTAGCACATTCTGATTTCAACCCCGTTCATTTGCTTTAAAGGCTCTTATCCAACCATGGTCCTTTGCTTGCTCTGTTTTATGAAAATGAACATTTTTGTGGTCTACGAAAATAGCTGCCTCAATAGAAATCTAGGCGCAAAGGCTGCTGGTTGAACAAGAGCCTTTAATAATCACAATATGTGAGCAAAGAAGTTATGAGAAAGTTGTTAGCTTTATGTATAAATCTTCACACAAAAAGGATGGCAGTCCAGTTAAATGGGAGATTTTAGTAAACAAAGATAGAGATCAGCTAGCCAATCACAAATTCAATGAGAAATTCCTCTCTAATTAGCGCATGGCATAGAATTTCTTTAGCCTGCAGAGGCCTTTCGTTTGTTTATGCTAAAGACATCTAAAACCTGTGGCTCCAAATCCAGCTGTATCTCTAAAATAGTTGATGGTATGAAAAATCTGATTGTACCGGCTAATTCTATGGAGTTCAAACCTGTAGAAAATATCTTCATTTGCAATGTTTCTGCTGCTATTTGCCTGCATTAGGGAGAGAAAGTCGTGGCTTTTTGAAAACATTCTAAGCAACAATTGAATATTTCCTTGATTTCCTTCGAAATAATTGCCCTTCAGGTACTCAGTGTTGTCCCCACATAGATTGAAATCTATGATAGAATCGTGAAGTAACATATTAGCAATGAAGAGAGAAAGAATGTTCCCCAACCAATACAAATAGCTATAGACAGCAATAATTTTTCCAAAGAAAATTGTTCCTTGAGTCCGTTGATTGTGTAATTTATTAACCTTTCACATCTCAGCATGGGCCCTGAAATCTGTGAGAAAGTCTTGAGACAAATCAATTGATCCAGGAGACAAAAATTGCATATCTGTTTATTAAGAAAACAATAGGAGAAGTTAAATGCTGTGATTACCCATTGGTGTTCATGATAAACTCTCAGTGGCCCATTGTAAACTCGGTAACTCCTGTGGTTTACTCTCAGAAACCTATTGTAAACTCAGTACCCCTGTGCTAAAGTCTCAGCAGCCCATTATTTACAATTAACTTGATTGTCGATTCATATTTGTGATATTCTTCCACACCCATATTTTGGAAAGCTTCTGTATTTAACGAATTGTGTATTTTGTAGATTGCTGATACAAGCTGGTTGCGATGTAAACCTAAAGGATAAAGATGGCTGGTCTCCACTTCATGCTGCAGTTCATTGGGCACAGCAACAGGCTGCTGAGATTCTAACCGAGGCTGGTGCCGATTTTAGTGTTAGGAATAGCATTGTAAGTACCAAGAATTAGTGTCCTTTTTGTTACATGGCAGGGCCTCTTTTAACATACTAGCTGGGTGGGCAATTGCCCCCCTAGTCCTTTCTTTAGATCTATTGTTTTACCTTTTCAAACAATAGGCTTATTGTCCCTTTTAACCAAGGAAACAATTGATTGCCCCCCGAGTTCTGGTCCCATAAAAGAGGTTCTGTTACATGGCGCATCCAAACTACAGAGGGATCTTTATCCGTTAGGTTTTAACCCTCCAAGTATCTTTAAACCTTTCAATATTCCTCTGTGAAAAGATATATACCGGGTGACTAAAAAAATGTCTCCCTGTTTGAAAAATCATTGCAGCAAAAGTAATTGCGCTGTAATCATAAAGCTTGATTTTTCTAAAAGCTAAAATATTGAAGAATTTTGTTAGTTTTTTGTAAGTTTCAAATTAGTAGTTCCTTGGTAAATTCGAAAGATTTAAAAATCGGTCTTGCAGAATAGCCAGAAAATGGCCTAAAACGTGCTATCAAATCTTCCAGGTCTTTTAAATCCATTCGAAATCCTTTTGAGAATTAGCATAACTAATAAAATGATAAACTGAAACTGAGACGGGAACTGAAATTAATATCGTATTTATTGCTCTGAAAAAAGGAGTATTGCAATTAGTAAAACTGACAAGTTGCATTTTTTTTATTTCGAGATGCCTTTGATCATGCGTTTTAGGCCATTTTCTGGATGTCCTGCAAAACTAATTTTTTGCATCTTTCGAAATTACCACGTGACTACTATTTTGAAAATTACCAAAAAAATACAAAAAATACTTCAATCTTGTAGCTATTAGAAAAAGGAATGTTGATGATTATAGCGCAAGTAAATTTGCAGACACTACTCTAGACACAATATGTAAAGTTTGAGCTGCTGTACAGTACTCGAAAGACCCTAAGATGCGTCTGTTATCTGAAGAATTGCAAAATGAAAATCTTCTACTCAGTTTTAAATATCTCAAGTACTCAACCTTGCTGGGAGTTCAACTTAAATTATACCACATCATCCGAAGTTATACTGACTTTGTTAAACTGATAATTCTTATCAGCTTTGCTTGCTAGCTCCTCTATTGATATTTGTTTTATTTGTGAAGGGTCAAACTCCTGTTGAAGTTGCCCAAGGAGACATGATTAAGTTTGTTGAAGAACTACGCAAGAAATCAAAAGTGCGAGGAAAGGTAATCTTGCCTCTATTAAATTACGATTGCTTACACGTTTTTTATTTTACAAGAAACCGCTTATAAGAAACTCAACTCTCAGATCGCCAAAAAATTAAGAAACTCCAGTACTGGGAAAATGTAACTTAAGAAACTAAGTCAGGATCTCATCAAATCATTGGCTCAAAACACCAGTGACCGAAAACAGTATTTACTTGATCTGACATTTTTGGAGAACGAGAAAAGGGCTCTTTTTGAAGTTTTCACTTTTTCGACTTTCTTGCGCCATATATCAGCAACCACTTGTGCGATTGGCTAAAACAAGGTTTCAAACTTTAAGTTGAAGTATATTCAATAAAACTATATCAACAATGGGACAATAGAAGTTACAGCTCCTCCTCGGCAACCACACAAATGAGGCGCAACTTTTTTAGGACACCCTGTATGTGCTTTTTGTTGTTAATTGTATATGTTTCAATTAAAATCAGTTTCTCTCTAGCGTATTATTGCCTTTGCAGGATGGAATGGACAGGTCAAATGTAAGTTTTTTCTTTACTTGGATCTGAAGTTACTTGCAGTCTTATACAGGGTGAGTCAGAAAGAACGTGGGCGTTAATCAAACCATATTTTGGTGAAAAACAAGTCAAATCGAGAAGCATTGAAGTTTCATATTGCAGAAAAAAGGTTGAATTAGCTGTAGAAATTTAGCTTGTTAAAATCGGTCATTTTTTCCTTATTTATTTGCGATTTTGTGATATAGACATTTTGGTGAAAAGTATCGCTAGTAAAAGACTTTTCATCTTACTAACAATGACAATTTAAATGACTAGCCCCCAAGGGATACAACATAAGTAACAGTAGTTTTTCCTTTTGTGCTCTAACACAAAATTTGTTTCAATATTTTGGTAGAGAAACAGTATGTTTGTCATGGTTTAGAAGGCCAAGCGTGCATGAATATGAATCTAATCGAAGGCCAGTTATAACAATCTTGCGAAGCACCATTTTACTAAAATCACTCGTAATTCTGGAACGGAACGACCGATTTCGACCAAACAAATTTTCATATCTAAGTTAGCTTTTCTTCTATGTAATGAATTTTAAAGAAACGAATTTGCATATTAAACTGCATCAATAAAAATTGGCAAACACCCCACGTTTTTTTCTGACTCACCCGGTAATTTATGTAAGTGAAAGATATATTGAGACCTGTATATCTAAATCTTCCGTTAGTGCTATGTATCTTTGAGAAGCTACATTTTGACTGTAGTCTTTCATATTGATAACATATTGACGAAACTTTTACAAAAAAATGCACAGTAGCATGTAAAGGATATGTTGAAGTTTGGGAGAATGGACAAGAGTTAGAGCACAGAATAGGAGGTTTCAACTGAGAGGAAACATTTCGCAAGGCAATAAAGAGAAAGCACAGCACAGAATGTTGAAATCGAAGGCATTGCATGCTCTAAAAACAAGGTTTTCCAGAAAAGTTAGGATGCATTGTTGAAGAAAAATTTAGATGAAATACTATAAAATTACTATAAAATCTCGCACGTGTAACTTTTATTTAGCTGAAGATGAGACAAGCTCGTCTCGAAACGTTCTAAAAAGCATGGCCTAGTTTAATCAATTTACAATTGCAACTGGGCTTGTCTTAATATTATGTCTCAATTAACTGGAAATTTCGATTTAATACACTGATTTGTCACTTGCCTTTTCTCTGAAATGACCCTCAAGATGATTTTCGTTGTGGTCCTAATGTTAAAAGTTAGATCGTGGTTGCCATAGCAACATTATTTCCATAGCAACATTATTGCCATAGCAACATTAATATGTAAAACCTGCTTCTGAAGTAACTTTATGTTTTCTTGCAGAGGATCATCGATCAAAGGTCTAAACTGAAGTAAGTTGAATTATAAAAATCTCTTCTGAAATGAATTGTTCATATGCGGTAATACCTTAGGGTACGGTGGACCACATACAGTAAATCCCCGCATATAAGAGCCTACAAAAAGAAGAACCTACAGGCTGTTTTCCTAAATTATGCACCTCGTAATTAAGAGCCCATTTCAGTTTGATGAAAAAATATGTTCTTATTACAAGGGTGATAAAGTTGATTTTTTGATCGCCCTTATTAAGTTCATTTTTTCCCAGTTGGCTGTTAAAATTTGAACCTCCTCCCCTGCTATTTTTAAGCTTAAAATTAGTTAGTTGGTCCTTAATAATATTGCCCAAAAAAATAATAGGGTTGAAGATGTCTTGGTGATGACTCCTAAAAGGTTTACATAAGGGGCCCTTCCAATAAGAACCTTTATACCCTGAAATTAATCTAAGTACCTTTAAAAGAACCTAATTCAGCCTGGCTCTCAAAAAAATAGGTTCTTATCTGCGGGGATTTACTGGATAATAATAATAATCAATTTCTTTAAAGTTGGCTGGTACATAGCTAAGTATAGTAAAATAGCAAAGATTAAAAATACTTCATTTGCTAATTAAGGCCAACTATTTAAAAATATACAGTTTATAAAATAATTTGATATATGTAGTGATGATATTAACATAAGTAATTGATCTCATCATGTGCAGCATTCTGCAACAATGTAGATAGTCCTCTCTTAACACTTTAAACTTATTCTTATATCGGACAAACAATATTTCAGACTTGTGAAATGAGTTTGCTGTTTCCCAATCTTGCACAACTTACGGACATCTTGACCAGATGTTAACCTGAACTGGTATGATTAAAGTCTAGGAGAATATCGAATAATTGACTCATGCAGTCAAATATTAGACTTATTACAGAGTCGTAGTTATCGCTATTGATAGACTGATGGACGCTCAATCTACGACTCATAATAAAAAACACAATTTTGAGAAGTATTACTCTTGCCTCGTTTCGATATGGGCCTAGCCAGAAAAATACCAATTTGGAAACTTCACAAAAAGTCAATTTGAATCTAGTGATTTGAAGCCTCGTTTCAAAGGGGGCTGAAAAATCGTTCCCGCCAATCCAAAAAAGTACTGAAAAATTATGAGTCCCAGTATGAGCGGTCTCGGTTTGGTGCAAGTCTCGGTTTGGTGCAAGTCTCATTTTGATGAGCAATTACTGGGACTCATCGTAATCAGTCTAGTCATTTATCGTATCGTATATTTATAATGAACTTTTCATGTCTTTCGATCTTTGAATTGATCTTTGGTTCCTTTTCTTATTTCAGTAGAAATGATATCAATGATAATGATTATCTTGGGTAAGTAACCTTTGTTTTTATATCATGGTCTGAACAGCATAGGCATCAAATCTTTAAAAAGGCAGGTGTAAATGGCTGTTGCATTTTTCTTTTGATTGATTGGCTTGAAACAAACTTTAGCTACATTGCTATAGTTCTACCGTTGCACTTTTCTGAAATCTTCAATATTTTTTCGACATTACAGCATATTTTCTATTTCAACGCTTTGAGGATGTGACGTCGTCAATTTTCTAGATCTTAAACCAGAAGAGTGAAAGATTTGTTCTTGATACCATATTGTAGACATTCATAAACTATGGTTTTCTTGAAAATGATTCCATGTTTCCTCGAAAAATTTAGAAATTGCGATGGCTTTAATTTTGTTTCAAAACTTTTCTTGAATTCTTGAAAAAGAAGAAAGCATCTCTAATTCTGAAAATATTAAAGATTTCAGGGAAGTCCACAACGGTAGAATTATAGCAAAGTGGCTTAAGTTCCTTTCAAGTCGCTCAGTCCAAAGAAAGGAGTAATAGCCATTTACACAACCCTTTTTGTTTGAAGATTTGACGCCTATTCTAATCTGAACGCTGACTGCTTCTCGTGATTCTCGTGATTCTCGCAGCGCCCTCTCTATTGTTCCCAATAGGCACTCATTACTAAGAATTTAGTGCGAGGCACAACACACTGTTACTTCCACTTTTCCCATTGTTACATTTTTTCTTTTCTTTTTTGATATTCTTCAAAATCCTTCAGAATTCCTCTCCTTTCCCTCATCTCTATTGCTTTGTTCGCATGATTAATCATCTCCTTTACCTCTTTATACTGATTGGAACTGATGTTAAATTCATTTTTCTGTCCACAACCTTCATCACCATAAATGACTTTCCTTACACATTTACATCTCATGATATGTTCCGTTGTGTCCTCTTGTTCTTCACATAGCGAGCACATGAATTCTTCTTGTTATTTGTTCTTGTAATTTGCTTTCACTTGCAGTTTAATATTTCGTGAAAGTTGATGCATGCGTTCTTTACTTCTTAAGAGGAAACTGATCTCTGAAGAACTCTTTGGTAAAAGTTCACGCATATATTTATAGAAATGCTGAATATGTCATTAAATAATAGAGATGTTTAGAAACACGCTAGAGCATAGAAACGTCCACTTCTATCATTTGCTTAGCCTTAAAGGCAGTCTGTCACGCATCTGATTGGGTGATCAGGACAATACAGAGAATAGGAGGACCGAATGGCTGCTGATCCTAATCACTTTCTACGGCCGTAGAAAGTGATATAGATCAGCCCTCCTTTGTTTCCAATGCACAGATTCACAAAGACATTCGTTGTGTTGAGTGCTGACTTTACTGCAGCCAATCAGATGCGTGACAGACTGCCTTTAAGTCGTTCTGTGCCTTACTTTAACATCTTCGGCCCAAAAACTATAGATCTTTGGAAGCAAGCGTTAAAACCCGACCGTGGGCGAGTACAAAATCGTAATTTATCAATGAGTACACCGGCCAGCAGAACTGCTAGTTTAGATAGACATTATAGCAGGAATGAACAAGAAGCAAAGGACACGAGACCTGATCCCTGTGGGATCCTTCGTAGTCGCTCTGAAGATGTTTTAAGACTCCCCCTGCACGTTTTTACTTCGTATAATGGTAATTTTATATTGAATGTTTTTCATGATCTGGGAAAGCATCGTTGGAAGTCTTTTAGTCTAGAAAGGAAGAAGCCCCTTAGTTACACGTGATGTAGCTTCTTTGCAAATTTTGTTTTATCAACAACGTGTTTTTTTTTAGAAAGTCGAGCTGGCTGCTTTTCACTGTTATATCATGACATTGAGAGGATCTCGCTTAGAATGAAAGAGGGGGTTATAGTCCCGCTTCCTTTGTCTTCTTCCTCAACTACTTGGGTCTGTTTGCAGACTTCCGGTAACGATAAAGCTGTTCTTTTATTCCTCAGGTCAGTACCACCGTACGATTTAAACAAGAAGCCGGTTAAATCTGCGTTGAAAGGAGGCCGAGCGAAACACAAGCTGGGAAATTCAGTCATTGAGGATGGCAATGAAAGTGAGTCGGAATCAGAAGAAGAAACCGAAGAATCAGAAAGCGACAGTGAAAACAAACCACAACCCACTGCAAAACCTACGGTAACCGGTCCATTAAGACCGTCACTCACACGACCATCTACAACTGCTTCAAATGAGAAGGTCTCTACTCAGAGAAACCCACTGATCCCGAATATGCCACTTAGGCCATCAAGTGTCCTCAACAAAGACAATGATAATAAGGAAGATAGTAAATATGAATCTGTTAGTGCGCGAATCAGCAATCGATTGAGGCACCGTGAGGATGAGAATAAAAGAGATTCAGGTCCAAGCCGATTCAATATCCCCTTACCTGGCAAAACGGAAGAGAAAGATTCAGCTATCTCAGTTACGATACCAAGACCGTCGAGGAGGACTGAAGCTGAAGGGTCGAAAAAGGATGACTTGAGGTCAAAGTTCGATATTCCACGACCGGCGCGAAATTTGAATAAAGATGAAAACAAGAATGAAGACTCGAAACCAGAAGGAATTAGCAGATATCAAAGGAGTCACGATAAAGAGGAAGAAAGCAAACCACCGTTAAGCAAGGCCGAAGAAATTAGAAGGAAATTCGGTATTCCAAAACCGGGTGAATCAATGGCCAGTGCTGCCCTTAACCGGTACAGGGATCGGAGGAATGAGTCAGACGAACACGCAAAATTAGACAAAGACAGTAGTGATGAGAAGAGATATACTAGCTCCAGAACCGAAGATGTAATTATCCATTTTGTTCTCATATATTTTATTTTCATTTTTTTCATTTTTAATTCTTTAACCACGGTTGCCCCGTCGTCAGTTAAGAAAGATTGCTTTTCCGGGGGCCGTGCAAAAATCTTACAAATTAAAGGTTTATAAATAAAAAGTAAAATCCTACTCTAATTACAATAATAAGCAATACTAAATTAATAGAGAAAATAAATAAACTACTTTAAAGCGTCTTTAAACACTTTGAAAGAGGATGCCTGCTTGAACTCCGAATCCAAGAGGCTCCAAACTCCAGCACCACGATATGGGAATGCTCGCTGACCATTGCATGTCATTTATACAGCTTAGGCGTCAAATCTATAAGAAAGATTGGCCAAATGGTTATTGAATCTTCCTTTAATTTAAAGACCCATTGCTATCCATGATCCTTTATGCGACGAAAGAAAAGCAAAACAAAGGGAACCTAGGCCAGAAACGACTATCATAGCATACGAAAGTCAGCTTTAGAGCTGCAAAGGATCATGGTTAGCTATGGGCCTTTAATGGCTCAAAGGGAACTTCAAATAGTTTGCTATAATTCTACTTTCGAAATTTTTGATATCTTGATTATTTTCAGAATCACAGCGTTTTTTATATTTCTGCCAGTTTTCAAGTTGTGACGTCGCCAAATTGCTAATCGTAAACCAGAAAATCGACAGATTTCTGTTCTGCTTACCGCCATATTGTAGGTCTTGATAAGCTATGGTTTCCATGAAAATGCTACGAATCCCCCCCCCGGGGAATCCCCCTCATTAATTTGGAAGCTACGATCATTCTACATTTTTCAAAAATTCAACTTGAATTCTTTTTGGAAAAAGAGTATCGCTATATTTCGGAAAGCACTCAAGGTATAAACAAACACACAGTAGAATTATTGTAAAGTGCCTAAAGTTCCTTTCAAGCCATTCAATCCAAAGAAAGATTTAATAGCCATTTACACCAGATTTTTTAAAGATTAACGCTTATGCTGTGGCGGAAATAAATTGAGCACCTTGGAGAATAGAGCTCCAGAATTGTTACGAGCAGCCCTTTTGATTCATCGGCTGCTCCTTGGTTGCAAATATTAGGCTGGCTTTCAGTTGATNAGGTCAAAGTTCGATATTCCACGACCGGCGCGAAATTTGAATAAAGATGAAAACAAGAATGAAGACTCGAAACCAGAAGGAATTAGCAGATATCAAAGGAGTCACGATAAAGAGGAAGAAAGCAAACCACCGTTAAGCAAGGCCGAAGAAATTAGAAGGAAATTCGGTATTCCAAAACCGGGTGAATCAATGGCCAGTGCTGCCCTTAACCGGTACAGGGATCGGAGGAATGAGTCAGACGAACACGCAAAATTAGACAAAGACAGTAGTGATGAGAAGAGATATACTAGCTCCAGAACCGAAGATGTAATTATCCATTTTGTTCTCATATATTTTATTTTCATTTTTTTCATTTTTAATTCTTTAACCACGGTTGCCCCGTCGTCAGTTAAGAAAGATTGCTTTTCCGGGGGCCGTGCAAAAATCTTACAAATTAAAGGTTTATAAATAAAAAGTAAAATCCTACTCTAATTACAATAATAAGCAATACTAAATTAATAGAGAAAATAAATAAACTACTTTAAAGCGTCTTTAAACACTTTGAAAGAGGATGCCTGCTTGAACTCCGAATCCAAGAGGCTCCAAACTCCAGCACCACGATATGGGAATGCTCGCTGACCATTGCATGTCATTTATACAGCTTAGGCGTCAAATCTATAAGAAAGATTGGCCAAATGGTTATTGAATCTTCCTTTAATTTAAAGACCCATTGCTATCCATGATCCTTTATGCGACGAAAGAAAAGCAAAACAAAGGGAACCTAGGCCAGAAACGACTATCATAGCATACGAAAGTCAGCTTTAGAGCTGCAAAGGATCATGGTTAGCTATGGGCCTTTAATGGCTCAAAGGGAACTTCAAATAGTTTGCTATAATTCTACTTTCGAAATTTTTGATATCTTGATTATTTTCAGAATCACAGCGTTTTTTATATTTCTGCCAGTTTTCAAGTTGTGACGTCGCCAAATTGCTAATCGTAAACCAGAAAATCGACAGATTTCTGTTCTGCTTACCGCCATATTGTAGGTCTTGATAAGCTATGGTTTCCATGAAAATGCTACGAATCCCCCCCCCGGGGAATCCCCCTCATTAATTTGGAAGCTACGATCATTCTACATTTTTCAAAAATTCAACTTGAATTCTTTTTGGAAAAAGAGTATCGCTATATTTCGGAAAGCACTCAAGGTATAAACAAACACACAGTAGAATTATTGTAAAGTGCCTAAAGTTCCTTTCAAGCCATTCAATCCAAAGAAAGATTTAATAGCCATTTACACCAGATTTTTTAAAGATTAACGCTTATGCTGTGGCGGAAATAAATTGAGCACCTTGGAGAATAGAGCTCCAGAATTGTTACGAGCAGCCCTTTTGATTCATCGGCTGCTCCTTGGTTGCAAATATTAGGCTGGCTTTCAGTTGATAGGCTAGTCCCCAGAGAAACATTTACCACGGTATATAAGTCTGCGCATGGCCGATGACCTTCCGAATGGCCGATGACCCGATGACCTTTATCAGATTTTCTCCTGATTATCTCATGTTCACAATCGGGTCTTACGAAACACAAAGTGCGATCTAGCAATGCCTCGATCGAAGGAGAATAACATATGGTCAACTATCATTTGCTTTCCGCTGAGCTGATATATGGAACAAACTCCATGCTGATTGCCCCTTCTGTCCGGTCATTTAAAACTGAACAGCTTATGGTCAAAAGTCATTTGCTTTCTGCGGAGCCGATATATGGAACAAACTCAATGCTGATATCAAATCAGCCCCTTCTGTCCAGTCATTTAAAACTGAACAGCTTATGTTCAAAAGTCATTTGCTTTCCGCTGAGCTGATATATGGAACAAACTCAATGCTGATATCAAATCAGCCCCTTCTGTCCGGTCATTTAAAACTGAACAGCTTATGGTCAAAAGTCATTTGCTTTCTGCGGAGCCGATATATGGAACAAACTCCATGCCGATATCAAATCAGCCCCTTCTGTCCGGTCATTTAAAACTGAACAGCTTATGGTCAAAAGTCATTTGCTTTCTGCGGAGCTGATATATGGAACAAACTCAATGCTGATATCAAATTTGCCCCTTCCGTCCAGTCATTTAAAGCCAAACTCAAAGCTCATGATTGAAAATATTCAAGGAAGGCTGGCTTACATTTTCTTGTTCCTCTTCTATTTAAGTTTTGACAGATATATTGTAAATTTATAATTTGAGATGTTTAATATATATATATATATATATATATATATATATATATATATATATATATATATATAAGATGTACACAAAAAATAAGACGATTTGAAGTTCTTTAATTCTTCTTTAATATATATATATAGATTGTACTAGATAATTTTTACTTTTAAGTTGCAGGGTCAATTGTAAAACAGTTATTTAAACTCGATTGTGACCCTGGGTAAAGAATTTTAAAATTAAAATGAAATCGAAATGAAATGCTGCACAGCTCTGAAACCCTAGTCTGTACTTTTGTCCACAGACTTCGTATTTCACGGTACATTACAGTCAATTGTTGGCCAATATCATCTGATTTCTTCTTTTTCAGGCCATATCTTCAATACGCAAACCAAAGACACCACTCACGGTACCATTGCGACCCGTACGGTCTATGGANATGTTTCTCTATGGACATTTGTGTGGCAATGATCCAAGCAGAGCTTCAAATGCTTAATGAAAGACTGTAAGAAAATTTGAACAAGAATTCTTAAAGAATTGAAAGCTTTCTCACTAATTCTTAAGAATTCTCAAGAATTATTAGGCATGAAAATAGTGTTAATGTGCACAAGGCCTGTACCGTACCTTTATCATGAAACAGCTCAACATTTTGAAGTCTGTTTCTCATTAGATGTCAGGTGAAAATATCAGGGAGTAAAAACAATCAAAGAGTTTTGCATGAGTAATTCTGTGTTGTTGCAAGTCCCACCTAACGTAGTTTACAATACTTGGTTCTTAATATATTTTGAATTTCCTGACAAGATTTAATGTTTAATTTGCACCAACAAACAGAGCAGAAATCTGATTGATAGAAAGTTGATGACGTCCTGATTTTTTTAGGTGTTGAATTAGATGAAGTGCGTAACAAGGAAGAGAAAATGATGATGGAAGATGCCATGAGTTGGCTTAATAGCAAAAAAATCGATGAAGAGTTCAATTTTCAAGGTAACACCTGAAGGAACTTTGTAGAGAATTTGATGTCTTTCATTCTGTTCAGACCAGAGCAAATCCTGGGAACCTAAGAACCTAGTTTCCAGGCACATAGTGAAAAGGAGAACAATCTCGTGTTTACTTCCTGAACATTAAAGTTTACCTTTGTTGTAATCATGCAGGTAGATTTAAGCATTCCTTTGTTGTCTTAGCTTCTGTTCCCAGGTACGAAAAGGATTTATAGAGGCCTGATTCTGTTAAATTTTAATTCTACATACAGCAGCACTGTGCATATTCCACTGTATGTGAAGGAGACACCATTTGAAACAGGGTAAGATCCTGTACACAAAGTATTTCCAATGATATGTCCTCAACAGTCAGACATAGGTTTATCCTATACTTGACCTGGGAAAAAGGTATTTCTTTTCTTGCCAAAGTGGTCTGTAATCTTATACCGCATTCACACTGACACAGTTAAACCAGCTTTATTCAAACTAGGTTAAATTTCAACCAATCAAATGCATTCGATTTGTTGGATTGACCAATTAGACGGCCCCATTTGATAACCTGGTTTAGTTTAAGCTGGTTTAACTTGCAAGTGTGAATGGGGTATTAGAAAATACAACTAGGATGCCTTTCTGTATAACTAAAAGTTTCTAGTTAGATGAATGACTAATAAAGCTCTTTTGATAAATGATACCAATTATGGATGTTAAGACTGTTTGTGCTTCTTTTCAAGAATAATCAGTATTTCTTGTTACATAGGTGCTTCTGCTCTGCATGTTGCTGCAGCCAAAGGCTATGAGCAAGTCATGAAGTAAGCCATTTTATTATCAATCTTGACACATTTTTTTTTCATTTTGGGAGATTATTGGAGGAAGTAAATTTCTTCATGCTTTTATCAGTAGAAAAGTCACTTTGGCAAATCATCAAATTTTTATTGCTGGTCAGTGGATAAGATCCCTTTAATCAATAAAACGCCTTAAAGTAAATCAACAGATATATAGCGATCTATGCTAAAATAGAACAAAAGAAGGCCACGTGCCACTTATTGTTCTATTGTTTGATCATCTATGGAGAACAATTCCTTCCGTTATCACGCAAATTGGGCAGGTGGCACATTCCGATTTTAACCCCGTTCATTTGCTTTAATAATCGCAATATGTGAGCAAAGAAGTTATGAGAAAGTTGTTAGCTTTATGTATAAATCTTCACACAAAAAGGATGGCAGTCCAGTTAAATGGGAGATTTTAGTAAACAAAGATAAAGATCAGCTAGCCAATCACAAATTCAATGAGAAATTCCGCATGGCATAGAATTTCTTTAGCCTGCAGAGGCCTTTCGTTTGTTTATGCTAAAGACATCTAAAACCTGTGGCTCCAAATCCAGCTGTATCTCTAAAATCATTGATGGTATGAAAAATCTGATTGTACTGGCTAATTCTATGGATTTCAAACCTGTAGAAAATATCTTCATTTGCAATGTATCTGCTGCTATTTGCCTGCATTAGGGAGAGAAAATCATGGCTTTTTGAAAACATTCTAAGCAACAATTGAATATTTCCTTGATTTCCTTCGAAATAATTGCCCTTCAGGTACTCAAGTGTTGTCCTCACATACATTGAAATCTATGATAAAATCGTGAAGTAAAATATTATTAATGGAGAGAGAATGGAATGTTCCCCAACCAATACAAATAGCTATAGACAACAATAATTTGTCCAAAGAAAATTGTTCCTTGAGTCCGTTGATTGTGAAATTTATTAACCTTTCACATCCCAGCATGGGCCCTGAAATCTGTGAGAATGTCTTGAGACAAATCAATTGATCCAGGAGACAAAAATTGCATATCTGTTTATTAAGAAAACAATAGAAAAGTTCAATGCTGTGATTACCCATTGGTGTTCATGATAAACTCTCAGTGGCCCATTGTAAACTCAGTAACTCCTGTGGTTTACTCTCAGAAACCTATTGTAAACTCAGTACCCCTGTGCTAAACTCTCAGCAGCCCATTATTTACAATTAACTTGATTGTCGATTCATATTTGTGATATTCTTCCACACCCATATTTTGGAAAGCTTCTGTATTTAACGAATTGTGTATTTTGTAGATTGCTGATACAAGCTGGTTGCGATGTAAACCTAAAGGATAAAGATGGCTGGTCTCCACTTCATGCTGCAGTTCATTGGGCACAGCAACAGGCTGCTGAGATTCTAACCGAGGCTGGTGCCGATTTTAGTGTTAGGAATAGCATTGTAAGTACCAAGAATTAGTGTCCTTTTTGTTACATGGCAGGGCCTCTTTTAACATACTAGCTGGGTGGGCAATTGCCCCCCTAGTCCTTTCTTTAGATCTATTGTTTTACCTTTTCAAACAATAGGCTTATTGTCCCTTTTAACCAAGGAAACAATTGATTGCCCCCCGAGTTCTGGTCCCATAAAAGAGGTTCTGTTACATGGCGCATCCAAACTACAGAGGGATCTTTATCCGTTAGGTTTTAACCCTCCAAGTATCTTTAAACCTTTCAATATTCCTCTGTGAAAAGATATATACCGGGTGACTAAAAAAATGTCTCCCTGTTTGAAAAATCATTGCAGCAAAAGTAATTGTGCTGTAATCATAAAGCTTGATTTTTCTAAAAGCTAAAATATTGAAGAATTTTGTTAGTTTTTTGTAAGTTTCAAATTAGTAGTTCCTTGGTAAATTCGAAAGATTTAAAAATCGGTCTTGCAGAATAGCCAGAAAATGGCCTAAAACGTGCTATCAAATCTTCCAGGTCTTTTAAATCCATTCGAAATCCTTTTGAGAATTAGCATAACTAATAAAATGATAAACTGAAACTGAGACGGGAACTGAAATTAATATCGTATTTATTGCTCTGAAAAAAGGAGTATTGCAATTAGTAAAACTGACAAGTTGCATTTTTTTTATTTCGAGATGCCTTTGATCATGCGTTTTAGGCCATTTTCTGGATGTCCTGCAAAACTAATTTTTTGCATCTTTCGAAATTACCACGTGACTACTATTTTGAAAATTACCAAAAAAATACAAAAAATACTTCAATCTTGTAGCTATTAGAAAAAGGAATGTTGATGATTATAGCGCAAGTAAATTTGCAGACACTACTCTAGACACAATATGTAAAGTTTGAGCTGCTGTACAGTACTCGAAAGACCCTAAGATGCGTCTGTTATCTGAAGAATTGCAAAATGAAAATCTTCTACTCAGTTTTAAATATCTCAAGTACTCAACCTTGCTGGGAGTTCAACTTAAATTATACCACATCATCCGAAGTTATACTGACTTTGTTAAACTGATAATTCTTATCAGCTTTGCTTGCTAGCTCCTCTATTGATATTTGTTTTATTTGTGAAGGGTCAAACTCCTGTTGAAGTTGCCCAAGGAGACATGATTAAGTTTGTTGAAGAACTACGCAAGAAATCAAAAGTGCGAGGAAAGGTAATCTTGCCTCTATTAAATTACGATTGCTTACACGTTTTTTATTTTACAAGAAACCGCTTATAAGAAACTCAACTCTCAGATCGCCAAAAAATTAAGAAACTCCAGTACTGGGAAAATGTAACTTAAGAAACTAAGTCAGGATCTCATCAAATCATTGGCTCAAAACACCAGTGACCGAAAACAGTATTTACTTGATCTTGACATTTTTGGAGAACAAGGAAAGTGCTGTTTTTGAAGTTTTCACTTTTTCGACTTTCTTGCGCCATAAATCAGCAACCACTTGTGCGATTGGCTAAAACAAGGTTTCAAACTTTAAGTTGAAGTATATTCAATAAAACTATATCAACAATGGGACAATAGAAGTTACAGCTCCTCCTCGGCAACCACACAAATGAGGCGCAACTTTTTTAGGACACCCTGTATGTGTTTTGTGTTGTTAATTGTATATGTTTTCAATTAAAATCAGTTTCTCTCTAGCGTATTATTGCCTTTGCAGGATGGAATGGACAGGTCAAATGTAAGTTTTTTCTTTACTTGGATCTGAAGTTACTTGCAGTCTTATACAGGGTGAGTCAGAAAGAACGTGGGGCGTTAAACAAACCATATTTTGGTGAAAAACAAGTCAAATCGGGAGCATTGAAGTTTCATATTGCAGAAAAAAGCTTGAATTAGCTGTAGAAATTTAGCTTGTTAAAATCGGTCATTTTTTTCCTTATTCATTTGCGATTTTGTGATATAGCTATTTTGGTGAAAAGTATCGCTAGTATATGAACTTTCAGCTTGCTAACAATGACAATTAAATGACTAGTCCCCTAAGGATACACCATAAGTAACATTAGTTTTTCCTTTTGTGCTCCAACGCATTGCATGCCTTGTTTCAATTTTGTTTGTAGAGTAACAGTATGTTTGTCATGGTTTAGAAGTTCAACGCCTACATGAATATGAATCTAATTGAAAGCCTATTTTAGCAATCTTGCGAGACATCATTTTGGAACGGAATCATCGCTCGTAATTCTGGAACGGAAAGGACGATTTCAACCAAACAAATTTTCATATCTAAGTTAGCTTTTCTTCTATGTAATGAATTTTAAAGAAACGAATTTGCAAATTAAACTGCATCAATAAAAATTGGCAAACACCCCACGTTTTTTTCTGACTCACCCGGTGATTTATGTAGGTGAAAGATATATTGAGACCTGTATATCTAAATCTTCCGTTAGTGCTATGTATCTTTGAGAAGCTACATTTTGACTGTAGTCTTTCATATTGATAACATATTGACGAGACTTTTACAAAAGAATGCACAGTAGCATGTAAAGGATATGTTGAAGTTTGGGAGAAAGGACAAGAGTTAGAGCACAGAATAGGAGGTTTCAACTAAGAGGAAACATTTCGCAAGGCAATGAAGAGAAAGCACAGCACAGAATGTTGAAATCGAAGGCATTGCATGCTCTAAAAACAAGGTTTTCCAGAAAAGTTAGAATGCATTGTTGAAGAAAAATTTAGATGAAATACTATAAAATTACTATAAAATCTCGCACGTGTAACTTTTATTTAGCTGAAGATGAGGCAAGCTCGTCTCGAAACGTTCTCAAGAGCATGGCCTAGTTTAATCAATTTACAATTGCAACTGGGCTTGTCTTAATATTATGTCTCAATTAACTGGAAATTTCGATTTAATACACTGATTTGTCACTTGCCTCTGAAATGACCCTCAAGATGATATTCGTTGTGGTCCTAATGTTAAGAGCTAGATAGTGGTTGCCATAGCAACATTATTTCCATAGCAACATTACTGCCATAGCAACATTAATATGTAAAACATGCTTCTGAAGTAACTTTATGTTTTCTTGCAGAGGATCATCGATCAAAGGTCTAAACTGAAGTAAGTTGGATTATAAAAATCTCTTCTGAAATGAATTGTTCATATGCGGTAATACCTTAGGGTACGGTGGACCACATACAGTAAATCCCCGCATATAAGAGCCTACAAAAAGAAGAACCTACAGGCTGTTTTCCTAAATTATGCACCTCGTAATCAAGAGCCCATTTCAGTTTGATGAAAAATATGTTCTTATTACAAGGTAATAAAGTTGATTTTTTGATCGCCCTTATTAAGTTCATTTTTCCCAGTTAGCTGTTAAAATTTGAACCTCCTCCCCTGCTATTTTTAAGCTTAGAATTAGTTAGTTGGTCCTTAATAACATTGTCCAAAAAAATAATAGGATAATAGGGTTGAAGATGTCTTGGTGATGACTCCTAAAAGGTTTACACAAGAGACACTTCGAATAATAAACTTTAAGAAACTTTATACCCTGAAATTAAGTTTGCTGTTTCCCAATCTTGCACAACTTACGGACATCTTGACCAGATGTTAACCTGAACTGGTAAGATTAAAGTCTAGGAGAACATAGAATAATTGACTCATGCAGTCATATATTAGACTTATTATAGAGTCTTAGTTATCGCTATTGATAGACAGATGGACGCTCAATCTACGACTCATGATAAAACGCACAATTTTGAGAATTATTACTCTTGCCTCGTTTCGATATGGACCTAGCCAGAAAAATACCAATTTGGAAACTTCACAAAAAGTCAATTTGAATCTAGTCATTTGAAACCTCGTTTCAAAGGGGGTTGAAAAATCGTTCCTGCCAGGGCCCCTTGAAAATCAGTATTGCTGAAGGGCTACCCTCCTTAAATATTTGAAATCAATCAATCAATCAACCAATCCAAAAAAAGTACTGAAATATTATGAGTCCCAGTATGAGCGGTCTCGGTTTGGTGCAAGCCTCGTTTTGATGAGCAATTACTGGGACTCATCGTTATCAGTCTAGTCATTTATCGTATCGTATATTTATAATGAACTTTTCATGTCTTTCGATTTTTGAATTGATCTTTGATTCCATTTCTTATTTCAGTAGAAATGATATCAATGATAATGATTATCTTGGGTAAGTAACCTTTGTTTTTATATCATGGTCTGAACAGCACAGGCATCAAATCTTTAAAGGGGCTCCGTCGCCTATTTTTAGACAAAGCGATGATTTTTGCAGTTTTTTTAAAGGAAATATCAGACAGGATTTTCATATTTTTTTCCAAAATGAAAGCGCAGTTTTGAAGATAAATCATTGTACTTCACTGAGGAGCAAACCAAACATTCATATCTTCTACGATTGCTCGGATATAAGTGGATTTTTAACGGTCACTTTTTCGTGGCTTGGGTGAAGCCACCAAACAAATTGCAGAAAACAATGGACGAACAATGGATAATTGGCGACACGTGCGGGTTTGCAGATTTGTTGATGGTTTGGCGACGGAGCCCCTTTAAAAAGGCAAGTGTACATAGCTGTTGCATTTTTCTTTTGATTGATTGGCTTGAAACAAACTTTAGCTACATTGCTATAGTTCTACCGTTGCACTTTTCTGAAATCTTCAATATTTTTTCGACATTACAGCATATTTTCTATTTCAACGCTTTGAGGATGTGACGTCATCAATTTTCTAGATCTTAAACCAGAAGAGTGAAAGACTTGTTCTTGATACCATATTGTAGACATTCATAAACTATGGTTTTCTTGAAAATGATTCCATGTTTCCTCGAAAAATTTAGAAATTGCGATGGCTTTAATTTTGTTTCAAAACTTTTCTTGAATTCTTGAAAAAGAAGAAAGCATCTCTAATTCTGAAAATATTAGAGATTTCAGGGAAGTCCACAACGGTAGAATTATAGCAAAGTGGCTTAAGTTCCTTCCAAGTCGCTCAGTCCAAAGAAAGGAGTAATAGCCATTTACACAACCCTTTTTGTTTGAAGATTTGACGCCTATTCTAATCTGAACGCTGACTGCTTCTCGTGATTCTCGTGATTCTCGCAGCGCCCTCTCTATTGTTCCCAATAGGCACTCAATACTAAGACTTGAGTGCGATGCACAACACACTGTTTCTTCCACTTTTCCCATTGTTACATTTTTTTCCTTTTCTTTTTTGATATTCTTCAAAATCCTTCAGAATTCCTCTCCTTTCCCTCATCTCTATTGCTTTGTTCGCATGATTAATCATCTCCTTTCCCTCATCTCCATTGCTTTGTTCGCATGATTAATCATCTCCTTTCCCTCATCTCTATTGCTTTGTTCGCATGATTAATCATCTCCTTTCCCTCATCTCCATTGCTTTGTTCGCATGATTAATCATCTCCTTTCCCTCATCTCCATTGCTTTGTTCGCATGATTAATCATCTCCTTTCCCTCATCTCCATTGCTTTGTTCGCATGATTAATCATCTCCTTTCCCTCATCTCCATTGCTTTGTTCGCATGATTAATCATCTCCTTTCCCTCATCTCCATTGCTTTGTTCGCATGATTAATCATCTCCTTTCCCTCATCTCCATTGCTTTGTTCGCATGATTAATCATCTCCTTTCCCTCATCTCCATTGCTTTGTTCGCATGATTAATCATCTCCTTTCCCTCATCTCCATTGCTTTGTTCGCATGATTAATCATCTCCTTTCCCTCATCTCCATTGCTTTGTTCGCATGATTAATCATCTCCTTTCCCTCATCTCCATTGCTTTGTTCGCATGATTAATCATCTCCTTTCCCTCATCTCCATTGCTTTGTTCGCATGATTAATCATCTCCTTTCCCTCATCTCCATTGCTTTGTTCGCATGATTAATCATCTCCTTTCCCTCATCTCCATTGCTTTGTTCGCATGATTAATCATCTCCTTTCCCTCATCTCCATTGCTTTGTTCGCATGATTAATCATCTCCTTTCCCTCATCTCCATTGCTTTGTTCGCATGATTAATCATCTCCTTTCCCTCATCTCCATTGCTTTGTTCGCATGATTAATCATCTCCTTTCCCTCATCTCCATTGCTTTGTTCGCATGATTAATCATCTCCTTT
>REGM01000089.1:789349-801556 GCA_004194415.1 Aurelia aurita | reverse complement strand
TAATAATAATAATAATAATATATCAATATTTATACAGGTTTGCTTGGTCAGCTAAATACAGCTGCTATAAATCAAGGACCTGTGTCCAACGAAAAGTAGTAAAAGATATTATTTACAATGTATACAATAAGAGGTTTCTTAAAAATTGAAATCAAAGTCATTACATTTCTTCTTGAATCTTAAAACTGAGTTTTCATTTTTCAGTTCAGGTGGTAATTTGTTGTAAATCTGTACGCCTTGGTATCTGAATGTTTTTCGAGCGGTTTCTGTTCGTATGCGAGGCACCACGAGATTTAACTTGTTTCCTCGAGTGTCCTTTTGGTGATCCAATCTTTTAAAATGATTCTCTAATACCTTTGGTGCAAGACCATTTAAGCACTTGAATATTTCAACAGCACAACGTTTATTTTTTATATGATTTACAGACGGAAAGCTAATTGTGCCATTTTGTCCATTGATGATTTTCACTGCACGATCTTGTAGTTTTTCAAGCTTTGATTTGTGTGAGTCTGAAATTCCAATGTTTATGTTGCTACAGTATAGTAATATAGGCAAGATCATTACTTTATATATGGTTTCAGCAGTTGAAGGGCTGATATTCATGCGCACTCTTGCGAGTAACTTTATTCTTGAAGATACTTTTTTGAACATTGAACCAAATTTCATGGAACTTTTGAACCAAATTTCATTATTTATGTGGTTTATTTATGAAATGAGTGTTTTGGTTTTATTAAAGAGATTAAAATTCTACTAGATTTTTTTGAGATCTGAGGTTTGACCAGGAAATGATTGTTGAAGCCAAATTTAATGAGATTTCTTAAAATCTTATGAAATAAAAGAACAGACCCAAACCTTTCAATTTTTCTCAGTTATGACGGATCAAAACAGGGGCTTATGGGCACATAAAGAGGCCTAAGTACACACCCATGAACGTTTCATTCTTAGCTTTCGGCTGTTTTTCACATTAATACTGCTGATCTATTATTTCAGGTCTTTTGGAGTTTAAATTAACAATAACACTTTCTAAACGAGCACCCGAGTTACAGTCAAACTCAGGTTAAACTCTTTGCTGACTCGTTGTAGGATACAGTAACTAAAATCCCATAGAGTACCTTTCACTTTTACAGTAAGGTAAAGGAACGGAGAAATAGCGATCAAGAATCAGGGGTGGCGCGAGGAATCTTCCGATGGAGGGGCTGGAATTTCCGACAGAGGGCTAAATAAAATGGCAAAAAAATGCTGCTTTGCTACGTCATTTTGCCAAATCTCCGACAATAACCCAAGTTTTCCTCCGACCGGGGGCTAAATGCTTCCAACGGGGGGGCTGTAGCCCTCCCCTGGCTCCACCCCTGTCAAGAATACACCCTGAAATTTTATTATCCCTCATTTGGAGAATTTCTTTACTCTACAGTAAACCTAAGTTCTTCTTTTAGAGTTTCAATAATATAGAAGAGAAAATTGATTTTAAGAGACCAAGCAACAATAGCAATCCAGTCCTAAGATCCTCCTAATTCTGGAGGTGTTTTATTTTTTTATTTCTATCAAAATCGTTGCAGTTTTTGCACAAATCTTACTTTAACCCACATTTAGAACAACATCTTTACCCTTATGGTCAGAACCTTCTATAAGAACCTTTGGTCTGATTTTTAAAAATGGTATCTCATCTACACAAACTCCTAAGTAGGATGGTTTAAAATGTAAGGGTCATTAAATGTGGGTTTTTACTGTAAAGGAAAGAACTAAAAACAGGAGAAGGGCTCGATTTTGCGTTATTCAGATTCCATAGTGAGATGAGATACTCGAGTTTGTCCCTTTTACTTTCGGCCAAAGGGCAGGGGCTAATGTAGATTGAGGTTTCTCAAGTCATTTGTAAATCCACAGATTTTAGAACCATAAACCAAAAGAGTGAATATGTTTGCTTGCCTTGCTCGTCAGAATATTCCATGAAAGTTTTGCTTTGCGATGTTAGGCCATTCAAGGCGAAGACGATTTCGTTTGGTATGATTTTTGATGGCGTTAGTTTTCGCGCCTATTTTATTTCATTTACAGGTGTAGACTAGGGACACGATACACCATTCTGCACTGACTAGGTTCTCAAAGCTGATATTATTGTTTTTGTTTTTGTGTTTATTTTCAAAGCTTCCTTTGAATTGTGCATTAAGCTTTGATAAACATTGATGCTTGCCGCTGATTTTCGCAAATAAATCAAGAAATGGTTGTGTTTATTCATTGTTTATTTTCTCAAACCTTTCGTGTAAATGAAATTTATAAGTAATTACTCGAAATGCATGTGACGAACCTTTGGGTTGTTGAGCAACAGTACCGCAAGTTCAGAAAGCTTTTTTCTCGATGGTTTTCTCGAAAGATTTTTTTTTAAAGACTTCCTCATTCCTCAGCTTTGTTTTGGTAGTTTTTGGATTGGTACCCTCTTTGTTTTTCAGAGATTCCAAAGGGTCAAAGGTTTATCTAATTGCGGGCCCGGGGTATGTTGAGGGTACGGGTATGTGCCGCCCATATGGGTGGGTTTTTGGCCCAAAATTCTCTAAACAAGGGTCATTTTTCGGCAGATTTTCCTTAAACATGGGTCGGTTTGGCTGCAATCAGCAAAAAATTGTTTAAAATGGGTAGTTTGCCGCCAAAATTCATCATAAAATCATACATAGTGGCGCGGAGAAGGCGAATATGGAGAAGGGAAAATATGGAGAAATTCTGCTCTCCAGGGCGANCCTCAAACATTTCGTGCAAATGAAATTTATTTTATAAGTAATTACTCGAAATGAATGTGACGAACCTTTGGGTTGTTGAGCAACAGTACCGCAAGTTCAGAAAGCTTTTTTCTCGATGATTTTCTCGAAAGATTTTTTTTTAAAGACTTCCTCATTCCTCAGCTTTGTTTTGGTAGTTTTTGGATTGGCACCCTCTTTGTTTTTCAGAGATTCCAAAGGGTCAAAGGTTTATCTAATTGCGGGCCCGGGGTATGTTGAGGGTACGGGTATGTGCCGCCCATATGGGTGGGTTTTTTGCCCAAAATTCTCTAAACAAGGGTCATTTTTCGGCAGATTTTCCTTAAACATGGGTCGGTTTGGCTGAAATCAGCAAAAAAAAATTTAAAATGGGTAGTTTTCCGCCAAAATTCGTCATAAAAGTGGGTACGAGAGCTAATCTTGGCAAATAGAAGTGGGTGGCTTTCTGAGAACCGGGCGGTAGACCCCCGTCCATCCACAAGTCGTGTACCCCCTGGATTGCGGGCCCCATGCAAGATATCGTTTGCAAGGGGTATTTGATCCCCTCCCCTTGAAAATTGACACAAGTTTATTTTTGGGTCACTGCACGTTGTATTCTGCAAATGTGCCGTTAAAAACTCGCATATAGGAACCACGACTTGTTGAGCTTATCCTAGAAAAGGCTCTTTATTTTGGGGTTTAAAATTTAAGAATAATACATATTAGAGGGTATATTACTATATTAAAACCATGAATATTGCATGCTTTCTGCATTTGATATGTTGAAACATCTTTCTTTCCAGTTTTAACGCAGTTTTTACAAAATTCAGAAAATTTTCCTCCAAAATTTTAGCCTAAAGGTTCTTATATCTTAAAAGTTTTGGTTCTTATCTGCGGGGTTTTACTGTATTTACATGTGGAAGCCTACAAAAGCGCTAAAGACCCAACGAAACCTTGTTTCTTGTTTCAACCAGTCAACCCCTAGCCTGCATCACAGACCATAACTCCCTCTGATTGTGGTCTGTGACGTAGGCTAGTCAACCCCCTGCTACTTTGTCCCTGCTTTTAAAATCCCTCAAAACAACCCACGACTATTAACAGTCAGTTTGATAATCTCATTTCAGAAGGTAGTTTTTGCATTATTGAATAACTGTAAGCCCCATGCAAATCCAAACAAAGGGGAAAGCAAATTTTGATATATTACAAGCAAGATTGAATTTTGTGATAGGTAAAAATTGATAACATGGATCCTTTTGACGTCACTTTTACGTCACTTTTACGTCATCTACATGATGAATAAAATAAGAGTAAAAAAAGTACAACATAGTACACCATAGCATAGCATAGCATAGCATAGCATAGCATAGCATAGCATAGCATAGCATAGCATAGCATAGCATAGCATAGCATAACACAAGAGTCATATACCGGTCCATTGTATCTGGAACATGAAGCAAAATGGCTTAGGATTCTGGTTATAAACTTGTTTTCAAGAAGGTGGGGTTAGGGGAAGTCAAGGTTAGAAGTAATTTATACACCACGATCGGGATTGGAACCCACGACCAGGGACCATGTGTGTCCAATTTACCTACTAAGCTATCTGCATTTTAAATCCTAAATAGATAGAGGAAAAACGGTACAATCTTGAAGAAATCCATAGTAAATGAAGGTTTAAAAAATGGCGATAAGCAGAAATCTGTATTTTTTCTGGTTTACGATGTAGCAATTTGATGACGTCACAACCTCAAAACTGGTTGAAATGTCAATAATAAAAAACGCTGTTATTCTGACAATAATCAAGACTAGAGCACTCACTCAGAAGCATCCACTCTCAGATAGATCAGGTGGACAAACATGTCAGCGTGTTCAAATCCTAGCCTGCGCGCAGCCAGTCCCGGCTGTGGGCGTTTTCATTGTTCGTCTTTTACTTTTTAACTTTCCAGGGCCGTAGGGAGCATCTTAAACTTGGGGCGGCACGACGCTTCAAGGGCACTTTTTTCGTTAAGCTAAAAGGGGCACTTGCGGAAACAAAAAGGGCACTTGTTTGTTTTTAGCAAAATCTTGGGGGGCACGTGCCCCCCCCCCGGTTGCTACGTCTCTGTAACTTTCTGAATCTGTTCTCGAACTTCGAAACGAGAGATTTAGCATGTGGATTTATATTGTGTTCTGTATTTTAGGACGAGGATGAGGATGAAGAAAAGAAGGAGACGAAAATTAATACAAAAGTAAATGAAGAAAATGAGAAGAAATCAAATCCACTTGCTTCTGATGATGAGCCACCAAGACTTGTAAGTTCTCTCTATGTTTCGTCAATATTGAAATTAAAACTTTGTCTGCTTGTCGACTTTAGCCTGCATGCAGACTTTCAAGGTCCTTTCTTTCCCCTCCTCCCCAGTGACCAACCAAGTCTGCACGCAGGCTAGTGGACTTAAGCCCTGGCCAAACGAGCAAGCATTGTTCGTGGGACAAATCACTGATTTTTTTTCGTACATCTTCATTGAAATCATAGAAAATTACAGCGCAAAATCACTGAAAATCATAAAAATCACAGGACAATGGAAAAATCACGAAAAAATCGCTGAAAATCATAAAAATCACTGAAAAAGTGCAGAATCACTAAGAAGCATGAAAATCGCGAAAAAATCACAGAAAAATCACAAGGTCACAAAAAATCACTGAATCACAAAAAATCACAACAAAATTATGAAAATCACTGACAAAAATCACTGAAAAAATCCCGCGAGTTTAAATCACGTACTCTACTTTGAGAAGTGATTTTCCCTTCGGCATTGTTTGCCAGACATTTTGGATTTTCTTGTTAAAAAAATTGTTTGGCCATAGTCATGGTTTGGCTACGACGCGACGCAAACGTTGCTTGAAAAACATAATCTTTGCTCTGTCTTACCAAGGCATTGCACAATCAATTCTCCTCAAGCAATTTTTTCGAACTTCAGCAAGTGGGAAGAAATTGCTTCGCAATCAAATTTTATTTTTTGCAAATAATGTTGACATTTGCCATTTATTTTAAACCCTTCACATTTAACATTATTCAGAAATGAGGCGAAAGTTTAAATATTATAAAACAACTTAAAGGGAATCTAATCATATCTATTTGATAAGCCTTTGATAAAAATAGCCGTGCAAAGACAATAGGCTTTGACATGCATCGAACCATATTTAGGTAACTGATCTATGTAAACAGGAAATACTGATATCTGATTGGCTAGAATTCGACCGTAAGTGGCTTGAGCCACTCTTATGTGCATAGATTCCCTTTAAGTGTGAGTGTTGCAAAATAGATGGCAAATAAACAAAGAAGTCATAGTCTATATTTGTAGTTTCTTTCTTAAATTTCCTTGAAATTATTAGTCAGTCCTTTTGGCAATGCGCCATGATTATTCTTTTTGGAAGACTTAATGCCAAGTTAGTCCAGAAGAGCTTATCTTCCTTCTGTGAAATCCTCAGCTTAGATCTCTTGAGCCTCTTTTTCCAGGTGAGGTTTCCTGGATTTCTTTCTGTGGAGATGGGAAAGCTATAATAACAAAGACGTGATTTGTTGTATTGTGGTTTTAATTCGTGGTTTCCTCGTCAGAATGAAGGAGATTAAGCCTTACCGCAAATACCAGAATCCAGATTTTTAAAAGAGATTTGCTGTTAAAAGTGCCACCACAGGCTCCAGCTCAGAGGAGCAAAGGTGGAGGATTCCAGCAGTCATAGGATTAATGTGGGGGACGACTGCACTTTAGCGGACCAAGTTTATGTCATATCTCTCGGGAATGTATTTGACCAAATACCCTACTAACCCTAACTAAACCCTACCTTACCCTAACTAAACCTAACTTACCCTAACTAACCCTATCTTACCATATCTTACCCTAAAAACCCCTTTTCCAAAACCTAGCCCTAACCCTTACCCCATGACACATTACTTGCCGATATTGAAAGCTGGTCCGCTAAAGTGCAGACTAGCCTAATGTGGAAGTGTATCAGAACATTTTGTTTAATTTTTTTCTTTGGTGATAGTAAAACAGTTCATAAACTTCGTGATGTGAAGTGGAACACCATTCTGAAGGGGTCTAACACATGTTTGTTTCTACCTATCATCCAGAGATAGATTTAGGAAGACTGAGAAGCTAGGCTTATCGAAGCAGTGTCGTGGTCCTTCCTCTCGATGTGACTGCACCCCGTGATTCCTGTAACCCGGAATTACAGAGTGTTTGCGACTCCCTTCACTCTAAGTTGACCAAGGTGGGGACTCGAACAACCAACCTTCAGACTGGTAAGCCAGCGCACTACCACTGAACCATCTCTTCCTTTTGGCAAATGTGAACTTTATATTTATATCTCTTTACTGACAAATCTCAGTGGATGAAATTTGACAGCGTTTTGGGTATCCTACGTGCAGACTTTACTTTCCACTGCGAAGGAGAACCAACTCCATGGCAGTGGAAAGTCAGGTCTGTAGGCAGGCTACATTTTGAGATTTTACGTTTAAATCCTTTTTTTTCTTTTAGAGCCTTGCCGAACGACTTAGAAGGTAAGTGTAAGCATTTGTAAATCATTTTCAAACAATTCATTAAAAAGAATGGTGCAATAACAATCTACACGATTAATTTAAAGTTTTGCAAAGATTCCACGCCTATGCTATTTGATTTAGGGTTACAGACCATGTTTTCAACAATAGACATTTTAGCTATTCTACAACAAAAGAGTTTGGATCGAGCGATATTTTTATACATTTTTGCATGAAATTTCGATTGAGTAGCGTTATGGCTTCTACCACTGTTGTGCACATTTGAAAATTCCGCAAAAATGTATAAAAATATCGCTCGATCCAGACTCTTTTGTAGCATAGCTAAAAGGTCTATACACCTTTTCAACTAACGGCCTCGTTTTGGAAATTTTTTAAAATTTCTTCATACGAAACTTTTGACCACGGATCTGGATTTAGCACCCAAATTTTAGTCTAAAGACAAATTTTCATAATCCTAGTATTTACGATTGTAATTTTATGACGATAATAAGTTTGAAAATTTATAAGGGATCTGACCGTGAAAATCGTTCGGGGTGTAAAGTTACACCCCGAACGATTTTCACGGTCAAATCCTTTTCACGGCAAAATTTCCAAAACGAGGCCGTTAGTTAAAACGGTCTATTGAAGACGCACTACTCATTTTTTTCTCTTAGGAGCCGTGAAAATAGAGAAGGAACGTCCTCCTCGAGTGGCTCGTCCTCTTTAGGAAATAGATCAAGGGATATAACTTCTTCATCATTATCATCAAAGGTAAGTTGAGAACATGAGACCTTCTTTTTCATAAATCAAGTGCCAGCATATCCAAATCTTTAAAAAGGTTGATGTAAAATTCTATGACCTATTTCTTTGAATTGAATGGCTTGCAGTGGCAGACACTTTGCCAAATATTGGGGGGGCGAAGCTATTGTTTCAGTTAAAAAGCATTGTTTATTTCCATTGTTTTCGAGCAAAAGGTCTTTGTTTTACCTAACATTGGGGGGCGACCGCACCCCCTCGCCCCCTAGTGTCCACCACTGATGGCTTGAAAGAATCTTAGCTACTTTACTATTTTCAGAATTAGAGGCTTTTTCTTCTTTTTTGAGAATTCAATAAAAATTATGAAAAAACTTAAAACCGTCGCAACTTCTAAGCTTTTTGAAGAAACAGAGAATTTTTGTTCAAGAAGACCATCATTTATGAATGTCAACAATATGGTATCAAGCAAAAGTCTTTCACTCTTCTGGTTTACGATTTAGAAATTTGATGACGTGACACCCTCAAACGAGTTGAAATATGAAATACGCTTCAATTTCGAAAATATTGAAGATTTCGGAAAAGTTGAGCAGTAGAATTATAGCAAAGTAGCTGAAGTTTCTTTCAAGTCATTCAATTCAAAGAAATAGGTCATAGAATTTTACACCAACCTTTTCAAATATTTGGAACCAATGTTGATCTTCTGACTTTATCATATAGCTAGCTTGATGTTGCTATTTAGCTCCCCTCGCCGAATTACATCAATTTCTTTAACTCATTGTTCTTACTTGTTACAGTCAACGTCATCAGACTCATCAGATGTGCGAGAACTGCAACGAAGGCTAAAGGAAGCACTTAGTGATGTCGATGAATATAAAGCAAAATTTGAAAAGGCGAACAAGGTAGACTGCAAACTAGACTTATTACTGAATCGCTATCAAACTCGATAATGGGCTATGCTACGGACTTTGACTTGATACGGGCTATGCTTGAAGCGTTGTGCCTAATTCAATTCATATCAAAGTGCAAATATTTTCCTGTATTTAGTTGTTTATCTTGCACTACACGCAACCAGAAATGTTTTTTACCAATCGCTGTCGAAAATCTTGGTTAGATCTTCTGTGCTATTGCTAGGACTCGCTGCCTACACACTAGCCAGAGTTAAGATTATTTCAAGAGTGAAGAAGACTGACTCAAGACTATACCTAGTACCCCATTCACACTGGCAAGTTAAACCAGCTTAAACTAAACCAGGTTATCAAATGTTGAGTTCTGATTGGTCAATCCAACAAATAGAATTCATTTGATTGGCTGAAATTTAACCCAGTTTAAATACTGCTGGTTCAGCTGTTGTCATTGTGAATGGGGTGTAATTCTATACAGAATTCCAAGCTTAAAGCGCTTCAAAGTCATATGTTTTACAACTCTTTCTTCGTCCATATGTGTAGACTTGATCTTTCAGCTGAGCCAAAATTGCCCCACAAATGGACCAAGTTAAAGGTAATGTGTCCATATATAAGGAGAGCGTATACCCAACCTGCCAACAGCCATCAAATTATCGGCAAGTGATTGGTTTGTATTCAAATTGATCACATTATCCGTGAAAATTGCTGTGAACAACCTTTTGTGATCACACAATCATGAAATGTCACAACCCGTGGGAAGAAAGCCTTTTTAACCCGTCCCTTGTTTTGTGGAATGATTATTTTCTAGTCACAAAGCAACTTTTCATGAGTGATCGAAAAGAAATTTTAGTTGATCACATGCCGTCCTCTAGGAGGCCTCGTTGTATGGACACATCACCTTTAGCTTATTAAAATATTTTCTGCTAAAATAACAAATCTTAACCTCCTTCAATACCAGTAAAAAAGAAACACAAAAAATTATTAGAAAAATACAAAATAAATTAAACTTTAACACTATTTAGGACCAATCATTAAGCTTTTCACAGTTAGCCACTACTCTTCTTAATGTTACGTTTTGTATATATTTCCCATGTTCCTGTTCTCAAAGCGGCTCAGACTAGATAAGCTTTGCTTTTCCTGAGTCGTATAGGTTATACGTTGTATTTAGTATTTCTTATAAACAAAGTTTGAATTGAATTAATCTCATTTCTCTGAGTAGATATTTGAGATACCGTGGAGAAGACCCTGGAGGCTCTCTTCATCATCTCTGTAACTTTGGAAAGCTACATTTTGAACTGTTAAGTTTGATTAAGACAAATATTCACATTGCTTCGTAGGAAAAAGAAGAATTGCGGGATAAATTGACTCAGTGCGAGGAAGCTATGAAGGTACGAATTTTTCAATAATTTTTTCGAAATTTTGCTGGCAGACTTTTTGTTCCAACTAGGCATACATAAAAGGCTTAAAGGGGCTGTATATACGCTAAACTTCCAAAACACCACGGCTGTCTCTCCCGTATGCCGGCGAATAGTAGATATTTTCTAAAGATTTGAACTCCATAGAATTAGCCAGTGCAGTCAGATTTTTCATGCCATGAACGATTTTAGAGATGCAGTTGGATTCTGAGGCACAGGTTTCAGATGTGTGTAGCCTAAACACACGAAAAGCCGTTGCAATTGCAGGCTGAAAATTCTATGCCACGTGTGTATTAGAAAGGAACTTCTCATTGAGTTTGTGATATTAGCTAGCTGGTTTTTATCTTTGTTTACTAAAATCTTGTACAGCCCCTTTAGCTCTGCAGTGTTATTGTAGAGACGTTCCATTTATCTGTAATCTAACAGCGTGATATGAAAGCAAGCACAGACCACCCAATATACCGGGTGAGCAAAAAAAGATATCCACTGTTGAAACATCATGCTGCAAAGACTATGAAATCGATTTAAAAAATACCAACTCCGTTGCCTCACTGACGCTTTAACTTTATTGTTGGGGAATTTTTCTTAGGGACGACTGCACTTTAGCGGACCAGATTTATGTCATATCTCTCAGGAACGAATTCGACCAAATACCCTACTGGGCTCAATATTAGAATGTTGCTTCATCAAAATATTTGCAAAGCCCGTAATTTTTCATGCTTCACAAAATTAGGGACATTTTGATTGCATAGATTTCAATTGACTGGGTCCTCCTGATTTTTATCCTGTAAATTGAAGCTGCATGGCAACTTTTATTGTTCGTTGCTTGTCAGAATTTTCAATTAACTGTAGATCCTATAACTTATCGAAGGTGTAAATTCGTCTGTGTAATTCCAATTTATATTCTTTTACAGACAATGAAAGACGAGAATGGTGCATTAATTCGAGTGATAAGCACACTTACAAGATCGAACTCCTCTTGAGTGCTAGCAGTCCTCCCTCAAATCTTAATGTACCCTTGAAATAAAATAACTCAATCAATCCGCCACTGACGTCATTAATTGCGTTCATGTGGACAGGACTCGTACAGAACGATGCTACTACTATAGTGAACACTGCAGCGTGATTGATTCCATATCAGAATGACCCCCTATTCTATTATATCTTTGATTTATACTTTGTGTGTGTAAATTGAAGCAGTTCGTTCTCATTTTACATGCGCCTTTGTGTCAGCTGGGATGTTGGATATACCAAGCAGTGGCGTAACTGAAGCAATGTTGGCGATGGGTATTCTGCTCGCTCCTTTCCGTAGCTTTGCAATTATGTTATACTCCTAGCAGGGCCGTAGGAAGCAGCTGCCGATTGGGGGGGGCTTTTGTTCTCAAAACAATAGAGAACAATACATCTAATTTATACTTGTGCCGTAGCACCATTGTTTTCAACATTATTGGGGGGCACGAGCCCACCTGCCACCCCCTTCCTACGGGCTGCAGTCCTAGCAGTGACGGATCCTAGGAAGGCAAGGGGTTGTGGTCGCCCCCTTCCCAATGTGTGGGAAACAGGGACATTTTGTTTGAAAACAATGCAAGTTAACAGTGCTTTTAAACTTACAAGGGGTCGTGGTCGTCCGTCCATTCAGTGTGTAGGAAACAGTGGCCCTTCGTTAGAAAACAATAAGAGAAAACAATGCTTTTAAGCAGAAATTATAGCTTCCCCCAAATGTACAATGCCGCAACTAATATTTGGGAAGAAACATCCCTCGCTTCAGCTACGCCACTGCTTTTATGGGCATGATTTGAAATGCCACAGCATCAGTTTTGTAAAGGTTTCGGCAAATATGGTGCGTTCGATTGCCGGGCGCAACTTAGGTAGTATCAAGTGAAACAAGGCTGCTCTCC
>REGM01000089.1:778253-788711 GCA_004194415.1 Aurelia aurita | reverse complement strand
GTTTGGGTGTGGGACGATAAGCACCACTGTGTGACAGCATAGGTTTCAAATCTTTAAAAAGGTTGGTGTAAAATTCTATGACCTATTTGTTTAAATTAAATGACTTGAAAGAAACTTCTACCGTTAGACTTTTCAGAAATCTTGAATATCTTCGAAATTACAGCGTATTTTCTATTTCAACTCTTTTGAGGATGTGACGTCATCATATTTCTACATCGTAAACCAGAAGAATGAAGACTTGTGCTTGATACCACATACCACATGCAAAAGTCCAACGATAGAATTATAGCAAAGTAGCTAGCGTTTCTTTCCAGCCATTCAATTCAAGGAAGTTGGTCATAATTTTACACAAACCGTTTTAAAGATTGGGAACCTATATGCTCCGTGTTACCCGAAAAAAATGAAACTTTTTGAAAATTCAGAAAAGTTTGATTATATTATCGATCATGAAATTTTCTTCACATGCATTTGTGTAAAGGACAAAATTAATTTTAGCGATATTGCAGAGTCTTGAAATGGCTTTGAATTTGTGGTAATGTGTGCTTTTAGAAGCTACCTGGTTTTGAAGCATACTGCTCAATTACAAGAAATTATTATCAAGCTGAACTTTTTATCCCAACACTTAAATTGGCTGCTTTTGTCCTTGACAAAGCTCCTATCATCTAGCACTGAATCTACTAATTTTAAAACCAATCACAAGATCAGCTACACCTGGGAAAATAGTTTGGTCTTTGATCTACTTGCCAAAAAAGAAATTTAAAGATCGGCCGTGTGATCGAATTTTGATGATTTTTCAAACGGGAGTACTTTTTTGGGACACCCGGGTAGTTGGTCATTGATACAAATATACTGAAAGAAAATTCAAATATCGGTGATGCAACAAAACTTTCACTGATTTTTCAAAAGTTTCACTGTTATTGAGTCATCAGGTAGAAAGCATATGAGTAACTAGTGGAAATGTTTGATGTTCTGGCAAATAGAAGACAGTGCTTTCAAAGCAAAGGTTCGACTTGTTTATGTTTGGGAGGACTGTTTTGATTCTCGCTAAGGGGCAAGTCACTGATTTGTTTCTCATACACCTTCATTGAAATCACAAAAAATATCAAACAAACAAATCATCGAAAAACTCGCGTGATTTTAAGTTCACAAAAACCACGTACATTATTTTGAGAAGTGATTTGCCCCTCGATTCTCGCAACTATATCTAAACACCAAGGGTAGATTTGGTAATAATAGTTAGAGTCCAGAGAACTTGTAAATCTTTCTCCAACCAGGAAGTCATATCTAAAAACTTTCCTCACTTTTGAGTGAATAAAGACTGCGATAGCAAGTAAAAGTAAGTGGAAGTCTTCCTCAAGGTTTCTTTTTCTCTAAACCTCCCTCTGCCTACGGCGGTGAGACCGTCTTGTTTTCCTGACTGACCATAGCCAGCATCCGTTTGCGATTGGTTGATTTAATGGCTAGTACAAAGCGATCCTCGAGTAAGTTAGCCACCAAGATTTCAGGCTATTTTATGCGGCCTACTTTGTTACATTTACGGCTTGACTAATCGGCTGTAGAAACGCTTTTGTTTGCAAACATCAATAATTTTTTGTACTGGCGTGTCAATCAAAGGCAGCGGATAATGTAAAGGGAAGCTTCGTTGGTTTTTAAAGTGAATCAACGGGGTCATCTATAAATAGGACAAAGAAAACTCCTACGCACGCTGTTGTTCCTCTGGCTAAACAATATCCACGTCCGTGTCGAAATCATCAAATACAATAGGCTAATAATAGAATACCCAGACCCCTTCCGTGCGGTGTTTTTGTATCAGTTGATCCCAGAGATGTTTGGAAATTTTACCGTTGTGTATATTTACAGCATGGCCTATTTCTCAAGCAATGAATAAAAAGAGCTTCCTGCTGGCAATCATCTAGAATGTAGAATACTCACTCATCAGCCATTCAGAATTTGATTGGAATGCAAGCGGGCGTATTGATTACGTCTATGAACTGGTGAGCATTTTCCAAAGAACGAGAAGCTACCCGTCAATTTTATGAAGCATGTTTGAAAAATACCTATTTCGTAAGGACGAGATATAAAAGGATGATTCTTCGGAAAGAATTTGTAAAAAGATTTTCCAATATGATTTTGATTTTAGAGGGCTGTCATTCCTGAGCCGGAAAAGATAACATTATCGACGGAAATCTTGTTCAGAGGAACATCCAAGATCAATATATGAAAGCTCTTTGTTGAAGAAACGAGCAAGCAATTAACTATGATTTCACAGAACATTGCTTACGAAATAAAAGATATTTGCTCGGAATCCTTGCGTGGCAAGCCTTCTCAGTTCTCATCTGTTTGTCAAGCAATGTTTGCTAGGTTGACAAGATGACAATAGTTGTTTTAATAATACAACATTTGAACGGCTGGAAAATGTTCTGTCTGACAAAAATGCGTCTATTGTCGAGTTATCCCGAAAACTACACATCCGAAAAGCATGTTAATAAAACACGATGTGCAACATGTTGGATTACAAAAGCAAAATTTACTTACCAAACAATGTTTGCCAAGTGTTTTGCTCTACAAGTTTCGCCAGTGTGTTCAGAGTAATAGAATAGATTTGTACTTTAATATTGGGGAATGTTCAGAAAGTTTGCTTGGTAAAATAAGGCTAAGTTCACACGATGACAGCACATTTTGAAAACGGTGAAAATTGTGACGGTAGCAAAATTTTAGCTAGCGTTCACACGATATCGGCACAATTTGAAAACGGTAGGAAGTTTGACGGTAGGAAGTTTGTTGCAATCTCNGATTACCAAAGCCAAATTTACTTACCAACCTATGTTTGCCAAGTGTTTTGCTCTACAAGTTTCGCCAGTGTGTTCAGAGTAATAGAATAGATTTGTACTTTAATATTGGGGAATGTTCAGAAAGTTTGCTTGGTAAAATAAGGCTAAGTTCACACGATGACAGCACATTTTGAAAACGGTGAAAATTGTGACGGTAGCAAAATTTTAGCTAGCGTTCACACGATATCGGCACAATTTGAAAACGGTAGGAAATTTGACGGTAGGAAGTTTGTTGCAATCTCCCCAAGAATTTGATGCCAAAGAAATCTACCTACACTTAAGAATCGATCTGCCTCGTTTTGAAAGCATCGAAAAATGTTCCGTTTTCATTGTTTTCGAGTGTTCACAGGATGCCGTTCTCAAAATGTGCTGGTCAGAGTTCCGTTTTCAAAATCTACCGTTTTCAAAATCTACCGACAAAAAATGTGTCGTTTTCGTGTGAACGGGAGGCCTATCCGTCACATTTTTCATCGTTTGAAAATTGTGTCGGTATCGTGTGCAGTCGTGTGAACGCAAAGATGTTTGCCAATCAATCGGTAATCAATGCAATGTTTCAAAACGTTTCAAATGATCAAACATGTTTCTGCACTAGTTTTTGTGTGGTAACTTCAAAGCAAAGTAAAACATGCAAGTTTGTCCCAGCAAAACATTTTGCGGCGTCATGCAAAGTTTGCCTGGATCTGGATGGGAAACTTTACAATTTTTCTTGACAAACAATGTTTGCGATGTTAACAATGTTAAGCTTGATTGCGTTGTTGCCTAGCGTGAAACAGTGTTTGCTTACCAAATACTTGACATGTTTGGTCAGGAAGACAAACAATATTTTACAAGCAGATTATGTTGCTGGCTTTGTGTTCTCAATATATCTTTAAGAGTCAACATGTTATAAAAGGTCATAAAACTAATGTTGATTGATATCATTTACGAATAACTCCCTGATTAGTATTTCAAACCCATTATAGAACAAAAGCAACATGAGCTTATTGCCTACTTCATTTTGTGTGTATTTTGTGTGTTGTTTATATTCATGAGCTTTATTTGCCTTGTTTGTGGAGCATATTTTCATCAAATGTTTTGTTTTCGTTGTATTTTTGTAGGCAACGAGATTTTATTCTGCCCTTGTTTGACAAGCAAAGACAATTTCTGCTGGAGTTTGGTCTGTTTTGGCAAAAATTAAATTGGTAAAACAGACGTCCAAATTTCCATAAGATGTTACTAAAAGCAGACTTGCTAAGCATTTGAGAAATTAAGCAACATTTTCAATTTTGTATGACATGTTTCGATCAGTGGCGAAGCCACGGGGGGGGGGGGGGAGGAATAGAAGATGAATAGAAGATGGGGGGACCTACCCCCCACTTTTCTTCGAGGTCAGTCTTCCAAATCCGTTGAGAAAATATCTAAGGAGGGTCTAGGTAGTTATCTCAAGAGTTTGATAGACAAATAAGGGTGTTTCCTGAAGGTAAAAAGGGCGTTTCCTGATTACATAAAGGGCGTGGCCCTGAAAAATTTCCAGACCCCCATCTCCATTCCTCCCTTTTTACCTTCAGGAAACACATTTTTTGCGGCTGGCGCCGCCACTGGTTTCCATGCTCAAAATATAATGTAAATTGCAAGATTTTATGAAGCTATGTCCAAATTTGTCTTCGAAAAAATACCAATATTTCTGAAACCAAAGGAAGGCACAATCTATCTGCTCCACATCCGACATTATAAAATTGTGGCCCGCTACTATCTTGAGTACAAAAGGGAATAAATTTTGTTAATGTAGCATAGTTTTGGTTTTCCTTTTCAATTATTGTTTATTTTTGTATTTATTTTGTAAAGCTGTTGAGTCTGTAATTTACTCTTCATACAAATTCAATTGTTTTAGGAACCTATTGTTAATCCTATTGTTTGATTAGCCAATCAGTGATGGAGAAAGTGAGGGTGAGTCTGGTGCGCATTGAGCGTGTCAATTGCTTTCTCACTTCGCCATATTTTATCAAAGCAAATTCCTCAAGACTGGCCTCACAAAATGGACATCTGTTACCGATACTGTGAACTTAAACGGCTACAAATAGACATCATTTAACAGAAAAAAGTCTTGCACGTAAGTTTGTGTCGCCAGTTTCGTATTTTCGTTGGCAAATTCTGCAGTTTTGCGGAGAGAACGTTGCGAGCTAACGACCGCTAATCACAACCCAGGCGAGTATCAATTTAGGCCCAGGCCCAGTCATCCACAAACAAACCCAAGCGGAGCAGAAATGGCCACTGACACAGAAAGATTTACCAGCAAGTTTAGGAAAGATAGAATCGAACAAAGACGAGAGAGAACAGAGCGAAGGACTAAAGCTTTCGAAACGACTGAAGTAGATGGTAAAGAGCCGAGTAACAGAAGCACTGCAAGCATTGGAATCAGCGTTACCAGTTCTGCAAGGAGCACTGGCCGCAGCAGCAGAGAGGCAGGTAAAGGCGAAGCTCAAAAGAGCGAGCTAGAATCAGTTACAGCCCGAATAAGTCGTTTGAAGGTTGGTGATGATAAAGATGGAAGCGATGATACGAAGCCACGACATGAAGATAGTCACGATGAAGATGAAAACGATAAAAAACATCTCCAGAAGAAGGAAAGGGGAGCAGGGGCCACGACCAGCAAGAAACGACAACAGAGAAAAAATCTGAGGGAGAAACGCAGGTCTACCGGTGTCGTTATCATGCCGAACATGGAGGTAAATATTTCATCATTGGGGCGTGAAATTTAAATGCTAATTTGCGAATAATACTCCATTTTATTCCAAGATAACATTTTTGGTTTCATCCCGAAAGTTTTTGGGCCTATTATCTCTTCCAGAGCCTTGTTGGGAAAATGCCTAATCCATAATTTTCTGTTTGGGCGCTGGCAAAATCCATACTTCGTTGTCTGCTGGGTAGGGTAATTTTTTAGCACCAGAAATATATAACACATTAGCTGTGCATGTCTGTAAACAAAGGTCGTAATAAAACGCGAAAGTTAAAACACAATTACTATAGTATTCAGGTCAAGCATGACTGGAGTAGAGAGAGAGAGAGAGAGACCCCATTCTGTGGTGTTGCAGCACTGCTGGCTGGTGGGCTCAACTGTTTCTACTTGAAAGAGGAAATACAAGTAGCACCAAAGGAAGATACCAAATAGAAATAACACTTGAACATCAACCATGCTCATTTATAAACCCATTTCTTTTTGGCTCCAAAAACAGTTGTAAAGGTGACGTAAAGTAGCTGTTTTTAGCTCTGACTGGGATCACAGAAGCGCTGATCGAGTCAGCAACCCCTTGTGTTTACCCCCCCCCCCTTGTCATCATAAGGCTGAAGTGGTGTGGTGGGCACTCGTACCACTACCCTCTGAGCTATTCTGGCTGCAAAATCAGAGGATTACAGCAAGGGGCGTATCCCTCATTAGAAATCTTGTACACTGTTGTTTTTTTCCAAAAATCTAAAAAAAATCCCTAAAAATCTATTTGTTTTCAACAATCTTGTACGCTCTTTAATTACACCACTACGCCACAACAACTTCAAAAGATAATAGAANCTGATCGAGTCAGCAACCCCTTGTGTTTACCCCCCCCCCCTTGTCATCATAAGGCTGAAGTGGTGTGGTGGGCACTCGTACCACTACCCTCTGAGCTATTCTGGCTGCAAAATCAGAGGATTACAGCAAGGGGCGTATCCCTCATTAGAAATCTTGTACACTGTTGTTTTTTTCCAAAAATCTAAAAAAAATCCCTAAAAATCTATTTGTTTTCAACAATCTTGTACGCTCTTTAATTACACCACTACGCCACAACAACTTCAAAAGATAATAGAACACATCAGAAAATGATAAACTGTTATTTGTGCGAAGGAGGCGCATTTTAGGTCCGGTACTGTACACATCTGTAATGATTTGATTTCGCAGCCAGATTCAGGGACCAGGAAAAACCAAAGCACCAACAATTTTGAGATTTTTTGATGCAGTGGTGTAATCCTGCGACTTTGCAGCCAGAACAGTTCAGATGGATGGGGTGCGAGCCCCACCCACTTGATCACTTTAGAGCATTATGACAAGGGGTCACAGACTTCATTGGCACTTACTTAGCTACTTCTGCCATCACAGCAGTTGGCGCTAAAAACCACAACTTCACCTCCACTTTTTTAGCATGATGGCTCAGGATATTCGTTCGTGACCAGAGCCATCTCCTTTTCCCCACTCACCTTCAGAACACACCCTCCTCTCCCCCTATTCTGTTCTCCTTGTCATATTTCCATCCATTTGCTTCGTGTTTTGCCTGATACTGCTTGCATCAAAGTTGTCATGTATGACCAGGAAGAGAATGACAGACCGTGTGGTGATTTGAAATTAGCCAATGAAATCAATTCCCAATAAATATTCAGGGTTGCTGTCATCGTAAAAGGTGCAGGAGGGGTCAGGTTGCAAAAGATTCTATCTGCAACAGATGTTGTGTTGTCAATGGCTTCTTTTCATCCTTGAATGAATTGAGAATCTTATTTTGACAGCTTTTCCCATTAGAACACATCCTTTTGCAATTTTAAGCCCAGTTTTTAGTTTCAAACAATTGTTGGCAAGTGGCGTTGCCAAATATTTGGGGGTTAGCTATCATATTGATGTGAAATTAATTGTTTTTGGGGTAACTGATCCAGTTGAATTGTCCCCCTGGTGAAATCCCATACAACAGTTTCTGCCCACATGGGTCTGGCGCACAGAGCATTTAGTTTTTATTCTTTTGATTATTTACTAGTGCACATATCCGGCGCACAGAAATTCAACATGCCGAGTTTCTGTGACAGTTATGACCACAGTTATGATATGGTTGTCTCCGAATTCCGCCATTTTCTCAGTGTATTACTAGGTCCCAAAGGGGGTTACATATTGTATCATGTTGAGGGTACAGGCATGTTCCACTATTGTACGGTTGAATTTCAACATGCGAAATTCTCTAAACATGGGTCCTTTTTCAGCTAAAATCATGAAGAAGGTGTCAAATTTGGTAATTTTTCCAGCAAAATTTTTCATAAAAGTTGAGCAGCAACAGATTTGGCAGTTAAAAGTGGGTACAGACCCCTGTCCGACCACAAGTCATGTACCCCCCCCCCCCCTCCTTAGGTGGCAGCCACAGTTTGGAATCCCTGAATTGTGTCCTTTTTGTAAGAGATGGAAAATGGAACTTTTTTGGGTCTTTGAGACTGCTCTGTTTGATGCAGATGCCAGCATGTCGCTGATTACAACTGATTATAGTTTTGAAATTTCAATTTTGAGAATACTTGTCATACCAAGTGCCACTAAAACGGAAGAAGGAACGAAAAAGAGCCTGGTCATGAATAGGCGTAGGATCCATGGGGGCTGGGAGGGCGGCAGCCCCCCAAAAGTTGGAAAAATTTACCAAATTCAGCCTTTGTCGGGCAAAAATCCACCCTAAGTCAGGCAAAAATTTGGTAAACAATAGACTCTTTATAAGGCAGCCCCCCTCAGATTTTATCTTCCCATAGGCTTACGTGGTCATGTGGCAAGTGATTGGAGGAATATTGTGAATATCTCACTTCCTTGAGAAAATTTTGCATATAGAATTAGCTAAAGATAGGCAAATTTGCTTGGAAGTGGTTAGTTGCAACATGTACTGTACCAGTGGCGTAAGCAAACAAGAATGTGTCATTGGAAATTTGCAAACTGTTGTCAGAAATTGCTGTCAGATGAAGGTGTTGTGGCACAGTGGTGTAATCCTCTGACTTTGCAGCCAGAGCAGTCAGGCGTACAGGGTTAAATCCCAGTACAAGCCCCACCACTTGAGCATCATGATAAGCTATTACTGTAGGTCTTCTCTACTTCTGCGATCCCAGGGCTTGGCACTAAAAGCCGTAACTTCACTTCACCTTCACATTTGTTGACAGAAATGGTTTGATCATAAAGCTAAAATTGTACAAGAAAAATGAAAAGGAAGTTTCTTTCATCTGAACTAGGCAGTCATTGAACTACAGTAGGAAGTTTTGGCAGTAAGCATTGTTGGTCCTGATAGTTTATTGTCATAGAAGATGAAACTGAGTACCTTGCAAACCTTGCTCAAAACTTTGCAGGACTGAACTTTTAATGAACAAAATTTTGTTCATTGTTATGAAGGAAGCAAAGTGAAATTATAATGTTATCAGGAATTATTGCCTTCGTTTTATTGAAGTTATTTTATTGGAGGTGTGGTAAATATCTCGCTTGGCCTGGCCCATTAAAAATCTTGGCTATGCCCCTGTATAGGTTAAATCTGGACACCTTTTATCAGTCACCCAAAGTTGTGAGAGCATAGCGGAAACACTATGTCCTAAGCCCACCATCAATATTGAATCTCCCTACAAAGGATAAAGTGCTGCATTGATGCTGTGACAGCCAGAAAAAGAGACTTCACCTAAGTGTAATTGCCAGACTTCATTAATGTGCGCTAGCGCACGAGCTCCGCTCACAAGCACACATTATCATTACAGATCTGTTCCTGGCATCCTTACTGTACTCAGAGTGATTTGATTGCAGGCACCTTTTTCCAAATCATTTGCTCGCAGGCATAGAATATTTTTAATGATGCCTGGTATCTGCTGGGATGATAATCTCTTGACATTGATGCCATGTGAAATTTTTCAACCTTGGAATGTTACAACACTTCTCTTGCCAAAGAATTCTTAGGAAATTCTTATGAATTCTTGTTCAAAGATTTTTGTAGGGTTTCATACCAATCAAGAATTTTTATTTGTATTTCGGGAATAATTAAGAGCTCTGAGAATTATTCGGTGTTGATGCACACAGTGCCTGCTGTGCTCACAGCATGTTGCCATCTGCACCCCAGAAACTGCTGTTGGTGCCCCTAATCACTTACAGCTATAAAGCACCAGTTTAAAATTTCATAACATTCTGAATGCTCAACGTTTGATCACTAGTGATCCAAACCTTCTCTCCAAGATGTTTAAAGTAAATGAACGGAGATATAGCGATCTAGTCTAAACATAGCACAAAAGAACGGCACGCGCCACTTATGTTCCTGTTGTTTTCATTGATCGAAAACATCAAATACAATAGGTTCTATTTAAATGGACCCAGTCCCCCTAGCTAAGTTGCCTTTTAACTCCGTTGATTTACTTTAAGTGAACATACAAAATATCTTAACTTCCTTGGAGGTGTGTCTCTATGAAAAAGAGAACCACCCTAATGGCTTGATTCTCTTTTAGTGACACTTTTGTTTCCTTTGATTTCTGGTTTCTTTTCCTAGGGCTAATTATGAGACATATTATGCTATCTGATTTAGACATTTTGTGGCTGATAAAATCATCTTTGTGAAGTGATTTCCTGAATCTTAACCACTGGCCAAAAGGTGTCATTGACCTTACAATGAATGGCTTCTGTGGTTTCCTGCTGGAGCTTGTGGACCAAATATGCCACAAGGACGAACAGGGATAGTAAAAAATGTTTCTATCATAACTTTTGAGTCTGTGAGGATTTTGATATCTTGTTATTCCTTTCTTTTTATGAAAGAATTCATACCAAGTTTAAAAAATGAGGCATTCATACCTACGTGTTAAGTAAATGGAACAAATGTGGTAGAATTACCAAGAAACCTTAGTTTTGAATGTCTACAATATGGTG
>REGM01000089.1:750197-777689 GCA_004194415.1 Aurelia aurita | reverse complement strand
GGATGTCATCTTTGGCCTTTATTGATTATTTTGGCAGGTACTGCCATTAAACAAGTGAATTATCTCTTTCATTAATTTTTATGAGATTTATCATATACTGTATGTAGCCATTGTTTGCCTAAGTTTGTTGATTAGTAATTCAAGTGAATAGCTCTGCAAACACATGAATATTCCTTTAAAGTGCAATTTGAATTGAAGTTTATCAAATGCACCTAAAAGTTTTGTGCTCATTTTTCAAAGAAGCTCAACAAACAAACAAACAAATACGTTAGGTACCCGTGAATAAGAAACATTGTTTGGAGTTCTAGCCTATTGTTTCAAAACAATAAACCATTGTTTTTGCCATTGTCTTTTTAAAAATGAGTTTCTTATATGTTTCTTATTTCTGGATACATACTGTTGACTTGATTAACTATCTACCTAAGTTAAGTAAGCAATTTTTGCCTGCATTAAAAGTAAATAAATACATACAACAATCAATGTAGAAAATTTGGATAAAATATTACATACAGTAAAAACCTGCACATAAGAACCTATGTTTTTAAAATCAGCCTGTTTGGGTTCTTATTTATGTGTGGGGCATTGCAACTCAGGGTGTACGTTCTTATCACGGGCTATGGGTTCTTAATCTTAAATATAAAAAACTTGATATCAAGTGCCAATGCTCCGCAATATCTTCATAACTAATGTACAATATACAACAGTATATGGAAAATTAAGATCAATACTGTACCTGTGAGTCAAAACTGATTTTGTTTTTCTTTTTTGTTTGTAAACCAAAATCTTTTAATAAGAACCTGGACAGAAAATCATGGTGAAAAAGTTCTTATATATAGGGGCCTATTCAAAATACAATCTTTCTGGCATTAAAGTAAATCAACTGGATTAAAAGTAGCTTAGCTAGGGGGACTGGGTCGATCTAAATATAACCTATCGTATTTGATGTTCTCAATCAGTGAAAACCAGGGCATTTTTTAAGGATTTTTGAGTGGTGGGGCATTTTTCAAAAGGGCCCACACTCGTATACCACCAGAAATGGTACTGGGGTTCATAGACGTTTGTCTTACTAACATTTTGGGATACCAGGTCTACCCGGTACAGTCATCTTTTGAAATGGCCCACAGTGCCCTAGACATTTGGGGAAAATATAGCATTTTGCTCCTCAATGGTGGAGAAGGGCGTAGGGCCTGATGGGGGCAATTCCCCCACCACTCAGTATGTTGAAAAATGGCCTGGTGAAAACAATAGGTACATAAATGGCGCATGTCATTCTTTTGTGGTATATTTAGACTAGATCACTATATCTCCGTTTAGTTACTTTAACATCAAATTCTGATGAGGGATGGACCCAAGTAATAGATGAATTCAAAAATTATGGGCAAGGATCGAATCTTATTTGACCTTGTGACCCGGGGCTAACAATGCGAAATCTATGTTTTCAAAACCAAGAAAGTTCAGGAGTTTCAATATCTTTAAAACATGATTTTGTACTAATCTTAAAATGTTCTATTTGGTCAATTGTGGCAGTGACCAAAATGTTTGACAGTTGTTTATTGTGCTATTTTCGTAGGAGGCGCAGAGGCCGATAACATTTCCTGCTTCCTGGGAACGGCAAAAATTTCGTCAAAACTACCTGCGAAAATTTGTTTGAATTGACCTTGATTTAGTAGATTGTACGGCGTAGTTCGTGCAAGTTGTAGATAGAATGTAGTTCACATGCTACTTGGTAATTGAAGAGCTCAAGGTGCAACTGGAGAGCTCGATGATACGTTGACCTGGACGAAATCTAGTACTTATAACGACAAATCTTTTTTCAAATTCTAAATACAAGCCTTGTTGTCAAGATTCTGCTTCATTAATGTTGCTTCATCAATTTAGTTTTGTTTTCTAGATAACAATTATCACAGGTTCTTTTGTTTTAAAATTTCAGCATAAAATTTCAGCCTATTTTTCAAAAAAAATTTCCTGCCGCCTAAAAATCTTGCCAAAAATTTCCTGGGAACGGCGTTCCCCTGTTCCCACACTTTATCGACCTCTGGGAGGCTGATTATAAAGATTAACATTACAGCTTGAAAATCCTCAAAATCCCTCCAGTTAAAGGGAGACCAGCAGCCTTTGCCATCGTTTGTGTTTGTTTTTGTGAATTTCGTACAGTCAGTTATTCTGGAAGCTGTGCAGAGCAAGTCGCTGACTGTGCGCAAAGCATGCTGGTCTTTGTACTCCCTTTAAACTGAAATTTTCAAAATATGTCTTAATTCTTGTGTAAAACTTTTATTCTTTGTAGTTATAGGTAGCTTTCAATCTTTAAACCATAGCCAAAAGTCCTGAATTGCCTTCGTAGATATGTAAAATGGTATAGGGATAGAAAAAGCTTACTTTTTAATCATTGTTTGCCATTTGATAGTATACCACGGATCCAGATGGCTCAGAACAGCACTAAATTTCACCAACCATTGGACTTGCTACAAGGCTCAATCTCTTTTTAGTCTGAACAGTCCGGAAAATCGGAAAATGAGAAATCTGAAAAAATAAAGAAACAAGGAAAGAAAAGAAAAAGAGGAGAGGGAGAGATAGCCTGCGTCACAGACCATAACCAGAGGTAGTTATGGTCTGTGGGATGGACTCAATTTTGTTGTCCCAGCGACTTCAGTATGGACAAATTAAACAAACAAAGAGCTAGACAGGCCAATATCATAATTTGAATAACCATGGAATAACAGATTTCACAAGATCTCTGTAAAACTGGGACAACAAAAGTGACTCCAGCGCACAGACCATAACTCCTCCTCGTTATGGTCTGTGACGCAGGCTAAGGGAGAGAGGGAAGGAGAGACTTGTAGCAAGTCCTTCCCCCTCTCCTTCCCCTCTCCTCTCCTCTATTTTTTCTTTCCTTTTTCTCTCTATTTTTTGTTTGCGATTTTCCGGACTGTTCGGACTAAACAGAGAGTGAGACTTCTAGCAAGTCCAACCAACCATGTGCTTTGCTAGATCATACAGTTTATCTTTGAAATAGTTAATCCACTTCCATCTTTACTCAGAACTTTCAAGATAAACGAAAGAAGCAAATTTGAACAATTTTCACGCATTTTTTGAGACTCCAATCTGTAATGGCTCTTTTTTCAATGGGCTAAGTCCTTCCAGCCAACTATGTGAATGGTAGTAGGCTTTCATGAATGGACCATCTACATAGAGCTTCAGTTACTAGACTGTTGAATAATGAATAGTGCGTTAAGAAACATAGCCGTTTGTTTGCTATTTTGAGCCGATTCCGTTCACATCGAATCGTCGCGTAAGATCAATTTTTTCTTTCCATCAATGGAGGAGGGGGTTTGATTCCTTCCGAGCCTTGGTGTGCATTGCCTCTTTGTTACAATGCCGATCCCGATTTTCTGTCCATTCAACGAGCATCACATCTTTTTGTTGAGATATTTGCATTAAAAGTTATTCACAAATCGCTTTTACTTAAATTATTATTTGGTCGAATTTTAACACGAAACATCAAAATAGGTACTGATCAGGGACAAAAGTTAGAGGTCACAAGGTCGCAGGGGATAGGAACTGGAGATCAGATTTTGAGTTAGAGATCTTTAGAAGCTTTGCCTATTAAAGGGGCCTTTGCAACCGGCATGCTTTGCGGACGAAAATAATTTGCTGACTCATATTGCGCCTTGGCTTTTTCGTTGACTTTTCAAGAATTTGTAGCCGTTGATTTATTTTTAAGGGGTCAGGGGCCACAGTGGCTGAGGTCAAAGTGTGTGGCATTAAATTTGCCCCTTGAAAAGCGAAAAACCTTTGCAGTGGGTGGTCTAAGGTTGATTAAAGTTTATAGATTAGTCTCATTATTAGAAAACAGCGGTCAAAGTATTGCTATCATGACAGGCAATCATCTTTTAGAAGTGCTCAAGTACCAAGTAGGCAAGGTTGGTTATCATAATATTCTTGCAAGAATTTCTTGGACAGTTAATTAATTATGTTATTTACATTACAGTATCGACCGAGCTGAATGCAACAGCAACAGCTTCAGGACCGCACATGTTTGGGCTTTTACGCATACCAGACACCATTTTGATTCAGTAATGCTTCTCCGTATCTTTCCTGTACGACAGCTAGCTAAGGCCACTTCGATAACCTCTTGTCATTTCTTAGGCTAAATGCAGTTAATTTTAAACAGTTTTATTATTTTATTTCCAGGGTGATGGAGCGACAGCAGCAGAAGAAACACATAAAGTGAAAGAAAACACGTATCAGAACGAAACTATGAATGTAAACGAGGCCCAGGTACGTTAATTTGATATCAACTGTAAATTTTTGGTAGGGAGTCAAGAAACCACAAACTTTTCATGTAACTGAAATTGGCACATTATTTGCCGCAACGTTGGACCGAAGATATTTCTGATTTTAGTAAACAAAGATAAGGATCAGCTAGCCAATTTAAAAAAATCAATGAGAAATTCCTCTCTAATTGGTATTTCTTCAGCCTGCATTGGCCTTTCCTGTGTTTAGGCTAAACACATCTAAAACTTGTGGCTCAGAATCCAGCTGTATCTCCAAAATCGTTGATGGTATGAAAAATCTGATTGCATTGGTTAATTCTACGGAGTTCAAACATGCAAAAATATCTTTATTTGCTATTTATCTGCTGTTATTTGCTATTTATCTGCTGTTATTTGCTATTTGCCTGCATCAGCGAGAGAAAGTCATGGCTTTTAGAAGTTTAGCTTGTACACCCCTGTAATAGTCGCAAAATAGAGGTATGAGGGCGGGATGACTGATGCCATTTCAGAGAAAAGGGAAAATGATAAAATAAAATCTTGTACAGCCCCTTTGAGCCCTCCTTCTATTATATTTAACGAGGTAGTTACTTAGATTTCCCCATTTTTGTATTAACTTTTTGTAGTTTGCTTTTAGAATTATGTTTTCTAAAACCTATTAAAACCTTGACATTCCCTTGTTCCTAGTAAACCCCCTCTCTTTTAGGTCCCCTATTTAAAGAGCCTCAGTGGCTCAGCATAGTTTTTACATTTTGTGCGGTTCATGTTGATTCATATAAAAGCAAAAGCTTAGGCCCTTTTTGTTTATCTGCTCTGGCTTGCTAGGAAATTGATCCCAAGCGTTTGGAGTTACAAGATATTTATTGATCAACGGTTTCTCTCATTTTCCGGGAAAGAATTCACCCCATCGTCCAAACAATCTCTTTAGTGTTCATTCAACTCTCCGCTGAGAACATTGTTATTAATTAGCTGTTCTGGTAGCATTGAGTTAAAGCTAGTCAAAATAAATCCTAGAGGCATCGCAGCATGTTAAATCTTTGTCCAAAGCTTTTCATAGTAAGAGTTTTGTATGACGAGACAATACAAGTCTAAGAGGATCGTGCGATTCAAAAGAGATCACAGATTCATGGTATTCTATTATATTTTTATCAACTTCGGATTTTAGTACTTCCACGGTAAAGTATGTTAATCTTGCATTATTGCTTTGATCTTGGTATTATAAATCTTTTGGCAAGTGCTGTGTGGGTGCAACAAAAGATGTAATGTTTGCGCTGCTACATTGAAATATTCAAAACATTGAAACATTTGAATCCACCATTTATGCAGAGCATTTTTGAGTTACGTTCTTCAAATTATTCGTTAAGACATCTAAATAACTTAGCTCACGTTAGGCCCAATCAAACAACATTCGGGTCCAAGACTCTTAAGTCCATTGGGCCGCAGATTTGGACTGGCTTACCAAACGAATTAAAATCAGCAGAGAATTTGACAAGTTTTAAAGTTTTCATAAACAATGGGACAGTCCTGACTGCAAATGCAATGCCTGTCAGTGCCTACCAACTTAGTTATATAATTTAGAAAATGTTTATTTTGTTTTATTAGTATATTCGATTTTGATTAGTTATCTTGTATATATTTAAATTATGTACATAATGGTAGCTATTTTGATTTAGTATATAATCGAATTAAAATATAATTACAAACAAAAAACTGCAGAAGTTGAACTTTAAGAGCTGTGATTTTTTAAGCTATTGTCAACGAAGTCACTGAAAACTAAACTGATTTGAAAAATGAGCAATTTTTCAGTGCTAAAAGTCAAGTAAGAAAAATAGTTGAGTCTTTGTTAAACTATTCTTCTAGAAATTTGTCTCGTTAACAAAAATTAATTTTGCAACACCGAAGTAATTGCCAATAATATTCCTTTGATGCAAACTTAATCTCTAAGGCTCTCAGCCACACGGCAAAGATTTCATCTGGTAAATACCTTTGCAACAGTTCCACCACCTCAATACTTCTATCTGTGGTTTGGCAAATTTTGGCTAATTATTTAAATTTCGTGCTAATGAAGTTATTATTTCTTTTACAGGGACGAGGGGGATCAAGGTGAGTTTTTATGTTACTGAAAATTGAATCTCCTTTGACTCGGGCTGGTTGCTTAATGGTCAAACTTCAACAGGATGTAACAGTACCCTTCAAGTTCAACTAAAGCACGCATATCTGCAAATTGTATAGCTTTGTGCTCTTTGATAAGTCACTGACATAAGTTCCAAAACTAGAAAGAGAGAAGTCAAGCCCTGATTTAGTGTATTTCAAATTGGGGTTTTTTGGGCTGCAATATTTATAGGAGAAAGTGTTGCGCTGAAGATGCCCTAGTGGGCGAAACTAGTCAGCACTGAGAGAAAACGAAAATAGCGCAAAAGACCAAATTGATACCTGTTGTCTTCGAGTAGTTGTACACTCTTCAATCGTACACCATATATAGAAGAAGTGAATATTCTCAAATATTAGCATAGAAATGATACACCCTCGAAATTCTGGGTTTAACTGATGCATTGGATCTCTAATCTCTAGCTCTTTTAAGATCTGGTTAGCATCCATAGTAATTTTAATCCGCTGCTGATCAGTCTCCATTTCTGCCCTGGTAATCATCATGTATCTTAGGTGTGTTAACGTTGTAATTTTTAATCTATTTAGCGCTGGTGGTGACGAATTTGCTAACTGTGGTAAAGATGAGCTTGTACAGACAATTGAAGCTTACAAACAAGCTATTAATGAATGGAGTATCGAACTGGAAAAATCGCATAAGGTATGTGTTTTTTTTCGTTTTATGAGTTGAAAAAACTTTCGCATTACTTCGTTTATTTGTATTGTCAGGAAAAACTCAGTACACAACAGCATAGTTTCCAAATCTTTGAATTGGCGTAAAAAGGTTGGTGTAAAATTCTGTGACCTATCTCTTTAAATTCAATGGCTTGAAAGAAACTTTTGCTACTTTGCTATGATTCTACCGTTCAGCGTGAAAGACTTTTTCTTGATACCATATTGTAGACATTCATAAACTATGGTTTTCTTGAAAATTATCTTATGTTTCTTCAAAAAGTTTAGAAATTATGATGGNTGTACACTCTTCAATCGTACACCATATATAGAAGAAGTGAATATTCTCAAATATTAGCATAGAAATGATACACCCTCGAAATTCTGGGTTTAACTGATGCATTGGATCTCTAATCTCTAGCTCTTTTAAGATCTGGTTAGCATCCATAGTCATTTTAATCCGCTGCTGATCAGTCTCCATTTCTGCCCTGGTAATCATCATGTATCTTAGGTGTGTTAACGTTGTAATTTTTAATCTATTTAGCGCTGGTGGTGACGAATTTGCTAACTGTGGTAAAGATGAGCTTGTACAGACAATTGAAGCTTACAAACAAGCTATTAATGAATGGAGTATCGAACTGGAAAAATCGCATAAGGTGTGTGTTTTTTCGTTTTATGAGTTGAAAAAACTTTCGCATTACTTCGTTTATTTGTATTGTCAGGAAAAACTCAGTACACAACAGCATAGTTTCCAAATCTTTGAATTGGCGTAAAAAGGTTGGCGTAAAATTCTGTGACCTATTTCTTTAAATTCAATGGCTTGAAAGAAACTTTTCCTACTTTGCTATGATTCTACCGTTGGACTTTTCTGACATCTGCAATATTTTGCGAAGTTACAGCTTATTTTATATTTCAACTCATTTGAGGATGTGATGTCATCAAATATCTAAATCGTAAACCAGCAGCGTGAAAGACTTTTTTTTGATACCATATTGTAGACATTCATAAACTATGGTTTTCTTGAAAATTATCCTATGTTTCTTCAAAAAGTTTAGAAATTACGATGGTTTTAAGTTTTTTTCAAATTTTTTCTTGAATTCTTAAAAAAGAAGAAAAACTCTCTAATTTTGAAAATATTGAAAATTTCTGAAAAGTCCAACGGTAGAGCTGTAGCAAAGTAGCTGAAGTTTCTTTCAAGCTATTAAATTCAAAGAAATTGGTCACAGAATTTTAGACCAACCTCCTTAAAGATTTGGAACCTATGTTATGTTGTACACAACACGTCGGTACTCGTGCCTATATCTTGAGGGCGAATCTCATAGGTATCTGTAAATCTTGGAACTCTTTGGAGGAGTATTCACTTTTGGCATAAGGTTTGATATACTGAAGCGGCTGGCGTAAATGAATAATAAATGGAAATTATCAAACGTCTTTATTTAGGAACTGGGAGAACTTTATGCTCCTACTGGGAGAAACTTTAGAAACTTTAGATTAACTTTCGTGTTTGATGTTTTTGTCGTCCAGAAAATTCCTTCATTTCGATATAGCAGCAAAAAAGGTCGAGGGGCAAATCACTTCTCAAAATAGTGTACTTGATTTTTGTGATTTTAGAATCACGTGATTTTTTTCTGTGATTTTGTGATTTTTTGTATGATTTTGTGTGTGATTTTTTGTGATTTTTTGTGATTTTTTTGTGATTCTGTAATACTTTTGTGATTTTGTGATTTTTTTGTGAGTTTTTGTGTGATTTTTTTGTGATTTTTGTGTGATTTCAATGAAGGTGTACGAAAAAAAATCAGTGATTCCCCCCTCGAATAAATTAATTGCTTCGAAATTGATATATCTACAGAGAAGTGTCTCTTCTATGATCTAACAGGCTGAAGTTTAAGGATGTTATAAAGTGAATATTCCTTTAAAACACAATACCTAGAGACCTTTAGAAGTTTATTNCTGTGATTTTGTGATTTTTTGTATGATTTTGTGTGTGATTTTTTGTGATTTTTTGTGATTTTTTTGTGATTCTGTAATATTTTTGTGATTTTGTGATTTTTTTGTGAGTTTTTGTGTGATTTTTTTGTGATTTTTGTGTGATTTCAATGAAGGTGTACGAAAAAAAATCAGTGATTCCCCCCTCGAATAAATTAATTGCTTCGAAATTGATATATCTATAGAGAAGTGTCTATTTTATGATCTAACAGGCTGAAGTTTAAGGATATTATAAAGTGAATATTCCTTTAAAACACAACACCTAGAGACCGTTAGAAGTTTATGAATTATTGAAGAGTCCTTTGATTGTGCGAAACTTGGAGAGAGAAAGAAGAAAGATCGTTACGATCGAGCAATACTTTTTGTCTGACACTCGTCGTTTCATACTATGATAAGTATCTGACGAAAAGGTTTGGTGTGTGAAATTATGGTTGTGATCTCGGAAACTTTCTTCACTATTTATTGATAAGTTCGTAAAAAGTTATCATTTTCATACCTTTTCCCATTTAGGAAATCGACTCATTACGAAACGAAAACCAGCGACTTAAAGACGAGAATAGCTCACTTTTGAAAGTCGTCAGTCAATTGTCGAATTCATCACGGAAGTAAACACGCTGATCACCCGCCGGAACGGAATTTGAAGGAAAGACGCCGCCGCCGGTTTGACGATCAATCGAATCTCCTTGTCCTTATGTTTTGTAAAAATGACGACTATTTTTACAGCAATTAACCACTTGTTGAATTATTAAAGTTTGGTAGTAGTATCAGTATGATTTTGCATAAAGTAGTTGAAGATATTTTGCCAATGAAAAGATATAACTGGATGGGTAGAGAATAAAGGGTTGTTGTGCATTGCAAAACCATGTGGCAACTACGTATTCGACTTACAAACGATGCGTAAATCTCAGTTCGCACTTGAAGCGGTTTTAGTAGGGCGTGCTCTTGGTTCCTGCCTCCAGAGCAGATTTAAAGAGCCATTGTCACCCAGGGTCCTTTGCAGGCACGCTACAATTTCAGACTGTCTTAAAATCAAAGTTGGCCTAAGCGGAAAATATGGATCAACACTGCAGTAGTTGAACTGATAGAGAAGTCAACTAAAGTCAAACTTTTCGATCCGTTCAACTACTGCAGTGTGGATCTATATTTTCTGCTCTAGCCAACTTTGGTTTTTAGACAGTCTGATATTGCAGCGTGCCCGCAAAGGAGCCTGGGTGACAATGGCTCTTTAAGAGCTGAGTAGCTGGGTAGACTGCAGTTTAGCGGACCATCCTGGATCGTATTTTTTGCGAAAGATATTTGACAAACGCTTTGAGAACCGTATCGAACCCCACATTTACCCCAGACCTAACTTTAACCCTTATCCAATTACACACAACGTGCTCAGGATAGTGATGCAGTCTGCTAAGCTGCAATCTAGGTTCTTTTTGGCTATTTAAGCCCTTATCCCCTGGAAATGATTTACAATTTGAGATGGTATACTTTGAGTATGCGAAGAATTTGCATGTACTCATCTCAAATTATATAACGCTTCAAGTAAAATTGGGCGCAAGAAAATTCGAGAAATTTGTTGTCCCTGCAAGTAAAACGTTTCCCCCAAATGACCCATAAGATCTGGCCCCTCAAATGGAATATCTGCCGAATGAGTTATAAGCGACCATAATATCACATTTTTACGTTTCATGCTTTTTTAAAACCTCTTTGATGCAAGAGCATGGTACAGTAAATCCTTGCTACTGTATTTTCCAGTTAGTTTAGTCGCTGTTCTCCATGTCTTGTATGTCATAACCTCCCCGACTTTTTCAATTTTGCTATTTTATGAGCAAATCCCTTGAAATGAAATGTTGGCAACGAGCTCTGAAATCTACCAAGTTATCTTCAATGGACCCAATACATAATTGGTCAGAATATTGGCGACGCGACACGATACTAATGAATTCCATTTTCTCACATGTTGTTTGGTAAATGCTTTTCTACGACTCCTTAATTTAGGCCCTACTACTTTGATGTTTGTTTGTAAAACTTCTGAGATCTCCCTTCCTCCCGCCAGTTACCCTGTTTTGCTATTTTTGTGAGCAATGTTGGCAGCGAAATTCAAGCCTCCCATGTTAGTTGCAATATACCTGACCCTATTAATACTTATCTGCGTCGGTCAAACTACTGGCTAAACGATATCAGTGAATTCCATTTTGTCACATGTAGTTTGGTAAACGTTTTTCTACGACTTGTTAAAGACTCATTGCTAACCATGATCCTTTACGCCGATTGAAAAGTAAAACAAGCAGAACCCAGGCCACAAATGCTTTTCATATCATACAAAGTCGACTTTGGGGCCGCAAAGGATCATGGTTAGCTTTGGGTCTTTAATCTAGGCCCTACCACTGGGATGGCTGTTTGTAAAACTTCTGAGATGCATCAATCAGTGCGAATAATAGAAATGTCATGATTTATCACGTCGTCTTTTGTACAGATCATTTGTGACTTATCTCTTCAACAGTATCTGCTGAAACCACAGGGGGTCCAGGCGTATCCCCTAGCGATTACCCTAGTTTTTGTATCTTTGCTTCCATGTGATCCGGATTATGAAAACAACACCTGTGTAATTCGAGATCGGGCTACGTCATCGTTGCGGTCGAGCTGTTGTTGTCACAGTAAGAGATAACTGTAACAACAACAGCTCGACCGCAACGATGACGTAGCCCGATCTCAAATTACATAGGTGTTGTTTTCATAAGCCGGATCACAGGGAAGTAAAGAAACAAAAACTAGAGTACTCCCTAGAAGATACGCCTGGACCTCCTGCGCTGAAACGAGCTCGGAGGTGTAGTACACAGAGGGTTCCTGAAGGGGTAAAATGGTATCTGGGATTTGCCTAGAGTGACACTCTGGGAATGGGATTTTTGTGCTAAGACTGGAATTTGATGAACTGTGACTAGGAATACAAACGACAAGAACAATAGACTGGGAATAGGGTTTGATCACCGACTGTATATTTACCAGAGTCTAGAAAAATGATCAACCTTCCTCCAGACAAACAATGTTTCCGATAAAAACCTTCCTCGTTTTTTAATAGAAAATGGGTGTGTTTAGGGCGTGGCATAAGTTATTCCTTTGTTATTGGAGACCTTCCTCACGGTCAGTGACCGTGTGACCGTAATGTTTTCCTGACTCTGATATTTACAATAAAATTGATTGGAATTTGCCGCAAAATAGAATTGGTAAATAGGATTGTGGATCCCCTTTCAGGACTCTACACACTGTTTGATCATATGTTTATTTTCCCCCTCTATATAATTATGAAGCTAGAATACGGTAAGAACCTGCACATAGAAAGCATCGTTAGTTGAGCTTAGCCAAGCAAAGGTTCTTAATTTTGGGTTTTCTTAAAAATTGGTGGTTCTTATGTGCGGGTTTTTAATGTAGGACCAAAATTGATCGCTGACGCTGATATTTGTGTACGTATACAAAGGTTCGATTTGCTGGCGTTAGAGGGTCTATCACTTTTCTCGTCGTTGTATAAAATCATCGCTCGATCCAGTCTCTTTTGTAGAATAGAATATCTGAAAGGTTTATTTAGACTGACTACCTCAGTCCCAGTTTCCGCTTCCTTTATTGAATTGGATGACGGCACTTGTAAGTCCATCAAGGAGCGAAACCACAGGGGGTCCAGACGTATCCCCTAGCGAGTTCCCTAGTTTTCGTGTCTTTGCTTCCCTGTGATCCGGATTATGAAAACAGCACCTGTGTAATTCGATATCAGGTTACGTCATCATTACGGTCGAGCTGTTGTTGTTACAGAAAGTAAGCAAGCAAGTGTGAATCTGTAGCATAAGAATAGCTCAAAACTAAATGTGCGAAAAATTCTATTTGGTAAGGACTCAAAATCATTTTAGGGACCTGTCATAAAGTATCTGCTTCTGGAGGGCGGAGGATATAGACAGGGGCCACCAACAATTGTAGCTGATGGGCCACAGAAAAATATATGCAGCTTTTGAAGAAGCTATCAATTTTTTAAGGGGAAAATCTAAAAAATAGTTTTAAAATATACAAGATACTGTAAAATGTCTCTGCAAGAGCAAATTTAAAAGTCATAGAAACAATCACTTGCCAATCATAGTCAAAACAGAAAGATGAGTTTTCATGACTGGTTGAACTTTGCAGTTTTTTCCATTTCTCTCAAAGCATGAAAACAGTGTTGAAATTTTCCCTTTTCTGATGCCTTTGCTTTCTGCGTCTCCATATGCACTACACTGATCTATGCTTCTTCAATCCTTCCTTCCATCTTCGCTAACAGCTTCTTTGCAAATTTGTTTAGTACTCCTATTATGATTAAGAAATTGTTTTCTATGGAGTGCTGAAAGTGCATCAAGGTAAAAACTTACTGAAAGTTCCTTGCAAGCCGTTTTTCTGAAATTTGTGTTTTCTTTGTTGCTTCATCATCAAATTTAACACGTAGGGCATCAATGAGAGTATCTTCATCAAGACGAAAAGTGGACGTGTCGCAACCAGGGAGATATAGTCTATATCTCCCTGGTCGCAACCACCTACATCAGAGTTCGCTTTATGTTATGTAGATGCAGACACATTAGTTCAGGACAAATTAGCTGAAGGTAATAGTTGAAGATATCTATGGGAACAATTTTAATGTCGTGATCAAAATATGCAAACAAAATGAAAAGAGTAGAACATCTCATGCTACCAGCAAACTCAAAATATGGACCCAAAAAGATGGAAATGGGCCACGAAAAATATTTGTCTCATCACAGGGGGCCATGGAATTTTCTACTCATTTTCAGTACAGTAGGGGCTATGAAAAATATTTGTGAAAAAATCAAGTATCCTCGGCCCCTCTGTAGTAGATACTTTATGACAGGTTCCTTAGTGAACCGGGAAGAGGCTCGAAAGTCGGGGACTGGGAACCAAGCAAAGTATTTTTGTCATAGAATTTTTTTGCTGACATGGATTTACCCCGCATCTTAATCTTAAAATTGCGGAGGCCTTAGCCTTACTTTCGATCAAAAGTTGTGAACTCAAGGCTGGATTTTAAATTTCGACAAGTTTCTTGATGGCGGAATCGTGATGGCCGAAGCTGTGGTGAAAAGTGGGGAAGTTACAGTAAACGACGAAGTAGAAGATATTGAACAAGGAGAAGAGCCTGGTGCAGGGTAAGAAAATTGCTTTTCTTCAAATCAGACTCGTAACGGATTTGCAGGAGTTTGCCACATGGTCAGCCAAAGTTATCTGGCTTAGAGCGAAAGCTTCTTCTTGCAGTGTTGTTCTTGCAAGGATTGGTGCTTTTTAGGCCCATACTCCAAAACAAGCACGATTCTGGAAATTATGAAAGACATCAGATGTCTTTATTCACAGACTCTGTGAATAGATACTGAATTAGAAAATAAGGCAGAGATAGATAGAAGATAGGGGAAAAGCTACAGTAGTACCAGACTGCAAAATTTGCAAAGTGCGCACGGAAGATGCGCGCCTCGCTATTGTTTTAAAAACAATGAATCAATTGTTCTTCCTTTGTTATACTTAAAATTGCGCGCGGAAGATGTTCCGCGCGCGCAACATAAAATGCAGTCTGGCACTGGTAACTATTCGAATCGGAATGCTTTATTCTACAGACTAGGAAGTAGTTTGCAATTCCCACAATGTGGAGTCTTTGAAAAATTTGCATGGAAGTCTGTTGCTTTGTGTACAATTAACCTTATCTATTGTTTTCCTGAAATTTGCACATGAAAGATCTTCTGTGCACACTGCAGGCTGGGTTTGATTTCGCAAAACATGCAAACAAAGCCAGATTGGGATGTTTTGTAATGTGCATGCACCATCAAGTTTCAGTGTGCATTTGCTTCTGTAGGTGAGCATCAAATTTTGCGTGTGCTGCAGCAAATTTTGTGCGTGCAACTTCTGGAAAAGAACAATGGAAACAAAAGGTCAAGCAAGGCATTCAAGTGGATAACAATAGGCTGTTAAAAATTCAACAATAGACAGGCATGCAATCCCATACATGGTGAAAAATATATTGCATCGCTTTTGTGCACATTTATCAAAGTTTCCAGCTTGCAAGTTTGACCCAATATTTGTTGTGTGCTGAATTGTGTGCTGGCTCAGATGCATTACATGCACCTCTCCTTAATTGATTGATGATGATGATTTATGAAAACATATTCGTAAACAAACTACATTCTATGTAATATGTAAATAAACTACGTACAGATCTTACTAGTTTTGAGACAAGTTTTACTAGTTTTGATACAGAGTTTTGCTAGTCATTCTATTTGGCAAATGTATATAGCTAAAGAACATTTTCTTGTCAAAATGGATGGTTTTGCTATTATGGAATTTCCCAATTTCTGTGGTTTTCCCACATTACCCAGGTTTTTACAATGTTCATACCCAGCTTTTTCGCTGTCAAATTAGCACTTCCCAGCTCTCCAGGTAACATCTCCTGGCTTTCCTAGCTTTTAGGGTACCGATTCCCAGTCTACCCAGCTTCGTACAAAGAGTTCCAGCTTGAAGTTTTTTTTTGATGAAAAGGCTGAGGAAACTAGAGAAATCCTAGCTTTCCCAGCTATCTTCCCAGTTTTTTTTAGATGGGCTGAGCTTTAAATTTCAAACCAATGTCTGAAATCTTTTATGCAAAATTCAATAATTATATTTTTCCAGTCCATTTATAAAAGTTCAAAGATTTTTCCAACCACATTTTTATTTCACACCCCCTTTTAGAAGCTCAGGTAGTACCTTCCATTGAAAATTCTGAAATATCTCATTATCTTTCTAGAAAACTGGACTCTACATTATTTGCGGCTGAGTCATTTGAAGATCTTAGCAATGAACTTGTTTTGACAAAAATTGATGGTGAAAGCTCTAGTCGTCTTCAGTCTGCGTCTGAATCTACTGATGCAATTTACATTGATGGAGGTTTGTATTTAGAGGCCCTTTACATGAGAAATTTCAACCCGTGCTGTGTTGAGCACGTCCTGAGTTTCAACTCGGTTGACGGTGTAAGCCCTCATCGTGTTTACATGAAGGAGGGGCGAGTTGAAACTCAACACTGGCTGAACTCAACTCGCCTACTCACTCAACCCGTGGTGACATTTCAGCATAGGTTGAGATTAGAGCTTATATCCATGTAAACGCAAATAATTTCAGCTCGGGTGTGTTGAAATCAAAGATTAAAATGTGAACAAAGGAGATCAAATCTATTTCCGCAATCAATCTACTTTATGAATGGGGCTCGCGTTCCTGCTTCTATTGTTTGCGACCGCATTCATATCATGTGACCTTATCTCAGCCCGTGTTGAGATATCATACATACATACATACATACATACATGATTTATTTGATTACGCAGGTCATCTAATTTAGGCCACACTAAGTGCAGACGTGGACCTGCGGCTAAACAAACTATAATTATTATAAACTTTATTGTCCGTAATGTTACTAAATAAAAAGGAATATTGATATAGGATAAAAGGTACTAATAGTAATAAAAGTTCTTGTTCTTGTTATTTACCATGCAACTTTCTTTTTCAAATGAAATTCTATTTATTATTGATTTTTCTGAATTTATTTTAACTTTAAAAGCTTGAGTGCTAATAATAGTTTTAAAANTGCCAAGAAGAGAAAGACATCTGCCATGCAGGAAATTCCGTCGAATGGGATATCAAAACATCGCTTTGTTATAAACGACAGCTTGAAATCTAAGAAGCAAACTATGTGGAAGAAATATTTTAGAATTGCATCTGCCAAGACGAGAAAGACATCTGCCATGCAGGAAATTCCGTCGAACGGGATATAAAAACATTGCTTTGTTATAAACGACAGCTTGAAATTTGGTATGCGGAGAACTGCAATAAACAAGGGGCCTAAGAAGCGAAAATCTCGAAGAATGCAGAAGAAACAAGTAAAGATTTACATCTGCCATGGCGAGAAATACATCTGCCGCGCAGGAAATTCCGTCTAACGGAATGTCAAAACATTGCCACAATAATCTAACCCTCTCAAACGATAAAACTTGCTCTTCCTGCAAGGCCAAAATAGCTGTAAACTTTTTTTGAAGGTTTTCAGCCGTTTTTTGTAAGATTTTGGGAGCGGCCTAAGTGTGCTATATTCTCGGAACTTTATACGAAGAATATAAAATCAAAGGATTGAACTCTCAAATTTTAGTGCATATCTTGGCTATTAAAAAAAGTATTCGCAAAGTTGATTGGATAGATGAGTTTGAAGTTATGGCTTCTAAAAGTTAGAGGGTACGGGAGTTGCAAGAATTGTTGCCAACAGCAGCTATGATGCATCCGCCACAAACTTGATCAAGAAACTAAATTGGCCCACAGTTCTTGATATGATAAAAAGCGAGACGGCCACTATTGCGTACAAAGCATTATCAGGTATTGCCCCCGGTTATCTTTCAAGCCTATTTAAGAAAAATTCTGCGCGTGATATAAATATGAATTTGCGCAATGCCACTGCCGATGTCCTTGTTCCAAGGATGAACACTTGCAGTGGACAGAAAGCTATATTTTTTCGGGGCGCTTGGAATAATTTGCCTTTGGTTGTCAAACAAGCACCCTCCCTTGGCATTTTTAAAAGTAGGCTGAAGAGCAATTTGCCCTTCTCAGCCTAACTCTATTTATTTTTTTTCGATTTTTATATTGACTTTACATTTGTTTACTTTTTGTATGAAATAACATTGTAACTAGGTAGTTTAGGATTTTCTTTTTGTTTAGTTAACAGGGCAAGCTGTAAAGCAGTATTTTATATTGATGCTTTTACCCTGTATAAAGAATTAAAAATGAAAATGAAATGAAAATAGTGTTACGCCAAACTAGCGGGTGATCTAAAAATAAAATAGCAGCGTTTGTCGAACTGTGCAACAAGGAATTGAGAACTGAATTTAATGAATCACCAATCATGTGTTAGTAGAATGGCTAAATTTCACGAGAAAATCTATTCACGAAAAATGATCATACCGCTCTAGACTCAGGCAATTTCACTAGCGCTGATAATCTAGTTGGGTAACCCGGTATTGAAACGAGGAAACGAGGAAAGGAGTTAATAATTATGATCGCCCCTTGATTAAAGAGCAATGTACCAAACTTTGATCCCTGGAGTACCCCTAAATCAACCATTCACAAGGAATAGCGCTTGGCGATATGAGTCAAGTCAAGTAGCGAAACGTTTTGCTTGTAATTTATGACGTTACGGTAAACGCTAACCACGTGGTGACCAAGATAACGACTAGCTGTATTCCATGCTGTTTTGATAAGGTCCGGGATTAAGCGCTTTTCCCAGGCTGGCGTATTGTTAGCAATATTTTTCAGAGATAAAAGGTTTAGGGACGACTGCACTTTAGCGGACCAGCTTTATGTCATATCTCTAGGGAACGTATTTGATCAAGTACCCTACTAGCCCTAACTAGACCCTACCTTGCCTTCCCTTACCAACCCTAACTTACCCTAACTAACCCTAACTTACCCTAACTAACCCTTACTAACCCTAACTAACCCTAACTTACCCTAAAGACCCCTTTTCCAAAACCCAACCCTGACCCTAACCCTTACCCCATGACACATAACTTGCCGACATTGAAAGCTGGTCCGCTAAAGTGCAGACTAGCCAAGGTTTATTCTCGAAATAATTGTTTCTAATTAAACATTGCAACTCAAATCTCTCTGAATCATTCAGGGGAGAAATTATTCACTTCGAAAGAAATCCAGGCATAAAAGATATGATCTACCGTTGGAGTAAAATACTTTTTTGGGGTTTGGTAGAAAGTAGGATCCTGGGCGAGGGGGGGGGGGTAACTCCTATGGGGAGTTTGGTATACATGTGCCTGCCCGGGTTATGTGTTACTTTGCGATATTTTGCCCGGTTTATGGGTCTTTTTCTGTGAAGTTTCGCCCGGGTTATGGGTTAGTTTGTGATATTGTGCCCTGGTTATGAGTCTACTTAACGAAGATTTGCAGAAGTTATGGGTAAATGTTAGCTGTCAGTGCAGCAATGAATGAAATATCTATTTGGTCTCTGCTCTGTCATTGATTGCTCGGTATTGCCATATTACGAAAGGTAAAAGCTCTCACCAAAAGGAGTTTTGCTCTACTAATGGTACAAAGCGTATTCTAAACAGGATTCTTGTGAACATTTTTTGCCCTGGTTATGGGGTTAGATTTTCAAAATCTTGCCCTGATTATGGGTCCACCCTCCGGATTCTCAAAGGCACATGTATACCAGCCCCCCTAGAGGAGTTACCCCCCCCCCCTCGATCCTGGGTCATCCACAAAATTTCAACAAATTTTAGATTCATAATGGAAAAGCAAACCTAGCTTTCAAAATATATCTCACCAAAATTGTTCAGTTCATTTCGCATGGAAAAAAATTAAATGCTCGAGAAAGAGCTAACAAAAATCATGAAAAATACTTTCAGTTCAGAAATGATAACAATAATATGTATTGTAAACTTTTTATTGGAAAGTAAAAAAAAATAAATTAAAATAAAAGGGTCTTCATCAAATGACAAAACCCCAACAACCTATCATTGGTCCTTTAACCAGGGGAGCAGAATGTCTATTTATTGAACCCCTTAACTGATAAAAGACTAAATTAGACATGTTTTCAAATGATGTCATGAAATTGTGCAATAACTATTTTCGAATGCACATGGGTTGATTCTTGGCTATGGTTTAGAGAGTCTCGTTGGTTCTTTGTTATGTATTTATAGAACGCCTTAACTGATAAAAGACAGATCTAAACACGCTTTCTTAAATGAAATGAAACGTCATATGTAGTGTGTCAAAACTACCCCCGCATTATTCTCAGGGGTTCATTCTTGGCTATTTTCTAAATTAGCCGTTGATTCCTTTGTCAATCAAGCAGTACATCTATATATAGAAAGAGTACGTCTCGCCTTAACAGAAGAAATACAAGTCTAGACACGCTTTCGTAAATGAAATGAAACGTCATATAGTGTGTCATAACTATCTTTGAATGCCTAGGGGACATGAGGAAGAAGATAAGCGAAAACCTCCCAGGGTATTTAAATGATATAAAAATTAATTATTAACATCTGTAGTGATTTGTTTTTCCAAATTTGAAAATTGGATTAAAAATGTTATTTATCAACCAAAACAATGATATTTCGATTCCTTTGAATCCTTCACCTGTAACTTTTGTCGAAATTTCTCTCAATTTCTTTGACTCACGGGATTAAAAATTTCTCCCCCTCTGCTTAAAAGTGGATTAATTTCGAATCGTTGAACTTCAACTTTATCTAGTTTGATTTTAATGCAAATTTTTGTTGTTCTGAATGAGTAAATTGCGAAATAATTAGAAAAAAGAAAGTCCATCATTTCGATGCTTCTGGAAATGTTTTAATCGCCATGAATTACGATTTTTCAACTTCCATTTAACATAACTTGTTCGCCGAATTCTATTCGACTGAGATGAAACGATTCCGATGAGGATGAGAACGAACTCCCATGATGATGGTCACGCTTGATCATGTCATAAGCGTACGGGAAGATAAAATCTGGGGGGGCTACCCGATAAAAAGTCATTTGTTTTCCGAATTATTTGCCCGACTTAGGGTGGATTTTTGCCCGAAAAAGACTGATTTTGGTAAAGTTTTCCAACGCTAGCCCCCCTGGCTCCTACGCCTATGATCATGGTCATTTATGGAGCTGAAAAGTGATAACATTTTATCGAAATTTCTAGTCAGTTTTGTAGCATTTTAAAACATCTTCCAAGCAAAATTGCATATAGCTCTAGAACGGTATGGACGATTTCAGTGATTATAAATTTTAACAACTAATAAATTAGCCTTTCTACTGCAAAAGGATTGGCAATTCATCGATATCAGTGCATAATTCGTAATCTTAGACATCGGCAAATCCAAATAGGTAATCTTGGGTCTCCGGTAGTTTCGACTAGATATTCGGAAACTTGCAGCCCTTTCATTAGAAAAGTTTTTAACTCTGTACTGCATGAATACTTTCCTCAAGAAAATAACTAACTAACCTTAATAGTTTCGTAATGTAAATAAATCTGGTTTTGATCTCATGTTTACATTTCATTTAATGACTCTCAGTATAAGATAAGGACATGAGATCCAAAGAACTATCGAAAAACTTAGCCACACAACAGTAAACAATAGGATAAGCCAACAACAGCACAACAGAACAACAGGGTAAGCGACGAGTAGGACAAGAAAACAACAGGCTCAGTAAACAACAGAACAATCAAACAATAAGATAAGCGAACAAAGGAACACAAGAACAATAGGCTATGCGAAGAATAGAACAAAACAACAGTATCACATTGAAAATTCTAAGAACAATACATGATGCGCGCAGAAAGCACAATGGTTGCCTAAGTGATCTATAAATAACGTTATCAGTAAAATATTGTGGTTAGCATTTTGCATTATTCCTTCTGACAAAATCACTGCTGTTCATTGTCCTGGGTATTTTTCTTATCTTATTGTTCCCACTTTCATTGTTATTTTTTCACAAAACCAGCAATTTTCTTTTTCATTTTACAAAATTTTCTCACCAACCATATGAACCAAATCTGATATGTTGTACTGAGCACAAACACAAGTCTAAAACGACGTGGAAAAGGATTTCTTAGCAAAAGGACTAATGCCACCTATCAAATTATCTGAAGAGCTTTGCTCACAAGCTCTCAATAAGCGGATAGCTTTCTGCAAGTTGTAGAACACTTTTGATCTAATATGGGGGTTTTCTTCCAACTCTGGACTAGCGCCGCGTTGATCCGAGTTCGAGTCCTGTCTAGTGCAATAATTTTGAATTTTCCACGTGAATAAAAATATTTAATTCTTCCAACGCGTTGTTGTTTCAAGTATTTTAGAAATGATTTCCTTAAAGAACGCCAATCAACCAGCATCCTTTGCGCGCTTCGCTTGTTGCCTTTCGACTGCGGCGGCCATTTTAATATGACAACATCCCGACAACATTGTCTGCAAAGCGCGACCGCAAAGGATGCTGGTTGACCGGCGTTCTTTAAACTCGAAACACAAAAGTCGTCAAAATCAAAGTCCACTCCCGCAAAACGTTTGATTCATGTTAATTCTATGATGCTCTCATGGAGTCACAAAAATCTTATGGCTAAAACAATGTCGTCAGTTTAGTTTTTTTAAGTACCATTATGTCAAAGTATCACATCCAAAGCAATTTTTATCTGCATAAGATTTTGACAATATAATGTTTTTCAATTCATAGGAAAAGTATCAAGTGAGTTTTAAAAGAGATATTCTCACCTCTATTTATCTCATTTGCTACCTGCAGATGTCAATTTTATGAATAAATTCTCTGAGATGCTCGTTTTCTTTGTATTCTTCACTGAGCCTAACAAATCGATCTCCATTTTCATCTTTATCCTCTTCTAACAACCCAGTGTCAATGAAAGCTTTCAATATGTGGTGAATTTGATTGCAAGAGACAATGTCAGCTAAAACACGAGAAATAAAATCATTCCTACTTTGATGCAAATGAGGTACAGTAAATCCCGGCATATAAGAACCTACTTTTTTGAGAGCCAGGCTGAATTAGGTTCTTATTTGAAAGGTACTTGGATTAATTTCAGCGTATAAAGGTTCTTATTTAAAGCGTCCCTTGTGTAAAAACGTTCTTATTCAAAGGGTCCAAAGGTTCTTATTCAAAGGGTCACCAAGAGATTTTCAACCCTTTCTTTTGTTTTGGCAATGTTACTAAGGACCCAATAACTGATTCTAAGATTACAAATAGCAGGGGAGGAGGTTCAGATTTTAACAGCCAACTGGGGCAAAAATGAACATAATAAGGACAATAAAAAATCCACTTAATAAGAACAAAAATAACTAAATAATAACAAAAAATCCATGTAATAAGAACCTATTTCTTCCATCAAGCTGAAACAGGTTCTTAATTAGGAGGTGCATAATTTAGGAAAAACAGCCTGTAGGTTCTTATTTTTGTAGGTTCTTATATGCGGGGATTTACTGTATATGGACACATTACCTTTAATGTTAGTAAAGCTTCTTTGTTGAGCTATGGGTTCAATTTTACTCTTCCGGAGTTCGTTTCATATGTCCTCTTCAGTAATATTGTTCTTAGATGCTTATGTTGGAATTTTCTTTCTGTAGTATCAGTAATATCGCTTATAGTATTTTATATCGCAACCTCGTCCCCATGGCCCAAAAGGAGGCTGTTGACATCCAGCATGGCAGCCTTGACGTAGGAAACTGGCCCGCGGAACCAGGTTGTTTATATCGTAGTTTTAGCTGAGAATATACATGACATTGAAATTTATCACTTATAAATGGAAATCAGTTTTTTATACGAAATTTGATACGAATTTTCTTGAAAAATATACTATGTAAGCCTTGAGCGCAACCTTAAAGTAAATCAACGGGGTTAAAAGGCAACTTAGCTAGGGGGACTGGGTCCATGTAAATAGAACCTATTGTATTTGATGTTTTCGATCGATGAAAACAATAGGAACATAAGTGGCGCGTGCCGTTCTTTTGTGCTATGTTTAGACTAGATCGCTATATCTCCGTTCATTTACTTTAAACACATGAAACTAAACGTATCGGTCATAACCCTTCACGAGTAGTGATTTCGACGAAATTTTGACAAATAGAGATCTCTGAAAAAAATATCGTGAGTCCGAGTTTCGAACACTTGATTTTTCTGCTCAGTTAATTTTTTCTAAGTCTCCATTTGTCGAATTCATACCAAAATATAGTTTCAAATCTTTGGAATAAGCAAATTCATTTTGATTGAATTTCAGAAGCAGAAACTGCAAATGATGTATTCGAGAGTGCAGGATCTCCTGTAAGAAGTCCACGTGAAAGCAAATCAGACAATACTGTCAATAGCGAAGATGACGTTGATGGTAATTTCAATTTTGTTATTTTGAAATATACCGCGTTTCCTCAAGAAAATTAAACCCAGTTTGACCACTTCTTGTGTAATTGTATAGATAGAAGGGATGGAGAAATCTTCATATTGCCATTTTGCAAAGGCTAAGAGAAATTTCAGAGTCCAGAAAAAATCACGGCTCCACGGCTGTGAGCCGGAGGAAGATCTGCTTGTTAATGTCATATTTGAGGAAGGCTTGGAAATTCTTATAAGAAACCTAGGAAAATGTTGGGTTATTTTGGCGACAGCAACTCGTTTATAAATTTTAGGATTATAAACAACGCGAGGAGTTCGAAAAATCTGGTTATTTTGACTTGATAAAATGAGGAAGGTTTAGCTAACGAAATTGGTATCCGGAGGCAGGTTTGACCTTTTCCTGGACTCTGGGAACTTTTGACACCTTGTTGGTCATCATTGATTGTGGACTCGCTGAGTTATGAACCAAGAATGGACTTGTTAAAATGCTGAATAGGCCTTTTGGCTATTCTAGGAAAGAGTCTGTTTCGAGGAATATTTTTAATCATTTCTATTAGAAAGGTTCGATTGAGTGATGCTAGACCTTTCGGTCACTATTGTGTACATTCTAAAATTTGTCACATTTCTACCGGGTGTCCCAAAAAAAAGTATATAGATTTAGTCGACCCTAGCGATCAGAATTTAGCGCGAATCAATCCGAAATCAATTCTAAAACATACCTCGATAGTCAACTTGAACATAGATACCTTGTTTGTTGATATTGATGCTTTGAGAGTTGGAATATTAATCTTCAAAGGACAAATTTGCCTCCACCTCCAAACCAGAGCTTTGGCGTTTTGGCCTAAGCAAATTCTTGAAACACAGCGAATAAGTCAACAATAGACTTGAGAAAATATGAAACAAGAGGAGAAAAATTAAAAATTGCACACAGATGCGTTTTACAAAACATGATTTACGTGAAATTTTTATCATCAAGGGAGCTCCAAAGTAGACTTCGTCAAATAGATTGTTGATATTAAAATGAATGAGGTTTACTTCGGAGCTCCCTTGATGATGGGTGTCACGCAAATTATATTTTTCAAAACGCATCTGTTGTGCATTTTTAAATTTTTCCCCTCTTGTTTCAAATTTGTCCAAGTATATTGTTGACTTGCTCGCTGTGCTTCAAGAATTTGTTTAGGCCAAAACGCCAAACCTCTGGTTTGGAGGTAGAGGCAAATTTGTCCTTTAAAGATTAATAGTTCAAGTCTCAAAGCACCAATATCAACAAACAAGGTATCTATGTTCAAGTTGACTACAGACGTATGTTTTAAAAATGTTTTCGGATTGATTCGCGCTAAATTCTGATCGCTAGGGTCGACTAAATCTGTATACTTTTTTTTGGGACACCCGGTTCAAAATGTACAAAATCATTGCTCAAACCAGACTCTTCTGTAGAATAGCCAAAAGGTCTATCTATTAGTGGGCCGAAAAACTTTAAGCAACGCGATGGGTTTTCAAATTTTCGTGTTTTACATTGCATCAGTTTTTCTAAAACTGTGCAACATTTACAACATGTAGATGCTGATTTCCAGTCAGTGGGATTTTCCAAGCGAAAGGAATTTTACACAATTGGAAGTCATTCAACATTAAATTTCTATTCAATTGCAAAGCGACGTTTTTTTGTCATAAACAATACGGCCCGCACGGCCTTAAGAGGACTATTAAATGCAGAAAAACCTCGTTCAAATATATCTGAACAGACACATTTTGGTACTTTTTGTACCCACGTTTTCTTATATGCCATTATAAAATTAACCTTTTGGAGGAATATTTCATTTTTTTAAATAAAAGCTCCTTTATAAGAAGTTAGTTTTATGCTGGCCAAAAAGTGTTCTCACTCGCCCAGTACAATAGCACCACATTTTATGATGATTACTACAGCAAAATCTTTCCAGTCCTAACAACCACTGAATCGTTTTTATTTTTTTATTTTAGAGGTCCGAAAACAAAGGGCTGAAACTGTGCTCGAAGCTGAGCGTGATTCAACGACCGAAGGTAAGGTGTGTAGGGAGGTACACATCCTTCCTTGTCCCCACTTCTTTTCAAAAGCAAACAATGAACTGTTTAGAAGAATTTATATCTCCACCTAGTAACTCAAAAATTTCCTCTTCCTTATCTTCCCTAAAAAAATTAAATTATTATTACAATTTTTAATCACAGTTTACAAACTTCTTTGCTATTGTTTCAAATTTCTTGTACTGCATTTCTTACTTTTTCCATAGATGTAAACGAGCCCCACTGGGCAATGCACAAGAAGCACGTGTTCATCCTCAGCTCGGCTGGCAAGCCCATTTATTCAAGGTATGTCATTATTTTTAACAAAATTGACTTGATTTTTTGAAGTTTTTAAAGCTTTCCCAGAATATGCAGTGAGAAATCCTGAGACTAAAAATACCTGCAGCTTTAACTATAGAGCAAAAAGAACTCTATTTGAGCATTTAGGAATGCTGGAATAAATGCTATGCTTTTAACGATTGTTAGCGGGTTTTAGACAGGATAAAGCCTCATTTGTTTTTGTTGAAATTTTAATAAATAGCAAAAATAGCGGTGGACAGGTTTTTCAACTACAAATATAAAGTGCAATTTTTGGGGCACTTCGTAGATAACTATTTTATGTTAACCGAATGCTTCCTTCTAATTTAATATTTTATTAAAAGAATTTATGGCAGTAGTTTTGTGGAATTGGGGGAGTTTGTTGGAAAACCTCTAAATGACGGCTAGATAATATATAGGCTGATTTCCTATCGAGATTCACTACGAAGTCTGATGTCACTATTGTCTTTACAAATTTTCAGGTATGGAAGCGAGGAAAAATTGGTAACACTGATGGGTGTCATGCAAGCCCTGGTTTCCTTTGTACAGGATAACAATGATAATATAAGGTAAGTTGTTTGATAATGCTGTTGTCACTTCTTTTATTCATGTTTATTTAATTTATTTATACTCATTTTTAACGAATGAGCATAGCTAACTCGTAATAGATATATCATTGAGTAGAGATCAAGAATACACTTAACTTCTCGGTGTAATCTTCTTCATTAACTGGCCTTACAATAATATGAGGCCTACGTCATTGACTAATGCATTTCTTTGTCAATACCGGGTGAGTCAGAAAAATTTGGGGCGTTTAACAAACCACGGTTTGGCGAAAAACAACTTAAATTGTGTGTTTTTTGTTTGTTTTATTCACTGGGTAGAATTTTCTAAGAGAGATTAAATTAGTTATACAAGTTGAGTTTGTTAGAATCTTTCATTTCTTTCCATATTTATTTGCGATTTTGTGATATAGCTATTTTGGTGAAAAGGTATAGCCTACGTGCAGACTCGGCTGATTTCTTGGGACGACTGCACTTTAGCGGACCAGCTTTATGTCATATCTCTCGGGAACGTGTTTGAACAAATACCCTACTAACCCTAACTAACCCTACCTTACCCTAACTAACCCTACCTTACCCTAACTAACCCTACCTTACCCTAA
>REGM01000089.1:725150-748258 GCA_004194415.1 Aurelia aurita | reverse complement strand
ACGCTCGCTTCTCCTATTAGTTTTATACCTGATTAAGAGTTTAGCTCGAAACGTTGTATCTATTCATATTCTTCGTACAAGTCGTATTTTTATTGAAATTACTGTCACACTATATATGCCTTGCATCAAACGTGAAACAGACGTACAAACAAACGAGAAAGAAAAGGAAAGAAGGACTTAGTGATTGTGTGGCATAAAACAAGATTTTGAAATTTTGGTGGCCTGAAGCGAAGATCCCCATCGATGCAAACAAACAGCACCTCCGAGACGATAAAAAATTTCCAAAGGATTTTCCATAATCCAGCAGCGCCACCCACCCGCACCAACAAAAACCCCCGCCTCATGTCACCTCTAACCAAGCCGACCAGTTTTGTGGATGAAATTGATGAACATTGGATGAACATTGTTTTGATTTATTTTGTAAAACTTCTATGCTCATGCATCATACTAGAGTTCATTAAATTAGATGCTATCTTAGAACTAGTATTTTTGTAAAGTATAAAAAACTTGTATCCAAAAGCTTCTGACATTTACCCTCAGCATTCTCTGCCTAAATTAGACGCCTGCTGGATGATATTCTGAGGCCTCATCTTGGAGAACTTAAAAACCCATTGTCAACCATGATCCTTTTTGCGCCGAATGAAAAGCAAGACAAAAAGGCTAGACACGACTTTCAGATGATACGAAAGTCGACTCTGTCGCCACAAAGGATTATGGTTATCAAAGGGCCTTTAAAGTCGTTACTGCTGAAAAGAGGTTTATGCGCTCTTTATCAGTAATATCAAAATGATGATATGTGTTTATTTTAGCCTGGTTTCCATATAATTGCTGCTGTCGTTCCTGTAGCTGGTAAATTGTTCAGCGACACGAACGAAGCGAACGACAGGAGCGATCGAATGGTTTCGAATGGCGCTGGGATCGCTGACTTTTTGAAAAGTGGTTTCCATTAAAAAGTTTCGATCGCTGGCAGTCGCTCGCGTCACTGAGATAGAAATTTTTCTATCTCAGTGGCAGGGCGTCGTTTACATCGCTACGATCGCTGGCAGAAAAAAATGATAGTTTCCATTAAATCGATCGTGTCGCTACGTTCGCTGGTCCGTTTCTTCAGCGACGGAAACGATGCGAACGATCATATGGAAACCAGGCTTTAGTGATTGTGAATTAATCCCCGAGCAACTTTTTCGAAATCACAACGAATTTCTCATTGATTCACAGGGACAGAGAAGTTCATCGACAATTTAATGAATCTGATGAGCACAGATCCTAGTTTTCTTCTTGGAGCGGTGAGTGAATATTCTTGTTATTCTTAATTTTAAAATTTTGAGGCATGTGACACTTTCGTTCGCTTTATTGAGCCAGCCCAGACGATCATCAGCGATGATGGCTGAAATCGAAAGGCTATCTATCTCAACTGCATTCTAGCAAATATTCAATTTAGTTTCAAATTTATAGTTCAGATTTGTCGTTAATGTTCTCCCCAATTCCCCCTGACTTAAAAGAAGTAATCTGAGTCTTCGTCAAATGGCGACGTCATGATCAACAAAGAGACGAGAGATGCGTTTTCTCTTTATAATAACAAAAACTGAATTCATTTACAGATCTTACATTTAAATATTCGATGAAACGAAATAAAGGATAATTGACAGGTGACAGGTTGATAACTTCATGAAAACGAGTCCAGATGAGCTTAAGAACGAGGCTATACACTTTGACGTGCGTTTTCCTGCCACTCTCAAGCCGTTGTGTTCCATCCATCGCTGTCCCTTAGACCTGCTTACATGGATGTATGCTAATAATTACAACTTGCAAAATATAAATTCAAATTCTTAAAGCTACCGTAAAAATTGCCATAAAATTATTCCAAATTGCTTCTTTATTTTCAGGTTCGCTGTCTTCCTGTTCCAAGCTCAACAAGGGATATCATAGGACAAACATTACAACAAGCACGGGCTAAGGTGGGAGTGCTTGCTGTTCCTCCTTAAAATGTATTCAGCCGATGATCGTGTTGGTATTTGTATTTCAGTATCATTGGCATTATTGTTATTGTAATGGAAAGACGCATGGTGTTTCAAGAAATATTTCTCTACCTTATACCTTACCTTCAACTTTACAATTGAGAATTTATTTTAATTTTTGTTCTCTGTGTATTTCATTTGTAGGACCTGATATTTGCAATCTTGGTAGCTGATAATCAATTAGTTACGATGGTCAGACCGAAGCGATTTATTCTGCATCCATCAGGTTAGCAAAAGTGCACAATTACATTGGAACTGTATTTCTTGCTTTTTATTAACCAAATGCGAGGGTGGTACCGGGATTTACAATGCCCGTGGTCTTCAGTACAGCCCGAGCTCACGAGGCTGTGCAAAACGACCGAGGGCATTGGTAATGCCCAAGCAAATTCGGTTAATAAAAATTTTGTTATATGGAAATTGATACAGCCCAGTTAATCATCGACTTATGCAGATATTATATTTCCATTCTACGTTTTTCCAAGTACTTTGGTTTCTTCATGGGCGTTAAGAATTGCGATAGTTGTTGTTCCCACAGCCGTTTTATTCATCCCTGTTTCCCGGTGTCCTGTTTTCCTTGTATCACTGTGTCCTGCAAATTTGAGTGACAGTGAACAACAACCTTCACGGGCATAGGGACACAGGGAGGAAAAAACTGCTATAGGATCACAACTACCGCGTTTCTTAAAGCCCATGGTTTGACGTAATAGCGGGCTGTATGAAATCTTAGGGCAGTATGGAGATTTATGGCCCTCTGACGTGGTGCCAACCTAACGTTGTGATGGGCTAACTCCGCATGCTGTATGAATTGCCTCATGATAAAAAATTATTACATACCTTAAGCATGCCTTTGAATCTTATTGTAAAGTGACAGCTAATAAAATTCCATCATCAAACATGATCCATCTAAGTAAATTAGCTACCCGTTGATACAATCTTTCCCACTACGGAGCATTGTTATTTCAAATGAAATATGTGAAGGGGGAGGGGAAGAAACTAAGAGGGTAAAAAATGGTATTCGATCCCATGTTTTTGCAAGGAATTGTATTCCTAGGAGATTCTTTGAGCCAACGAACAGTAGAAAATCCGTCTTAAAGTTTTCTCGCACCCTCTGTGCATCAAAGAAACTCACTTTGGCCTGTAATCTTGTATAATTATAGGATCTTGTCATATTTAGTAGCCTAGGGTGTAGTTGGGGGCAAAATGAGTCACTTCAGTTTTTGCTTCAAAAATTGAGGCAAAGGGTCCTCGATTGTAAACTTGCAGCTTGTTCAATGAATAGAATTGTCTTTTGCTTATGATAGAAACTGGTTTTTTTCAGCTAAATCACTATTACAGTGAAATCCATGAAATTTCAATGACCCACTCTGACCCAGTTTACCCCACCTTACCCTAATTCGCGAATCTTGTTAACATTTTAACAATAGTTTTTCTTGCTTACAGATTTACATCTAATATTCAACCTTGTCAGTGCATCGACGGCCTTCAGAACAGCAGAATCGTGGACACCAATTTGTTTACCAAAATTCGACAACAGTGGATATCTTCATGCTTATGTATCATATTTTGAAGATAGCTGCCCAGCTTGTTTACTTTTGCTGTCAACGGACAGAAATTCATTTTTTGAATTGGCTGAGTGCAAGGCTAAGATCAAGGAGGTTAGTAGACTGATGATATGAGTCAAAAGTTTTGCCCCATTGAATTGAATTGTTATTTATTGTTACAGTCATTCCGCTAAAACTTATCAGCCCAGTTAGTTTGCTTAGTTGAAGTGGAATGGATATTGTAGGGTATGGTTCGGGGGGAATGGAGCGAAAACAAGGACTCATCTAATAAGTCTAGGAGGTTAGTTTTGTTATAGTGTAGACAATATGACGTTGTCCCATAGGTGACGATGAAGAAAGAGCACACCGTTTCAGTGAGAAGTTTTTTGTACGATACGAGGATGGCCAAAATATTCATGAAAGTCTGAAGTATTTTTTGAGAACGTTCAGGAAACTCTGAAGGGTTCAATGGAATTCTCGCAGCTCTGTAGATCTTATTATTACTGGCGTTTACTGTGCATTACAGAAGTAGATATTTGGACATTGGACATGGCCTTATAAAAACTGTGTGGAGAAGAAAAAGACAAAACTGACTGAAGACTTCACTGAGAAAGAAGGGATATAAGTCTGTTTGGAAAAGGAAAGAAAATCATCAACCTATCATTAATATTGGCCCATGGTACAGTAACTGTTGCCTGTATAACAATGTTATTTAAAGTTTTAGATATGTGATTTCAGAGATGTTCAGAATAACATTTTGATCTTTTTCCTCAAAATTGAGTTGCCAGTTAAATTGATCACATTTTGCAAATTAATAACAAGGATTGGATTGCTTTGGCTACCACCCCTCCTAACATTAATATATTTTCTCACGTGTTTTTTATGAAACTTTATAACCTCAGTTTTTTATACTTTTCGTAACATTTTCATAAAATGACTGAATATTTCTTTCAGAGACTCGATCGACACAAATGTTTAGAAGTTATCAATAAAGCGAACCTGAAAGGAAGCTACACCACTGGTATGCCAGAACTTTGCAAATTCTTGACTGATTCAGCTTCTCTTGTTTGTATGGAATTTAAAGGCTCTTATCCAACCATGGTCCTTTACGTGCCCTGTTTTATGAAAATGATTATTTGTTTGGTCTACTAAAATGGCTGTTACAATAGAAATGTACGTGCAAAGGCTGCTGGTTGAATAAGAGCCTTCAAAGGTGGATATTTTCATGCGGAATTACCATGGGCAGATTTCCTAAGACAACATCCATTTCTTTTGATTGAGGGATTTTTATGGCTGATTAGTCAAACCGCGAATGTAGATAAAGCAAACTGCAAAAGATAACCTGAAACCCGGATAGCTAACTCACACGTTGTATATGCGAAAAAAGGCTAATATTAAGGGATCGTCTGAATTGATCGGTTGTTTCTAGCCGATTTCTACCAAAGTAAATTTTATCAGCAATTTATGTATTCGGATATTGCAATTTTGGAAATCAGTTATTTAACTAGCGAATAACTTGCTGAACAGCCGAATATATCGGCTAAAAAGATCCAATTTTTTGCATTTTTAATCGAAACATTCGGCACTTCATATTTTCGGCATAGAGTCAGCAAATTATGTCATCATGCATCAGCCGGAATTTAAGCTGTTTTATCGGCTTTTTTCCACAACTTGCTGCTATTCAAGAGATTTCGCTGTGCCGAAAGTTAACCTATCCATTCGGACGGTCCCTACGAGAAGACATGAACTTATATCGAAAGAGGAACGAGAAATCAAAACATATTAACCGGTTGATGTTAAAGATAAAACGAGTTAATAATAATAATAATAATAATAATAATAATAATAATAATAATAATAATAATAATAATAATAATAATAATAATAATAATAATAATAATAACAATTTTTGTACAATGTTTATACTCTTCAACACTCTAAGTGTTGTTATCAACGAATTGTATTTAAAACTACCATATATTACTATAAAATTTTACAACAAAAGATACTTATTCGGTAAAACTGTTCATTTTTAGAAGCATAAAGTTTTTTTAATTGCCCAAAGAAAATTGCTTTAATTTATATTTAAAAAGAAGAAATGAGTCCAATTGGCGAAGGCTGTTTGGAAGCTCGTTGAATATCTTCGGATCTTGAAACCAAAAACCCTTTTTTCCTGCTTCTGGTTTGACTCTTGGGATTCGAGCTGCTTACTTATAAACTGAAATGAATTGAACAAATAATTCCTTTAAATTTCTGTGTTTTTAGACCAAACTGGAATTCCAGATCTTTGGCATTTCATGTATAAATCAAGAAGCACCGCTCAATTTACATCCCCAGAAATGGGACCACCTTACCTAACACAAGAAGAACGAGACAGGTATCGACAAGTTTCTTCTTTTATTGCTCAACACGTTTTCTACATTGTACCGGGTGTGAGTTGTATCGAAAATATTTTTGCCAATTTTCAGAAGGTAACAAAAAGGCGGTAGGGCGTGATTAGTTTTCCCCCAGTTCCTAAATTAGGCGTTTGTGCAATTCCCCAGAAAATCTGTTTAAAGCTTAACTCGATATGTCATGACCTCCGCTAAAAGTTGATATTTCAAAGCTAGCAACTAAGTAAGTCTACAACCGATTTTCATCGAGGTTGTACCAAAATTTGATTAGGGACGTTTTTTGGGACACCCTCCGACAGGAACTCTGCACATAGTTGTAAATATTGTTTGTAGTTTGTTTCCTCCTTCTTTTTTTTACTACTTCTACGTAGCGCCTGAAGGTAGTTTTAGGACACTGAGAAGCTAAGCTTATCGAAGCAGTATCCTGGTCCCTCCTCTCGTTGTAACCACACCTCGTGATTCCTTTAGCCTGGAATTACAGAGAGTTAGTGACTCTCCTTACTCTACGTTGCAGGTTTGGTGAAGGTGAAGTTGCAGTTTTTAGCGCCAAGCGCTGGGATTGCAGAAGTAGAGAAGACCTAATCGAGTCCGCGACCCCTTGTCATGACGCTCAAGTGGTGGGGCTCGTACTGGGATCGAACCCTGTCCGCCTGACTGTTCTGGCTGCAAAGTCAGAGGATTACACCGCTGCGCCACAACACCTTCAAAGGGCGGGACTCAAACCGCCAGCCTTCAGATTGGTAGTCAAACGCACTACCACTAAGCCATTCCTCCTTCTTGAAATCAATTCGCGTGACGTCAATTCGTACTTTTTCCATGACTTACCGAGGCTCTTTGTGTAATTGCTTATATGAACATTAATCATTATGATAATAATGTTTGTTTTATTTCAGATTATTTGGAGAGTACCTTTACCTCCATCATCGAATTCATTCATCACTGCGACCATTAAAAATGCTTTGTCATGTTGGACAAAAGGAAATGCTTATCGGATGGGTAAGTTTGTCTTTGAAATGATCTTTTGAAAATACTACCAAAAGTTTCCATTGTTTTTCTCATTTCATTTTGATCTTCCAGAAAATAACTTCCACAGTTAGACCTACGGGGATGTGCTACCCATAAGAGTTGTTGTTAATCTCCATTTTGCAAGACCCTCAGATTATCTTTGTTTGAATGACAAGAAAGCTAGACTTGCTCCAAGTCTCGTTCGTTATCTTATTCGGGCCTACTCGGTCAGTAGTGGGCTGCGGAGGTCAGTGAGCTGCGGAGGTGGAGCGAGCTCCACTTTCGCAGCTCACTGTTGACCGAGTAGGCCCGAATAAGAGAACGAACGAGACTTGGAGCAAGTCTACAAGAAAGCTGGCATGTCGCGCATTTAGGTCTTTTACTATGAACTGATAACTATCGGTAAGGTTTAGTGAAAAAGCTACCGGGTGTCCCAGAAAAAGTACTCCTGTTTGAAAAATCACCAAAACTCCATTATCAAAGCTATCATAAAATTGTCTTTTTGATCTCTTAAAGATGACACAATTCTGAATTATTGTATCCCTGACAGTGTGCACAACTCATAGAGAGTGAAGTAATTCCAAATTTTCTTCTCGAAACTTATCACAACATTTGTTTTATCTCGCTTCGATAAACGGAGATGATGAATCACGAATATTTTCCCGCCAAAGCAATTTGATTTTAGGTCTCGGTTGGAGATCCAGTCTCCCTTTAGTTACGAGGCTTATTGGTGATGGGGCACCTTTTCGGTTATTTTTTAAGTCATAATTTCTCTATTTTAACTGTGAATTTAAAACTAACAGTTCTGTTGAGCGAAATTTATTATTTATAAAAGCTCCGTGGCAGCCATTTACCAGAACTGCATCCGCCATTTACCAGAACAAACCGCTCTCCCCAGTCTCCGATTTTGATTGTCAAAATGGTCTATTGCAGATATTGCTCTACATGCATTAGTTCTTGGTAATGATTCTGTAATACACCACTTCAATTAACAGCCTCGTTATCGAAATTACTCAAAATTCTTTCATACGAAATGTTAAAGCCCGGATTCGGATTTACCACCCAAAGTTTTGCCTAACTACAAGTTTTCATAAAGCTAATGGTCTTAGTGTTAATTTTATGGCAATGTAAAGGTTGAAAATCTATAAGGGATTTGACCGTTAAAAACGACTCAGGGTGTAAAGTTTCACCCCAAACGATTTTCATGGTCAAATCCTTTATAAAATTTCAAACTTCACATCGTCATAAAATGAGTATCACAAGCGCTAGCAGTTTGAAAACCTGTAGCTAGGCTAAAGTTTGGGTGCTAAATCTGAATCCGGGCTCAACATTTGCATGTGAGGAATACGATTAAATTTCGAAAAATTTCCAAAACGAGGCCGCTTAATTGAAGTGGTGTATACACATATACACATGTTTTTTGTAAGAAACTGCCAACAATTCACTCACCGTACGCTTTTGACTATTCGCAGGTAACATCTGGCTTTGAGCTGTACACAGCATTCAGCCCACTGACAAGCAAAGCATTAGCAATGAATGCCGTCAATAAACTTCTTCGATGGATCAAGGTAAGTTTTAATTTTGCTTCATTATCAAACTTTGATCCTTGACATTTACTGATAATGTTATTTGAGAGAAAATTAAAGAACGCCAGTCAACCAGCATCCTTTGCGGTTGCGCTTTGCAGAGAATGTTGTCATATGAAAATGGCCGCCGCAGTCGAAAAGCGAAGTGCGCAAAGGATGCTGGTTGATTGGTTCCAATTAAATGTTATAACGGTGATAATTGCAACTGTAGACTCTGCAAAATGTATATCCCAAAAGTTTGGTTTCTAACAGGATAGAGCCTTAACCTGTTTTTATCATGTAACATACTAATTCTATTTTGATAGTTTTATTTTAATTTGTTAATTAGATTGTAAGTTATGTAAATTGTAAATAGTAGGCCTTCCTTCCCCGTAGAGGTCGCACCGCAGACTAGCCTTAATTAGCTGTAAATTAGCTATCTTTATTTTAGCCTACTATAAATAGATGATGATGATGATGATGATGATGATGATGATGATGATGATGATGATGATGATGATGATTGGCGTTCTTTAATAAACACGACTACTGACTTAAATTTGCAAGCCATGTTTCACACAATTTCTAAATCATTCGTTGCTTTTATTAAAGGTAATGTGTCCATATATAAGGCCAGCGTATACCCTACCTGTCAACATCCATCAAATTATCGGCAAATGATTGGTTGCTATTCAAACTGATCACATGAATAGAGAAAATTGCTGTAATGCGTGACTGAAAGGAAATTTTAATTGATCATATGCCTTGCTCTGGGAGGCCTACTTGTATGGACACATTACCTTTAAATTTGTTTTAAGTCTCATATTGCTGAGAAATTTTGCTGTTATCTTTAAAATAACTGCTGTTTTCCTCCGGATCACGCTTCCTGAGCACAACATAAAGGCTGATTTCCAGTCAGTGGAATTTTCCGAGTTGGCGTAATCTTACACAATCAAAAGTCATTCAACCTTAAATTTCTATTCAATTGCCAAGCGACATTTGCTGTCGTAAACAATCGAAATTCCGCCCGCTCGCAAAATTCCACTGACTGTAAACTGGCCTTTAGTCGTAAACTCAATTCTAATAATATCCCAAAAATCCGACATTTGCCGAAATAAGCAGAAATAAATTAACCACCGATTTCAAGAACCTTTTGATAGTGGAAAAACTTTCAACATCACTCTGGAAATACAATTTTTCATTTATGTTATGTTATCCAGGGCTGCATTTCAACTGAATCTCGTTGATAGCTTGTTTTCTCCCACCTTAGAAAGAAGAAGATCGCCTATTTATCATAAATTCATACACATTCTGATTTCTGCTGCGAATTTCTACATCAACCTATTCGGAGCTGCTTGATGATGCTCACACATGCAGATTGATTGGAGTCACCTGATGGTGCTCACAAAAGATGGTGAACTGTAGCATCGGTATCTTAAGGCCAATCTCCATTTGGGCGCTTCTGAGCGCGCGGGCGCTGCGACCAGAGTTTAGACAATAGATTGGCACGTAATAGCGCCCGTGGCACGTGCCAATCTATTGTCTAAACTCTTGTCGCAGCGGCCGCGCACTTTAATACTTTCAATTGGAGATTGGCCTTTAGCTATAGACAGACTCCATTTAAATGGCTTGCTTGAACTGAGGCCCTATAGTCTATTAAAAAACGAAAAACCCCTCGCAAGAAAAACTGGGATAAAATTATTGTGAATTATTGTGGATAATTTTATTTTCTTCAGCGAAGTCTAGATGGAAAGTCCTTCTACAGCAAATTTTGGTTCAATTTTCAGTTTTCATAATATGATCTCAATAACAGGGATTTATTTCCTTCGTAATTTTATAAAATAAAAATTTTTCTGCATTTTGAAAATCATTTTTATGTGATGTGAAAGCAGAATTCAAGCTCAGGGCTGTAGGAGTGTTAAAAAGCGGGCAATATTTCTGCAGAATATCAGATATTTCTTTGGAAGACATTTAAGTGCGAGGTTCTGGAGAGAGATATTCTCCTCAGTCGAAGTAAAAAGGCAAATCAAATCAGTTTCAAATTGTTCTTTGTACATTATGTATTGCAGAATATCATCAATATAATATCATGAATCGCGTATCCTTCTTGCCTTCACACATCTGATAGTTGCACAATTTTTAAAGGGACGAAAGGTATGGGGTAATTTAGTGAAATTTTTGGCTGCGTTCACATCTCACAGATGTAATTTGATGTAACTTTAAAGTGAATAGACAAATTCAGCTAACGTTGTTTACACCCACTTCAGATCACGTGATTGTCCTCTTGAGGAAACTTTCTTTTCATGCAAGTTAAGAACTTGGTTCCTTGAAAAGCGTGATGCGGGTAATTGTATCAACAGCTAAAGAGATTATTTCCTAAGTGTATCGTCACTTGAAATGAAGTGGGTACAAAAAATGTAAGCTGAATTTGTCTATGAACTCATTTATCTAATCAGCCTTTGAATGTACAGGTTTTTTGTAAGAAATTTGGATCAGCTCATAATGGTAAAAGTTTCGTAATTCCACTTGATAATTTCCGCTTTGTAGTACTAAGAGTTTCTGAATTATGATGCAGGTTCTATTTTATAACACTGCTGCAGATATGTTTCTTGATGTATAAAACAACGTTTGTAGAGAACGAGTTTTATTATGGCTCACAGCACAGAATTATAGTGAATATTACGCAAGAATAGGGGTTTAAAGGACCTCTTATCATATCCCCGNCGCCGCAGTCGAAAGGAAACAAGCGAAGCGCGCAAAGGATGCTGGTTGATTGGCGTTCTTTAAGAACTTGGTTCCTTGAAAAGTGTGATGCGGGTAATTGTATCAACAGCTAAAGAGATGATTTCCTAAGTGTATCGTCACTTGAAATGAAGTGGGTACAAAAAATGTCAGCTGAATTTGTCTATGAACTCATTTATCTAATCAGCCTTTGAATGTACAGGTTTTTTTGTAAGAAATTTGGATCAGCTCATAATGGTAAAAGTTTCGTAATTCCACTTGATAATTTCCGCTTTGTAGTGAGTACTAAGAGTTTCTGAATTATGATGCAGGTTCTATTTTATAACACTGCTGCAGATATGTTTCTTGATGTATAAAACAACGTTTGTAGAGAACGAGTTTTATTATGGCTCACAGCACAGAATTATAGTGAATATTACGCAAGAATAGGGGTTTAAAGGACCTCTTATCATATCCCCGGGAAACCAGGAAATAATTGTTGCTAAAAATAAAATTTGTAAAAAAATTTGTGTTTCTTTGTCCCCTGTGCGCTTAGTCATTTTTGTACCTTAGTATTAAGGTACACAAATAACGAAGCGCACAGGGGACAAAGAAACACAAATTATTTTTTTAAAGTTTTATTTTTAGCAACAATTAATTCCTGGTTTCCCTGTGATCATATCAATAATTCTGTGTGGAGACCATAAACCTTTAGCAGTAATTTTTTGTCATCTCAATCTTTGACTTTTGCTTTGAAAAATTTCGTAGGTTGTAGTATGAGAGCTCCTCGAATTTTCTCGAATGTAGTAAGTAGGACAGCTCCTTAAATTTTCACCCATCTTAGTACCAACTACACGTATTTTTTTAATAAGAAACCGCCCATAAGAAACTCAACTCTCAGATCGCCAAAAATTATGAAACTCCAGTCCTGGGAAAATATATCGTTTCTTGTATCATATTACTCGGATGGAAGGTACTTGAGTGAGGTCTAAAGATTGGAAAGGCTTCAAAAACTTCGTTTTGAAATGTTCACGAGGGCACAGGAAGTAAACATGAAGATTGATATGGAAGTCGTAAAAACTCGTAAGAAACTCCGAGTACTGAAAATCTGATAATTTTAAGAAACTTTCAGTACTCTTAGTTTCTTATAGACAAAATACCTGTACTAGTTTCTTGCAAAGAAATTTCTTGTAAAAGTGGTGTAGTTCAAACTATGGTTCGAAAGACTCCTGAAGTAGTTTCGATGATCAGAATGAAATCAAGAAGCACCGTTTACGACGACGTTCATCGTTCGCCTTTTCGGGCCGCCGTCGCCGTCGCGGCAGACTCGTGTTGTTTATAGTAGTCTCGGTTTGGAATATCCTGCCTCGTTCAGGAACGAGCTCCGGAAGGCCTAAATTTCCTAAGCCGCAAAGAGAAGAGCAAAACACGAGTTTGCAGTGCTGAATTGAACGTACAAAATGGTGAATATAGCAACATTTATACTCCTCATATTAATCACAAGCTCAATTGGCAGCAATCTAGATGAACTCAGGAAGCAGAATTCACCGTTCAGGGTAAACAAACACAATCTACTCTGGGAGCGCGCGNAACATGAAGATTGATATGGAAGTCGTAAAAACTCGTAAGAAACTCCGAGTACTGAAAATCTGATAATTTTAAGAAACTTTCAGTACTCTTAGTTTCTTATAGACAAAATACCTGTACTAGTTTCTTGCAAAGAAATTTCTTGTAAAAGCGGTGTAGTTCAAACTATGGTTCGAAAGACTCTTGAAGTAGTTTCGATGATCAGAATGAAATCAAGAAGCACCGTTTACGACGACGTTCATCGTTCGCCTTTTCGGGCCGCCGTCGCCGTCGCGGCAATCGCGGCAGACTCGTGTTGTTTATAGTAGTCTCGGTTTGGAATATCCTGCCTCGTTCAGGAACGAGCTCCGGAAGGCCTAAATTTCCTAAGCCGCAAAGAGAAGAGCAAAACACGAGTTTGCAGTGCTGAATTGAACGTACAAAATGGTGAATATAGCAACATTTATACTCCTCATATTAATCACAAGCTCAATTGGCAGCAATCTAGATGAACTCAGGAAGCAGAATTCACCGTTCAGGGTAAACAAACACAATCTACTCTGGGAGCGCGCGAGGAAAAATATTGGCCTAAGCCCGAAGTTAGAGACGTTACACAGAGAGTTGAAGAAGCTTGATAAACTGTCGATAAGTTTGAAGCATTTAGAAGACAAAGATAGCGACGAAGCAAGAAATATGGCTATTGAAACCAAGCAAATGTATTTAGATATTTTGAATAGATTTGGCTTGAAAACAAATCAAGTTGGGGTTGATGATGAAGTTGGGCATAATCATGCGAAGGCAAAGTTTGGTGATAAGATTGAGAAGCTTTGGCAAGATGCTATGTATAGTGGTAAGTGTATTCGGTGTGTTCCAGTAACAGAGCCACTGGCACTGCAATTATGGGGTTTATCTCCCAGGTTCATTCCTTGCCCATAGGCTGGAACCACACTGGAAAGTCTGAAAGTTTGCTGTGCACAGCTGATTTCTCCGCCGCGCACTTTAAATTTCAGCCCCAGTTCTAGCCACAAAATGTTTGTAAAACAACAAAAGGAAGCAATTGAACTATTGTTTAGTTGACACAAATACAGCTGCACAAATGATTTGAATGAAGGAGAGATCCTTCAGGCATTCTGCAAACTTTCCATTCTGGGGCGGGAAGATCTTCAGCGTACATAGAAAAGAAATCTAGTGCACTGGTATAGAAATAGGGTAAAACAGTATAAAGCAGGTTATTGAAATTTGGTTAAATTAAATGCAGCTGTTATTTTCCTGGCATAAATTACTTCTCCTTCACAAAACATTCATATGTTGTACGATTACAGAGATATCTGTGGATTTCTACGAGTAACTTTATTGTGGATTCAAACCATCCATCAAAATATGTGCGGAAAACAACAGACACATGCCTAAAGCAATATAAATTATACAGATTACAGGTTTTGTTTATGGCTACGTAACCCAGTCCCTATAAGGCTGGTGATATTACATGCAGCCTATAAAGTTCTCTAATTTTCAGGAAAGTTCACATCAGAAGAAATGGATAAGTTACAACAAGAATTCAAGCATCATGAGAAGAAAGTTGAAGCATATAGACACCTAGCTAATAAAATTGTTGAGCATGACACAATATCTGAAAATGATTTAAGAAGCCTGGATAAGTTGCCTGAAAGTGAGCTGAAAGAGCTGAGAAAAGATCTAAAACACCAGCATCATAGCTTGACGTCAGATTTCACAGAGCTACAGAGAAAGGTATATGATATGCAGTGTTCAATAGACAATAACACTAAAGATGGTGGCCACGCAAAGCATGCTGGTAAAAAGCTCCCTGACGACCACCTAACGACATAAAATTTTGGTCTGCCGTTTCGACTAGCTAGCTGTGGTAAAGTTCGGAACAAGTAATCAATGTAAACAAATAGGAAAATTTTGGGATTCAAACGCAAATCTTTAATTAAAACTTCAATTCGAATCAAAACTTTACTTTTCTGCTTTGGAAAGGTTTCCTTTCGGACCATGTTGCATTCGAATTAAGGTTGATTTGAATTCCAGCTAGCTAGTCGAATTGGCAGTCCAAAACTTTTATGTCGTTAGGTGGTCGTCAGGGAGCTTTTTGCAAGCATGCTTTGCAGCAAAACACAACAGAGTCTTTGGAGCTGCCATCTTTAGCGTTATTGTCTATTTTGTCTCATACTCTTGAAATCTAAAAATATCCAAAATGATTTTAAAAAGTTATTTGCGAGTCTGAAAATAAATGAAAATAATTTGAGAAACCTATAAACTAATGAGTATCTAAAAAATGTTTGTGTGTGTGGTTATTATCCAGAAATTTGATTATATTTTTTAATAAAGTCAAAAGAGTTTAAAAGACCTGACAATTATTAATTTTAAAAAGGAAAAAGGCAAAAAATCTGACAAATCTTAAAATTTTAAAAGCAAATATTTAATTTTTTCAAAACGCATGCATTATTAGTTTGGTGATGCTGTTGAGCAGACCAACATGAAATGATTGAAGAAAAGATTTATGGATTTGCCCCCCCCGCCATTCTTTATCTTTAGTTTCTACACAGAAAGCCAAGTATTTCCACTGTACTGGTTTACTTAAATCTGAAGTATCTACAGTTCTAACTCTTTGATAGACTTTGCTCGAGCATGGACCTCCGAAGGTGTACCTTTGAGTTGTTGATATTGCTCGTTAAACCTAAAGCACTGAACAAAATGGCAAATTGTTTGCTCCCGGGATGTCCCTCTCTTACAACTATCATTGGAATAGTTTAATATTGAATTGTAAGTGCCATACATAGTGGGAACTCGCTGACAATAAGTCCTTTCCCGCTATGGATGACACGTAGTTAATTAGCATTGTTGTTTTTTTAAATAGTTTGGTTTCAATGAATAAAGAAAAAGTATTTACTTGATCAAATTGTCATTAATATCAATTATATTCTATTATTATTATTTAGTATTATTATCATTTTGTAATTATTTTTTAATTCGTTACACTCAAACGAAAATAACTTTATTTACTGATCAACACTATATTCTAATTACGTTATAAAAACTAACAGTCTAACACAAGATATAAACTCAAGATATAGTAGGCTCAGTCTAGTGAAAACATGACGAACGCAGTGTCAAGTACCATTCTAAAGTCTCGTCATACTTTTACTTTCAAGATATGGGTTGATATGGGTGGGAGGGGGCGGGGTCCGAAATAAAAAATCACTATCGAATTGTGATTCCTAGCCTCGTGTCAACCTTAGATACTACATATTCCCTTGGGTCATTCCTAAGCAGTACAGCATTAAGCCCAGCTCTAGGGGGAACCTTTTCTACTCCTTACGTCTCCTGTGATCAGTAAATTCATTTATTATTTTATCATTATTCTATTATTATTAATATCATTATTATTTCCAGGTAAAGCACAGAGTATCCGATTTTGCTGGTGATTTTTCTGATAGCAGAGTTATTGAGCTATGGGAACAAGCAAAGAAGAAAGGATTTTCAAAACAAGAATTAGAGTCCTTAAAGGTAATGTTCCTCCCTTCCGTTTCAGCTTTTTATAAGACACTTGGCTCTGAACGTTGCTGTTCTGTTTTTTCTTAACTTTGGGCCCAACCAATTCTTATAATAAAGAATTCTTGTTACAAGCAGGTGGTTTCTTAACTTGCATAAAATTGATTTTCAAAATTTATCATAATTAATTGAGGACCACTGATATAGCTTTTTGCACCCAGAGGAACCAAGAAGGAACCAAATCATAAACAAAATGTATACTTCTTATTATTAGTTGGGTTGGTAATGCTCTCTTTGTTTAAAATACTTTTCAACTCATAACCAAAAAATTTTTAAAAGTTTCTTAACTTCTAATTGAGCTTTGATTGCTGCTGGTAGAGTTTCTTAATTTTCAGGAAGAGGCTACTACAGTATCTCATAAGTGATTTCTTATGAAAATGAGTGTATAGACTTAATGGACGTTAACAAAGGACTGCAGAGTGTTTCAAAATTAGATGGGGCTAATGCGAATTCTTAGCCCTCCAGAAAAACAAAACGAAATAAATTAAATGGAAAAATTGAAGATTTTCAAATAAGTGCAGGGCTTCGGCCCACAAGCCCACACCCTCAGTATGGCTCCGCAAACATTTACATAATTTTCTTGCCTAAGAAGCAACTCCTTGTTTGGATGTGCCCTAATGTAAAGGGAGATACCAGCTCTGCCAGCCGAAAGGAAGTACACCTTCGACAACGAACCGTTTCTTTCCTAGAAAAATCCCTAAAGATCCTTTTGTTTTACAAAATCTCATACAATTTTCTGAAAGAGTGGCACACCCCTAACCCCCAGCTCCCCTTCTGAATACATCCTTGCAAAGACTGATTTTTTTATTTGCAGGAAGAGCTCAAGCATTTTCAAATAAGAATTGACAAACACAATCACTGGAAAGACAGACAAGTGACATTAGGACATGATCTAAATGATGGACACATGGGCGAGCCAGATGAACATGAGCGAGTGTCAAACAAAGTCAGGGAACATGCAAAGCTGGTAAGTTCCTCTCTATTATTGGGACTTGATAAGAAATCCTCAGGAAATGTTTGATTTGGCAATTTTTTGGGGAGCTATTTTATTGGGACTGCTTCTCGTAGAATGTGAATACTGTGAGCTCTGTAATTCGTTCTAATATAAATATAGTCTCCATATGTTTTGGGATTGCTGAGATAAACCGGGGGAGTCCCAAAAAACATTTCCCATTTTGAACTGTTATTGGACTAGAAATGCGTGTTAGTTATGAAAATTCAAACAGGAATCTATTACACAATGCCCAACTTAGGTCTGAGTATTGAGTTCATTTCTGTATCTGCGCGTATTGATTTTCTACCGATGTTTTCCTGAAAAATAGAATGCCTGAAAAGTTCACAAANACACTTTTTTGAAAGAGTGGTACACCCCTAACCCCCAGCTCCCCTTCTGAATACATACTTGCAAAGACTGAATTTTTTATTTGCAGGAAGAGCTCAAGCATTTTCAAATAAGAATTGACAAACACAATCACTGGAAAGACAGACAAGTGACATTAGGACATGATCTAAATGATGGACACATGGGCGAGCCAGATGAACATGAGCGAGTGTCAAACAAAGTCAGGGAACATGCAAAGCTGGTAAGTTCCTCTCTATTATTGGGGCTTGATAAGAAATCCTCAGGAAATGTTTGATTTGGCAATTTTTTGGCGAGCTATTTTATTGGGACTGCTTCTCGTAGAATGTGAATACTGTGAGCTCTGTACTTCGTTCTAATATAAATATAGTCTCCATATGTTTTGGGATTGCTGAGATAAACCGGGTGTCCCAAAAAAAATTTCCCATTTTGAACTGTTATTGGAGTAGAAGTGCGTGTTAGTGATGAAAATTCAAACAAGAATCTATTACACAATGCCCAACTTAGGTCTGAGTATTGAGTTCATTTCTGTATCTGCGCGTATTGATTTTCTACCGATGTTTTCCTGAAAAATAGAATGCCTGAAAAGTTCACAAAAGAGCTATTTAAAAAACAGTTTTTCATAAGATCGTTAAACCTACAGCTCAAAATCCACAGAAGTCGAACTTTTTAAACAATTTCCAGCAGCATGGAGCTTGAACTCCAAGAAAATGCCCCCGGAAAGATAATATTTATCTGTTCTGCCCGTAAAAGCATGATTTTGCTTGATGTTTGAAAATAAAATATGCGTCCGCACTTTGCACACTGCCAAATTTGAATACCAATCTATGAAATTGACAAGCGTTTGTATGCTCTCCACACCTTTGACGTAAAACATGGAATATCCTTTATCGCTAAATTTTTTCCTTTTTCGATGGCTTCTCGAGCTAAAGGTTTCGGAAAATCCATATTTTGGAGGCTTTTTAATCGGCAAAAATATCTGCAACAACTATTTGAATCCACGTTAGCCTTTAAGCGAAAGACTGCCGTTTAAATTGTTCAAAACGAGACAATGGTTGTTTTTCTATAGCTGTTCAAATAGGAAAACATTTTTTCGCGACACCCGGTAGATAAATTTCGAACAAGGATTTGTTTTTCAGGATACAACACTTTGGTTAGTTCAAATTTTTTTTACCATTTCAGGTAAAAAAATATCATGCAACAATGTTGGATAGAGTTCATAAGAGAGACGAACTGTAACGTAAATCAAATGAAATTTTTGTAAAAATGGACTCACAGCTAAAGGAAAATTTAATAGCTTTATTTATTCCAAATGGCAGTTGAAGACCCATTGCTAACCATGATCCATTGCGAGCCGAATGAAAAGCAAAACAAAGAGACCTTTGGGCCCGCAAAGCATCATGGTTGGCAATGGGTCTTTAAGCTTTGTAGAGTAAATCGCGTTAGAGATGCATTCAAAATGCGACTGAAAAACGCATCGAGATTATTTTGTCATCAATTTCAAGATTTTGTCGGCGCCTTCAACACCTTGGGGGGGGGCACTATGTATATTTTGGGTACTGGGGATGTGTCATCGGGAAGGGTATCGTTTTTACGATTTTGGTATAAGGAACGGTATCCATTTTGTGATTTTGGTATAAAGAACAAGTATATGGGCCGTTTTGTGAAAAATTGGTATACATTCTGGAGAAATTGGTATAAGGAACTTGTGTGGTTTTGAAGCTTGAATGGCACCCCCCCAACCAAAATCTGGTCAAGTGCCCCCCCCTCGGGCTGCGACATCATTTGGATGGAATCAATGGAATAATTATTCCATAATTAATTATTCTTAATTATTCCATTTGGAAGCGATAACTGACCAGACATGCGTTTATAACGAGTTTAGGAAATGCGTTGTCTCAGTTCTAACGCGTTTTTACTTCAATGTGAAACTAGCCTGCGCGTGCAGACTTTCCGACCGAACGGGAATGAGGGAGAAAACTAGAGTCTGCGCAACTGATCCACTTTCCCTGTTCAAAAGTTTTTAAGAATCATGGAACCAAATTTGATTGGTTTGTGGAAATTCTGTTGTAATTCTAATCGAATAATATAGCAATTCTATTGTCGTATGTCTGGGATTAGGAAACCTTTGACAAAGCATTACAAATTATGTGTGCAATGCGTTTCGCAGAGGAGATAGACTTGCCCCAAGTCTATTTCCTGAAGTCCGTCAGACCGATCCCTGTCCCATAGTTCCCAGATCCGCCATTCCAACATTCCGTAAAGGAACAAAGGGGAGAGAGCGAGAGAATCTCCCATTTGTTCCTTTACGGAATGCTGGATCCGGGAACTATGGGAAAGGGATCGGTCAGACTGACTTTAGGAAATAGACTTGGGGCAAGTCTACAGAGGAGATTAAACCTGATAAGAAATCAAATGCTGNAGTCCGTCAGACCGATCCCTGTCCCATAGTTCCCAGATCCGCCATTCCAACATTCCGTAAAGGAACAAAGGGGAGAGAGCGAGAGAATCTCCCATTTGTTCCTTTACGGAATGCTGGATCCGGGAACTATGGGAACTATGGGATCGGTCAGACTGACTTCAGGAAATAGACTTGGGGCAAGTCTACAGAGGAGATTAAACCTGATCAGAAATCAAATGCTGATCTCAGCAAACAAGGAAGTGGATCTGTTGCGCAGACTCTACTTTCCCCCTCTTTTCATTCTGACAGAAAGACTGGTTTACAAAAATTGAAATTGAGTTGAATGGACAATTTTTCATTCAGCTCAATTTTAATTTTTGTAAACCAGTCGAGTCTGCACGCAGGCCGTCTGAAACAAGCTTTAGTACATCATCAAATGCCGCTTTATCGTAACAGAAAACCCTAAATTCTAAATTTGAATCGATGCTCTAATAATATGGATTGTTTGCAAATACGTCAAATAGAATACGTTGTTTCGTTGGGTTATTAAATAGGCCGAAGTGATGCTTTGTATTGTATGAAAACAGTTTAAGTGAATTACATTTGCTTTGTTTATATGTTGTTGTTTGTGTTTCAAGATAAGAAATTGTTTGCTGTTTCTACCATGAAAGCTCTATTTAGCCCCCCTCTCTAATAAGCCCGTCCCCTCTAAGACAAAATTTAGATAGGCACCCCTTTCTATAAAGCACACCCTATGGTGTCCAATGATTTAGCTAAAACAATTTAAATCTAAAATTTCAGATGATAAGCGAAGCCTAGCCTTATGTGTTGATGACAAGTATAGATTTTCAAAATCGGTCCACTCTACCGAAAAGCAAAGCCTATATCCTTACTTTTTGGCCAAAAATAATCATTTTAAAAATCGACTTACTTCGCCGAAAAATCAAAGCCTATTGCCTTACTTTTTGGCGCAAAATAAGGATTTTCAAAAATAGCCAATCTTTGCGATTAACAAATAGCAAAGGTTATAAGTCAATAATCGAAAGGGTATCAGTCAAAAATTGCCATTTCAAAAATAGCCTATTCTCAAAAGTAAGCATGAAATTCATTAAGAAATAGCACAGGTCACAGATAGCTTATTTTCCAAAATTTTAGAAATACCCGATTTTTGGATAAAAGCAAAGGGTATATAGCCTTAGATTTTGCCGAAAAATAGGTAATTTCAGAAATACTCGATTTTTGGAAAAAAGTCAAGGGTATAGCCTTAGACTTTGCCGAAAAATAGGGAATTTCAGAAATGCCCGATTTTTGGAAAAAGCAAAGGGTATAGCCTTAGAATTTGCCGAAAAATAGGTAATTTATGAAATACAGGATTTTTGGGAAAAAGCAAAGGGTATAGCCTTAGATTTTGCCGAAAAATAGGCAATTTCATAAATACCCGATTTTTGGAAAAAGAAAAGGGTATAGCCTTAGATTTTGCCGAAAAATAGGCAATTTCAAAAATACCCGATTTTTGGAAAAAAGCAAAGGGTATAGCCTTAGATTTTGCCGAAAAATAGGCAATTTCAAAAATACCCGATTTTTGGAAAAAAGCAAAGGGTATAGCCTTAGATTTTTCCCAAAAATAGGGAATTTCAGAAATACCCGATTTTTGGAAAAAAGCAAAGGGTATAGCCTTAGATTTTGCCAAAAATAGGCAATGTCAAAAATACCGATATTTGGAAAAAGGCAAAGGGTATAGCCTTAGATTTTGCCGAAAAATAGGCAATTTCAAAAATACCGATTTTTGGAAAAAGCAGAGGGCACAGCCTTAGAGTTGGCCGAAAAATAGGGAATTTCGAAAATACCCGATTTTTGGAAAAAACCAAAGGGTATAGTCTTAGATTTTGCCGAAAATTAGGCAATTTCAGAAATAGCCGATTTTTGGAAAAAAGCAAAGGGTATAGCCTTAGATTTTGCAGAAAAAAAGGTAATTTCAGAAATACCGGATTTTTGGAAAAAGCAAAGGGTATAGCCTTAGATTTTGCCGAAAAATAGGGAATTTCAGAAATACCCGATTTTTGGAAAAAAGCAAAGGGTATAGCCTTAGATTTTGCAGAAAAATAGGGAATTTCAGAAATGCCCGATTTTTGGAAAAAAGCAAAGGGTATAGCCTTAGATTTTGCCGAAAAATAGGCAATTTCAGAAATAACCGATTTTTGGAAAAAAGCAAAGGGTATAGCCTTAGATTTTTCCCAAAAATAGGGAATTTCAGAAATACCGTATTTTTGGGAAAAAGCAAAGGGTATAGCCTTAGATTTTGCCAAAAATAGGCAATGTCAAAAATACCGATATTTGGAAAAAGGCAAAGGGTATAGCCTTAGATTTTGCCGAAAAATAGGCAATTTCAAAAATACCGATTTTTGGAAAAAGCAAAGGGCACAGCCTTAGAGTTGGCCGAAAAATAGGGAATTTCGAAAATACCCGATTTTTGGAAAACACCAAAGGGTATAGCCTTAGATTTTGCCGAAAATTAGGCAATTTCAGAAATAGCCGATTTTTGGAAAAAAGCAAAGGGTATAGCCTTAGATTTTGCCAAAAATAGGCAATGTCAAAAATACCGATATTTGGAAAAAGGCAAAGGGTATAGCCTTAGATTTTGCCGAAAAATAGGCAATTTCAAAAATACCGATTTTTGGAAAAAGCAAAGGGCACAGCCTTAGATTTTGCAGAAAAAAAGGTAATTTCAGAATTACCTGATTTTTGGAAAAAAGCAAAGGGTATAGCCTTAGATTTTGCCGAAAATTAGGCAATTTCAGAAATAGCCGATTTTTGGAAAAAAGCAAAGGGTATAGCCTTAGATTTTGCAGAAAAAAAGGTAATTTCAGAAATACCCGATTTTTGAAAAAAGCAAAGGGTATAGCCTTAGGTTTTGCCGAAAAATAGGCAATATCAGAAATACACGATTTTGGAAAAAAGCAAAGGGTAT
>REGM01000089.1:700644-721062 GCA_004194415.1 Aurelia aurita | reverse complement strand
TTCCCCGTCGTAGATAATCCATAAGCAGCACAGCGAAGCACTAAAGTTTACTTGTGCGATCTAAGCCAATCTTGCAGAGTAAGTCGACGTTCCTTCTCTTTAATCAATTCGGTTGCAGACATCACGAGCCGAGTAAGACTTTGAATTCGCTTCGCAAAACAGGAAATTTATCAAACGTAAGCAACCAGCTTTGAGAATAAACTCGAGCGAATGAGCACCGCTGAATAACGTGGACTGGGAACTAGTAACAACCAGGGGGTGACTTGTTTAATCGTCAGAACACGGGGGCGCTTTGCCTTGGCGTTAAAACACATTTACTACGTAGAATGTTCTAATTTGAGAAATACCCGATTTTGGAAAAAAGCAAAGGGTATAGCGTTAGATTTTGCCTAAAAATAGGCAATTTCAAAATTACCGATTTTTGGAAAAATGCAAAGAGTATAGCCTGAGATTTTGCCGAAAAATAGGCAATTTGAGCATCGCATTTTCCAATGTAATAAAAAAAACCTGAGAAATTTACAGTATTATGAAGGTCAAATTTTTAAGTTCTTATAATAAGGAATGCGTGGATACCTTATTCAACAGAAGAGTCTGGATCGAGTAATATTTTGGTCGATTTTGTGAAAATCTGAAGAATTTTCGAATGTGCACAACAGTGATAGAAGCTCAAACTCCATTCAACCGAACCATTCGTATCAAAATGCATAAAAATATGGCTCCACCCAGACTCTTTTGTAGAATAGCTAAGAGGTCAATATCGACAAGGGTTTTAATCGCTAAGGAACGAAATGCAATGCAAGAATAACTTATTTATTGCATGGTGCATTAAGGCTGGGAAGTTTACATAGTGGTGAACTGGTACAGTATAAATATGTTTGTCTTCTCTTCTCTGAAACATTTTGCAAGACACGCAACATGTGCGTAAGTTTACATACCAGCAAGGTGAGGATATCAAGGCAACAGTCATTTTCAATAAGATTTTTAGTCTCCAAGACGATGACAAGTAAAAAAAATGGTAAACCCATTTAAGGCAAAGTGCATTAGGGCTGGAAATTTACATTTTGGTGAACTGGTGCAATATAAATATCTTTTTGCCTAGATACGTTTCACAAAACACGCAACATTTGCGTACGTTTAAATACCATCACGGTATGCGTATTCTAGTAACGTAATTTAATTTGAATAAATAAAAAATTTTATTTTGGAAAAAGAAAAACGCCACCATTTTAAAACTAAGTAAAATATCGCTGAAATTGAAACATTGGCTAGAAAGCGCAGCTTTATTATGAACTTTAGTACTAGGACCACGAGGAACATTATCTTGAGGGTCATTTCACAAGAGAAGACAAATCAATGTAAAATCGACATTCCAATTATTATTAAGACATTTCCAATTTAAGACATTTCTAATTTAAGACAATTCCAGTTATTAAGACGAATCCAGTTGATAAATTCAAATTGATTGGACTAGGCAATAATTATATAGGACGTTTCGAGACAAGCTTGTTTCATCCTCAGCTAAATAAATTATTACACGTGCGAATTATTTGGAGTATAAAATCTCGCACGTGTAATTTTAATTAGCTGAGGACGAGAAAAGCTCGTCTCGAAACGTCCTATATAATTATGGCCTAGTCCAACCAATTTAAATTATCAACTGGATTCATCTTAATAACTGGAAATGTCTTAAATTGGGAATGTCTTAATAATAATTGGAATGTCGATTTTACACTGATTTGTCTTCTTTTCTGAAATGACCCTCAAGAGGATGTTCGTCGTGGTCCTAGTACTAAAGTAAATAAAATATAAAAAAGTATCTTAAGTTCCTTTCAACCCATTAATCCAAAGAAAGAGGTGATAGAATTTTACATCACCTTTCTTAAATATTTGGAGCCTAAGCTATTCACTATAGGGTTGAAATATTAATTTTGCGGTGAGCTGGTACAGTATACATATGTTTGCAATGAAACATTTCACAAAACACGCAACATTTCACATCTGCCTACGTGTAGATAGCAGCATACCACCAGTGGGAGCACACTCATTGGGAGGTAGACATGAACAGCAAATAGGTCATGCAAGTTGAAAATCAGATAATTCATTAAACGTTCTAGAATTCTAAAGGTGAGTAAATTAACAACTTTTTACACTGATTTTTAAACATGCTACTCACTTTTATAAACGAGTCTTTTTCGGAGAATCTTTGCGAATTAGCGAAAGGATTGGCACCTACTCTGGTATCAAAATCATCACCGGTGCAAACGTTGCTTGCCAAGAAGACTTGCTTTCACCCATGCAAGAAGAACAAACTTGTCAAGGAAAGATCTTGATCAGTAGTTAAATGCAAGGAAACATGCGCTAGACGATGAGGACTAAAATATGCACAATAAAAACCCGCAATAAGAACCACAACGTTTAAAAACCATTAGGTTAGATTCAGGGCCGTAGGAAGCATCTTAAACTTGGAGGGGCACGGCACTTCAAGGGGCACTTTTTCAGTAAGCTAAAGGGGCATTTCCTGAAACAAAAAGGGCACTTCTTTATTTATTGCAAAATCTTGGGGGGGGGCACGTGCCCCCAGTGCCCCCGGTTCCTACGTCTCTGCTTAGATTAGATTTTCTGAATTATTAAAAATTTCATTGAAAAAAGAAAAAAGCTGACACGAAGTGCTACGGTACCTACTAGTTTCTAAATCTTAATCAGGGATCAAGAATTTAATGTGAAAAATAGCAAGAAATTTCGAAACTTTCCAATGTGAGGCATTAGCTGAGTTAAAGCAGGTATCTTCCCTAATCTATTTGGGCATTAAACTTTCTTTCAATGGTAATTTGTTTAGCATTTGTAAATAGGCTTCTGGCATTATGGGTTTTACTATTGCTTTTTTTTTCATTTTTAAGATTTAGAGTTTTTATACATTTTAATTTAGCTTAGTTTTATAGTATTTCATGGGCCCCTTGAAAATCAGCACTTTTACTGAAAGGCTATCCTCCCCATGGTTAAAAATATGAAATATATAAAAGTGAAATATATGAGGATCTTGATAGACGATTGCGCTAAAGATGGCGGACAGGAACTTTTTACCAAAATGCTGTTGCATTGAATCTTGATTGATTTGATCGGTTAATTTCACTCTCCTTCGCAGAGGCTGTATTACCGGAGGACGGATGAAATGCTCTTTGCTCCTTCGGAGCTTCACGTTCTGCTCGTTTGCAAACAACAGCCTCTGCGGCGGAGAGTGGGTTAATTTCTTCAATACTGCAAAGGATCTTAGTAAAAAATTCCTCGACGTCATCTTTAGCGCAATCGTCTATTGAAGTGATGTAAAGGGAGATGCGAGAAATGTTAGGTACGATGTTTCACCTCTATGGTCTTGCAAATTTGCATAGGTACGATGTTTCACCTCTATGGTCTTCCAAAAATGAAGACATCTTATGGCCAAAGTCATTTGCGTTTCGTGGAGCCGACAAATGGAATAAACTCGATTCGGAAATGAAATTAGCCCCATCGATCCANAAGTATTTGTACCCATCATTGCTCTCTAATGCCTTAATTGTCTCTCCCGAAGGTAAGTCTATTCCATTACTGTCCACTACTCTACCGCGTTTCATTTCTAACATTGCACATTTGGAGATTCCAAATTCCATTCCAATGTCCTGACTGTATATCCGGGTTGTTTCAACTAGTGAGTCTAATTCTTTCATGTTCTTTCCATATAGTTTTAAGTCGTCCATAAACAGGAGATGATTTAGTTTTCCCCTGTTTGGGCCTAACATATATCCACCCTTCATGTTGTTGAGGACAATTGATAATGGAATCATAGCCAATACAAAGAGAATTGGTGAGAGACTATCTCCTTGAAAGATTCCTCTCTTTATCTTGACCTCACCAAGCATTTCTCCTCCTGATGTCAATTCGACAGTCCAAGCACTCATTGACTTTTCTATCAAGTTGTGGATGTTATCTGCTAATTTGAACATACTTAAGCATGCAAGGATCCAGGAGTGGGGAACCATATCATAAGCCTTTTTATAGTCAATCCAGGCAACACACAAGTTTGTTAATCTTCTTCTGCAATTCTTCATGACCATTTTATCAATCATTAGCTGGTCTTTGGTCCCTCTACTTTGTTTCCTGCAACCTTTTTCCTGCAACCTTATTATTATTATTATTATTATTATTATTATTATTATTATTATTATTATTATTATTATTATTATTATTATTATTATTATTATATGGCATAAATGAGCATATCCACTACAAGTGTGGCTCTTCAACCCTAAAAAGTAAATGTAAGTTGATTTTACAGAGTTAAGAAATAAATTAAAACATTAAATATTTTACAAAGTCAAATTCAGTAAGTTAAAAGAGTATTAGTTCCGCGAGTCGTTTGCTTTTGTCATCAGGAACGTCTTAACATGACTAACATCTGCACAAAACTTGTTATAATTAGCCTCGCGTTTGATATTACTAGGTAGAGCATTGTAGCTCTTTGCGGCGGCATCTTAAAACGTATTTGGTATCACTGAAGGTTTTATTCGGATCTCATTTCCACTACAGAATTATCCAGTGCAATCAGATTTTTCATACCATCAACAAATTTTTAGATACAGCTGGATTCGAAGCCACCAGTTTTAGATGTGTTTAGCCTAGACACACGAAAGCTCACTGCAGTCTGGAGAAATGCTGTGACGCGCGCCCTTTGTTTACTGAAATCTTGTACAGCCCCTTACAGATACTTGGTTCACATAAGAGTAAAACACGTTAGAATTGGGATAAAGCATTTTCTAAACTCATTTTAAATGCATTTTGAGTGACTGATCACTTCTACATCGAATCAAAATGTTTTGTTTCCATGCAAATGCGTCAGGACATCTTCAAAGGCACCGAAAAATCTAATATTGAGGCAAAAATAATGTCAACACTTTTCCTTCGCATTTCTATCTAACTTATTTCTGACGCGTTTTCACTCTAGTGTGAGATAAAAGTTCCGCACAGAAGGAGTCTGGGTAGTCTCTAATTAGTCCACTGTATTTGAGGATCTCGACACGTGCGTGGAAATTGTGTAGCTAAAGAAACAATGGCATGTGTAGGCGTTTTCTTTGTCCTATTTATAGATGATTGAAGGTGCAGTGAAGTGAAGGTTAAGTTGCGGTTTTTAGCGTCAAGCACTGGGATTGAAGACGGAGCTAAGCGCTAATCGAGTCCGCGACCCCTTGTCATGACGTTCAAGAAGTGCTGGTGTGCTTTGAATCCCGTCCACCTGACGTTCTAGCTGCAAGTCAGTGGATTACAACACGGCGCCACAAAGCCACAACGCCATCAGGTTACTCCACTTCGCTCCGTTCATTCACTTTAAGATGTTTTTTTGATCAAAATTTCACTACAATGTTTCATTTTTAATGATAAAATAAGCTTTATTAAGATATATATTTGATTACACAATCTTGTATATGCATATGCTGGGTAAACAGTAAACATATGCCAAGTAATAAGATGAAACTAACAAAGTTATTTTAAGCTAGATTTGTTCAATACGCTATCAATTTGTAAACAGTCTATCCACAATAAGTTTATTAAAATTTTCTATGGCTGGTCTGCTATAACAATAGACAAAACGTTAAAGATGACGTGCAAAGCATGCTGGTAAAAAGCTCCCTGACGACCACCTATCGACATAAAAATGTTGGTCTGCCGTTTCGACTAGAGTGGCCTCGCCCCAATTGAGCACCCTAGAAGAAAATGCTATGTTTTCTCCAAATAAGTCGTTTAGAAAAAATATCTTAAGGCGAAGAGGTTCCTTCACCTTTGGGAAAGATTGCTGTTTAAGGTTACAATCATCCGCGCTTTCTCTTTTTTTAAGCCAGCCACTTAAACATGCAGCAGTCCAAACGGCCTAATTCTCCAAAATTCGCCTTTGTTGAGCACCCTCGCTTCTACCATATTTCTCCGATTAAATTTCATAGAAAATCATGCTATTTTTTCTCTGAACTCTTAATTAACAAAAGCAAACATTGCAGACATAGGATTGCTGATAAACAGTTATGCCTAACAGCTTTTTCATGATGAACTGATAAATTAGGATTAACCGCAGTCGAGACAGAACTGTTTGTAGTACGATGTATCTGACACTTCATTTGATTACAAACTAATTCATGCAGATGGCATGACGTCACAGCAGAGTTGAAAACGCGACGCCATCTTGTTTTAGGGTAAATCTTCAGAACAGTTCTATAGGTTTCTAAAGGAAATTTGCGAAAAGTTGCATAAAATTGTTTTTTTTATATTCTCTCTCGCGATAGTGAGTAGGGAAAGGATAGGTAGCCATTGTCAGCCAGACCTAAATCAATGAAATAATTGCACGAATAAGCTGTTCTTGAAAGCAAACCATAAATTTAGTCCAAGAAAGCTGTGAGAAACTTGCTTTGTGACGATAATTATGTAAACAGCGCCACAAACTCTCCATCAGTTGTAAGTTAATCGTCGCTTCTTTGTTCAACCTTCCTTTTCGACGTTCGCCTATCTATCTCGTATCCGCTAAAGTTTTGGAAGATATCAAAGATTGCCAATGAACACTTATGTCTCGTTCAATTCCTACCCTGGCCACCCCCCCCCGGGGACACCCCCAGGCATTTGAACAAAAAATATTCCCGGCCCCCGGGCCTTTGACAGTCAATTTTTCCCCGGCCCCGGGGCATTTGACAACGCCAGCAGCTTTCACATTATACAGTTACTGGGAATATGGCATGTTCTCAGTGCCCGGCCACCGGGCATTCGCCAAAAAAATTCCCCCCGCCCCCGGGCATTTGCGCAATCAATTTTCATCGGCCCCTGAGCTGCCCGGGGGGATGGTAAGGGTGGGAATTGAACGAGACATTATAACGAAGTATCTGAAGTTCCTTTCAAGCCATTAAATCAGACGAAAGATGTATCAACCAAGCGTGCAATGTTTTTAAAGATCTGATTCCTATACTCTGAGTTAGATAAATAAAATACGCAACGCAGATGATTTTATCTCGCACGCTCGTACGCCTTCGGCACAAATCCTTTTAATTTCAAGAAAGAATCCTTAAAAAAATTCTAAAATTCCCTTTGTTTTGAAAATATCGTACGCTTTTTTGAAAGAGTAGTAATATACCCCTCGCAAGGAAATGAGGAAAGAATCGACGTCTAAGACCCTGTTCATACTGCTCCTTTTTGCCTTGCGTTCAGCTCCTCTGCGAAAGCGGAGCTTTTCGAAAACGCTACTGAAAACAGATAAATTTGAAAACGACGAGTTTTGAAAACGATCCGTTTTCAGTGTGAACGCCAAAAACGGAGACATTTGAAATAGGCTGTTGATTACAATGGCCTACAAACTCGTGATTGGCGCCTTTTTGACAGCTACTAACAAAGGGCTTTGTTTTGAAAAGGGGATTGACAACACCGTTTTGCTGGAGCAGTATGAACGCCTATCGTATTCATAGGCCTTCATAGCGTATTCATTTGAAAACGGAGCAATGCGAATGGACAGCGTTTTCATCAACAAAAAACGAATAGAAATGAAAACGGAGCAGTGTGAACCTAGCCTAAATCTGCATCTATCGCACAAGGCAGATAATGACTTCATAATTGCAAGCTGAAGGATAAAAATAACGTCACTTACGGTTGTTTACCAGCAGAGGCCAATTACTATCTTTCGGGGGGGTCACAGCTTGATGATCGCAACAGCTGCAAGTATTTCGCAATCGCGCATCTGTAACAAGAATTGAAAGTTTATTAGAAGACGAAATCATTTTACTAAAGCTATTCTCGAATCCGGAATAAACGTTTATTAGTACCCCCCCCCGCTTATTGGTTCTTTGAAAAAATCCAGCTTTTAATTTCTGGTGATAAAGAGCTCCCTGATGAAATTAATAGAAATCTACTCGAGTTAAAGCACAGGGAAACCAGGAAATAATTGTTGCTAAAAATGACATTTGTAAAAAAAATTTGTCTTTCTTTGTCCCTGTGCGCTTAGTCATTTTTGTACCTTAGTCCCCTGTGCTCCGCGAAAGAGTGAGAGAAAGAAAAGGAAGAATAGGGACGAAACTCTGCAAAAGCTTTGAAGATGCGCTCCGCAGTCAACTTGGACAAGGACTGGGGAGAGCGTTTTGGTTGGTGCACTGGAAAAGGCGCGTAAATACGAGAAAAGCTAAATACGAAATGCTGAAGTCTAGATGTGAGTTTGCGGTTGTGCGGGGAAAAATGAATGAGAATGGCCCTCGCTGATATAACAAACAGCGTCGAAGTGTCCAACTTGATTGCGGAGCACCTTCGTAAAATTAGTTTCGCCTTCACTGAAAGTTTTGCGACTTCCGAAACAGGCCATGCTTGATGACATTTAGAAGAGTAATCATTCCCAAATAATGTGCGCCCATATTGCGGCATATTGANCACAGGGAAACCAGGAAATAATTGTTGCTAAAAATGACATTTGTAAAAAAAATTTGTCTTTCTTTGTCCCTGTGCGCTTAGTCATTTTTGTACCTTAGTCCCCTGTGCTCCGCGAAAGAGTGAGAGAAAGAAAAGGAAGAATAGGGACGAAACTCTGCAAAAGCTTTGAAGATGCGCTCCGCAGTCAACTTGGACAAGGACTGGGGAGAGCGTTTTGGTTGGTGCACTGGAAAAGGCGCGTAAATACGAGAAAAGCTAAATACGAAATGCTGAAGTCTAGATGTGTGTTTGCGGTTGTGCGGGGAAAAATGAATGAGAATGGCCCTCGCTGATATAACAAACAGCGTCGAAGTGTCCAACTTGATTGCGGAGCACCTTCGTAAAATTAGTTTCGCCTTCACTGAAAGTTTTGCGACTTCCGAAACAGGCCATGCTTGATGACATTTAGAAGAGTAATCATTCCCAAATAATGTGCGCCCATATTGCGGCATATTGAGCAAAGGGTTGCGGAGATATAGGTAGAAATGTACGGCAAGGTCAGGCGAAGTTGCACCCCTATTCTTCTTTTCTTTCCTTCCTCTCTCTCTCCTCTCCTCCGCAGCCTATCGATACGCAGTCTTTCGCGGAGCAAAAAAATGACCATGCGCACAAGGGACAAAGATAGACAATTTTTTTTACAAATTTTATTTTTAGCAACAATTATTTCCTGGTTTCCCTGTGGTTAAAGACAATTGACGGACATATAGCACTCTCCTTCGCAGAGGCTGTATTACCGGAGGACGGATGACATATAGCGATCTACTTTGAAAATAGAACAAAAGAAGGCCGCGTGCCTCATCATCACGTCACCATTTTGTTAGTTGAAATAACAAAATGGCGACGGCAGATCACGTTGCAGCGCTGGCTCATTTAGGCCTGTTTCAAGCTGAATAACAAGCAGAAGGCAAGAGAAATAAAGACAAAGGTAATATTAATAGATTAATACAACATTACAGCTGAGTCAAACACCAAACTCGTTTCCTATCGCGCGTGGTTATCCCTGCCACTATAATTAGGGGTTTTTCTGACATGTATTTATTAACACTTTATTAAATTGTATTGCATCTATTTTTTAATCATTGCAAATTACTTTTGTGGGAAATTGATACATACATATATATTCCATCAACAAAAATTTTTTGATGCAATTCCAGCGTTAGAATTTTACAGTTGATATGACGTTGAAAAAATGTTGATCTAACATTTGAATTTCAACTTCGGTGAAAAATTTCATCTCAAAGTTTCATCAACGTAGATGCAACGTTTAGAGTCAACGTTTTTTCAAAGATAGGCATCGAATCTTTGCAGAACTTTACAATTAATCGTGTCAAATGTTATTGCTCCATTCTTTCAAATGAATTGCTCGAGGGAACTTTACGTAATTTGGCATAATCGCAGAGAGAGCATTCTTGATATTATAATCATTTTTGGAATTACAGCGTTTTTATGTTTTATGAAAAGATGTACGAGAAGAGGTCATCCACCATTTGCAAAGTGATGTTGGGTGAAGTTTGATCGAGATGTTTTCAAATGGAGTGTTGGATGCGTTTGACCGCTTCATCCAATCCAACATTTCACTCAACATTTCATTTGTGGGCATGCGCAGAACGCTCTGAAAAGTTGATATTTTGTCATTTGACCGACATTTTCAGTCATTTTCAACATGTTTCTTTCGATGTCAGCCACACTTGTTTTTTTTTGCATTACGCGTCTTTTTTATCATTTGTATACATGTCGCTGCGCAGGCAAATAACGATCATGGATCTTACTAGAAATGTTGGATGCGTTTTAACGCGCTCTCAGGAAAACCGTCCGAAAATTTTCTCAGAACTTTTTCGTTATGATTGCATACTGTACTATACCTAAATCCTATGCTTTTCTTTTCATTTCATCACTAGGCAACAAGCAACACCAGATGCTGTTTAGCCACGTTAGTGAATCATCCCACGAGCAGCCAGGTGAAGTTCCTCACGCTTAAAATCTCAAACCTCACTCCAACAAAAGCACTCTTCATTCAAACCTTCTCTTGGGTACAAGCTGAATATTCAGCCAAGGAATTGAAGGCCTCGCGGTAACGCTACAGGAGTTATTGGATTCAGGAGCAGTAAGAGAAACTCCAAGTGCAAGGAAAAGCTGGGAAGCACTTTTAACAAGTAAGAAATCTTTTTTAAATAAAAGCTTTGTAAAAGCTGTGCTCAAGCTGTGTAAAAGGCTTTCAGCCAACAATCGTAGTCCCCCTTTTAATTAACGCTGTGCAAGTGCAGAGCAGTTTGCAGTGCGATAGGAAGTTTCTTGAGGAGAAGCGAAAGCAACCCAAGGAACAATTTAAGAAGTAAGAAACCCGTTTTAAACAGTAGGATATTAAGATGTAAGCTGCGTAAAAGCTTTTCAGCCAAGAGTTCGATGTGTTTTGAATTTTAAATAAAAGTTAATTAGATTATGGAGCAGCAAGGGAAAACCAAGGAGCACTTTTAAGAAGTAAGAAACCCGTTTTAAACAGTAGGATATTAAGATGTAAGCTGTGTAAAAGCTTTTCAGCCAAGAGTTCGATGTGTTTTGAACTTTAAACAAAAGTCATTTAGATTATGGAGCAGCAAGGGAAAACCAAGGAGCATTTTTAAGAAGTAAGAAACCCATTTAAACAGTAGGATATTAAGATGTAAGCTATGAAAAAGCTTTTCAGCCAAGAGTTCGATGTGTTTTGAACTTTAAATAAAAGTCATTTAGATTATGGAGCAGCAACGGAAAACCAAGCAGCATATTTCAAGAAGTAAGAAACCCATTTAAACAGTAGGATATTAAGATGTAAGCTATGAAAAAGCTTTTCAGCCAAGAGTTCGATGTGTTTTGAACTTTAAATCAAAGTCATTTAGCTTATGGAGCAGCAACGGAAAACCAAGCAGCATCTTTCAGAAGTAAGAAACCCGTTTTCAACAGTAGGATATCAACACGTAACCTGTGAAAAAGGCTTTTAGCCAAGTATCACAGCCCCCCTTTTAANAAGAAGAAAGAAACCCATTTAAACAGTAGGATATTAAGATGTAAGCTATGAAAAAGCTTTTCAGCCAAGAGTTCGATGTGTTTTGAACTTTAAATAAAAGTCATTTAGATTATGGAGCAGCAACGGAAAACCAAGCAGCATATTTCAAGAAGTAAGAAACCCATTTAAACAGTAGGATATTAAGATGTAAGCTATGAAAAAGCTTTTCAGCCAAGAGTTCGATGTGTTTTGAACTTTAAATAAAAGTCATTTAGATTATGGAGCAGCAACGGAAAACCAAGCAGCATATTTCAGAAGTAAGAAACCCGTTTTCAACAGTAGGATATCAACACGTAACCTGTGAAAAAGGCTTTTAGCCAAGTATCACAGCCCCCCTTTTAATTAACACCGTGTAAGTGGAGAGGGGTTTGAGAAGGGCTAGGGAGTTTGATGTGTTTTAACTTTTAAATAAAAATCTCAGAAGTTAAACTACATTTAAGGGAAAAACTAAGGGGTGCTTTTTAAAATTAAGAAATATCTTTTAAAAAGCAAGAGGTTAGACGTAAGCTGTATCAGAGTCCAGAAAAAGTCACGGCTCCACGGCTCCACGGCTCCACGGCTCCACGGCTCCACGGCTCCACGGCTCCACGGCTCCACGGCTCCACGGCTCCACGGCTCCACGGCTGCGAGCTGGAGGAAGGTTTTGCTTGTTAATGTCATATTTGAGGAAGGTTTAGCAATTTTTACAAGAAACCTAGGAAAATGTTGGGTTCTTTTGGCAACAGCAACTGGTTTATAAATTTTAGGGCTATAAAAACGAAAAATCTGGTTATTTTGACTTGATAAAATGAGGAAAGGTCAGCTAACAAACTTGGCATCCGGAGGAAAGTTTGACCTTTTTCTGGACTCTGAGCTGTATAAAAGCCAGTTATGAAGCACGATCTCAATAGGCTCTGGTACCCAGGGTAGATCTCAATTAGCGCTGTTCAGAAGAAGGGAATTTCATATGTTTTGAATTCTTAAAGTTACGTAACTCAATTTTGTGTGTACAGTTTTCATTAATTGGGCATTATAAAAAATTTTACTCGTTCGCAGACTTGTGGTTTAGGTGTTTTGGGCAGCCAAATATTTCATAGCTTCCGAAAACTACGCATTTCTGAGAAATCTTGACCAAAACCCTGGAGGGGTGGGGAGGGGGGTATTAAGTTTTCCAAAGTACGGAGTTGTGCCATTCACGGCATAAAAGGAGCATCCATAAATCGGGAAAAAACTCTGAAAGGTATACCCATCAATCCGGAAAACGTGAAAAAGTATACCCTTGATGTAATTTTACTAAAAAGTATACCCATAAATCCGGAAATAATTAAAAACCGTTAAAAATCATACCCATAAATCCGGAAATCATTAAAAACCGTTAGAAATCATACCCATAAATCCGGAAATCATTAAAAAGCGTTAAAAATCATATCCATAAATCCGGAAATCATTAAAAACCGTTAGAAATTATACCCATAAATCCGGAAATCATTAAAAACCGTTAAAAATCATACCCATAAATCCGGAAATCATTAAAAACCGTTAAAAATCATACCCATAAATCCGGAAATCATTAAAAACCGTTAAAAATCATACTCATAAATCCGGAAGTCATTAAAAACCGTTAAAAATCATACCCATAAATCCGGAAATAATTANAAATCCGGAAATCATTAAAAACCGTTAGAAATCATACCCATAAATCCGGAAATCATTAAAAAGCGTTAAAAATCATATCCATAAATCCGGAAATCATTAAAAACCGTTAGAAATTATACCCATAAATCCGGAAATCATTAAAAACCGTTAAAAATCATACCCATAAATCCGGAAATCATTAAAAACCGTTAAAAATCATACCCATAAATCCGGAAATCATTAAAAACCGTTAAAAATCATACTCATAAATCCGGAAGTCATTAAAAACCGTTAAAAATCATACCCATAAATCCGGAAATCATTAAAAACTGTTAAAAATCATACTCATAAATCCGGAAATCATTAAAAACCTTTAAAAATCATACCAATAAATCCTGACTCTATCGTAAAAAGGGTGCCCTAAAAAAGGGCATAACTCCGCAATATGGACTACTCAAGTTACCCCCCCGTCGGGGGGCTAAAAACCCTAGCCAAAATAAATCACGCTTGGCTTTAATGAGCACATGTTGCGGGACAATTTGCTGATCGTTAATTTGCCGTTAATTAGCCATTTTCAAAATTTTACTGATAATATTGCTGACTCTAAAGTTTCTAGAAGTTAGAGAACCAAAAATTTCTCGTTTTCCCAGCGCTGTTGAAGACAGGAGTTTTCGTATGACAATGAATGATAGTTCATGGCGCCTAAATACTGGAATCCCATCCATGCCACGTTTTCAGCTAATTGGTATGGTTTTTGAAGTTCGGAAAGTTTCACTGAAATTGACATTTTACAGATCCGCAGCGGAAAGTTCACATTTGCCTGTCGGGCTTTCATCCTAGCGAGGTGCGATGCGATTGTAGCAGTAAAGTGTTATGAAATTTCACAAAACTGCAGAGAGAAGAAATTTATTATTGATACAAAGTTGACAGAAATGTAAAAAATCGCGATAAAGAGGAAAATAGCTTTATATTTTTCTGGAAACTTCAAAAACTGAATGAATGAAGGTCCAAGATTTTCAGAACGATAGAAAAGTAAGAATTACAACTGCAATAATTGAAGCAAGACTCCTCTGTTTGTTCTGAAATTTTGAAGATCGAAGCAAGCGGCAGCTCAGCAGTATACAGCTACGGTAAACGTTCTCAAAAACTCCGACAGAGAAGCTACCGGGTGTCCCAAATAAAAGGTAACAGATTTGATCAGGGCTAGCAATGCCAATTTAGCTCCAATCAATTCGCAATAAGTTTTAAACTAATCCTGAATAGTTAACTTGAACATAGATGCCTTGCAGGTTGATATTTGTGCTTCCAAAGTTAATATATTAATCTTGAAAGTTTAAATTTGCCTGCACCTCTAAACCAGAGAATTTCCGTTTTGGCCTAAGGAAATTCTTGAAGTACAGCAAACAAGTCGATAATAGCCTTGATGAAATTTGAGCAAAGGTTAGAATATATTATACGGTATTTGCTAGGGCTCACCTATTATGCACTTTTTACTTTTTCTTTAATTTTCATTCTTAATTTCGCTGTGCTTCAAGAATTTGCTTAGGCCAAAACGCCAAAGCTCTGGTTTGGAGGTGGAGTCAAATCTGAACTTTCAAGAATAATACCTCAAATTTGGAAGCACCAATATCAATAAACAAGGCACCTATGTTCAAGTTAACTTTTCGGGATTAGCTTAAAAGTTATTGCGAATTGATTGGAGCTAAATTGGCATCGCTAGCCCTGATCAAATCTGTTACCTTTTATTTGGGATACCCGTTAGAAGATTGAATATTCAAAGTAAGGTTCATTAGAGAAAGTTGCGGGAATGGTTAAGAATCACGCAAAGCAATGGTTGAACGCAAAGCAAATGAAGCAGCGAGAAAGTAGGAAAACTAAAACCGCATTTGTTGAAAATTTTTAAGTTTGTCGACATTATTGATTGTTCATCAAAGAAAAGGCTTCAACTTTAAAGTGACCAAAAGTGTTAATATTTCAACCAACGTTTCGAGAATTACTTCTCCAATCATCAGGGCAAAATATCTATTAATCAATGCGAAAAAGCGTTTCTCTAAATTCTCAAAGACTGTTCAACAGAGAGACTGAAGGCTGAATATTGTGGATATTCAAGAAAGTTACGAACAAGCGAAAACAGTTTTTAACAGTATTTGAACGGAAAGAAAATGAAAATATAAGGAGAATGCACAAAAAACTAAGAAGAAATATTTTGAACATGCTTGCATCTGTCGATTCAATGGTTGTCAAAATGAACCATTCTTAAAAGAACAGCCTTTTCATCTTGAAAGATGTTTCAAGTGATACTTTTCACATCATAAGGACGAACTATGTCTGAAGTCAAGGCGACAAACTTTCTTTAAAGCTGAACAGAGAATGAATTTTAATATCCAAGATTTTGCATATTCAGGAGATTTGCAGGAAGCGTAACGATTTTGCACTCTGTAAGAGAAACATCTATGGCCATTTGTTGACCTGGGCATTGGTAACCTAAAGTCGGTCCCCGTATTACGTATTACGCATTACGTATTATATATACGCCTATGACCCGATACGAGTATAACACAAAAACATAGAAATGAGTTAAAAAGTCCAAAATACACATGAGCATTGTGAATTCCTACCGTTAGCAAGGAACAATGACATAGGCTAGGAATGAACAAAAATTTGAATCATATTTTAATATACATTCCATGGTGCCCTAGGCCCATGGTGTGTGACCTAAAAATAGGAAGAATCATTATTATCAATGATTTCCTCACAGAAAAAAGTGCCATAGATACCTTCACAATCTTTCAAATTGCCTTGGTTTTCTTCTGTATCAAGCAATTATTCATTTTTTGTAAGAATTCCCCTCTTTGAAGTTTGTCTGCGGAGAGGATCTACAAAAAAGGGAGCCAAAAATCAGTGACGTCATAACTCGAAGTAACAAAAAAGTCATTATTTTTTCCTATTCTCTTATTGAGTTTTAGTTATGGCGAAAATTTGGTTCCATTATCTTACTTCTGTCAACATTTCTCTTACTTTAAAATTAACATGATTTCAAAGCAACCATCTGAGAAAATAGTTATATTTCCAAACGAAATGAGATATCTTTTTAAAATCGGGGTAAAGATGCTAAATATATATTTAGTTAGGAAAAGTCACAAAAATTAAAAAGCTCAGGATTTAACCGAAGAAATAGCAGGGGGAAACTGAGAGGGGGTCTGAATCAGCCCCCCGGTTGTCCAGATAGGGTTAAATTATTAGGAAGCAATTACAATCTTGGCCAAAAACGTTGGGACATAAACAAATTTCAGTGTTGCTGTGATTTTTCCTTAAATGCGTGACGAAAACGTACAGTTAGGACCTTCTGATCCGCCCTTTCCCCTAATTCAATGTTGCCAAGGTCGGGTGGCGTTTTCAAGAAACATTGAAATGGGAGGGGGGTGAGCGGGGCGGGGTCACGGAATCAAAGGCCGAAGTAGTGCAATTTTGTGATTTGTCCCAAGTATTTTGACCAAGATTGTAGTTCTTATACATATTGGCAATAGCCAAGAAGCGGAATAGGGTCCAGTGAGTCATACATTTTTCATAATTCATATTTAATTCTTTTAAGGAGGGTGCCCTTCAGCAAAAGCTGGGTTTCAAGGGGTCCTCTGATAAAAACATTTATTTATAATCTAGGGAAAAACAATCATAAAACTATCAATTAAATCAAACTATAAAACCCTATTGTAATATTTAAAACCTATATACAATAATGACCAAACTAACAGTCAAAAGAAAAGAAACCCTCATCTCTAAATAGTTTTCTTAAACTACACAGGGAGGATGCCTGATTAGGTTCGGCTGAGAGGTTATTCCATAGTTTTGAATCTCTATAAGAAAGACATATTGACCCAACAACGCTGTATCAATCGAAGTCTTTGTCATTGATCAGATCGAGGCCGTAATATTTATGAGATAGTGATAATAGTGCTGCACGCAGGCTAGAATAGTGAGAATGAGATCGGTAATGAGATAGTGAGAATGAGATAGTGAGAATGAGGTTGGTAAATTGTTTTGTTTGCGTCATATCTTGAACCTATTGCTAACTTTTCAAAGGCAAGTGCCGCCACGGTGAAAATTCTCAATGGGAGCTGGCAAACTGCATAGAAATTTAGCTAAGATTTTATAACGGAAAATAGATTAGAGGAAAATATTGTGAAAAATCAACTCCCGTCTATTAATCCTCTGTGTGCAGCAACATATGTAGGGAATAGTAACCCTAGCTGATTTGAGAATTACAACATCTGTTATCAAGAAGCTCACTGTAAGGATGAAGAGATTTTCGTTTAGCTTCACAGGATTTGAAGGCCGCTCCACGGGTTATGCTCATGTACAAAGAAAACTAGATCTGTCTTTCTACGCGCCTAAACGTAGTCTACAGTTTGAAATACACCTTCTGATAATGAGAAAACCTGGCTTTTGAAGCATGCTTGCCGATCATTTCGATGTGAACAAACACAGCCTATAACAGGCTGTTCTGGAAAATCCTTGAAAAATTTCTTGAGGTCAAATAGAGCCCGTGTGATTTTCAAGAAATGGTAACGGGCAAATCAAAGGGGAATGAGCGACTGAAACCAAATCTAGAGCCAATCCGGCGACCAAGCCTTGTGTCCAGGTGCGCTCATCAATAAACAATTACGGAAAAGATGTCTACGGCTGACTCGCCAAGCCGTGAATGGAAAATAACCAAACCATGATGGCTACGTCACTGAGTGTGCATGCGAAAAGAGGATGTTAAGAGAGGACCACAATATAAATTTGGTTCTTATCAATAAAAAATTACGGACAAGATTTCTACGGCTGACTCGCCAAGCCGCAAATGTAAAATAACCAAGCCACGATGGCTACGTCACTGGTGGTGCTTACGAAAAGAGGATATTAAGAGAAGGCTGGAGTATAAGTTTTGTTCTAATCAATAAAAAATTACGGAAAAGATTTCTACGGCTGATTCGCCAAGCCGCAAATGTAAAATAACCAAGCAATGATGGCTAAGTCACTTTAAAGCGTATACGAAAAGGGAATATTAAGGGAAGACGAGGGGAATCCATAATTTTCGAGATTGTCTTCGTCTTGCACATGTTTTTCTTGTTATAAGAATATCCCTTAGAAGAATATCAGGCTGAAATTTCCCATTTAATTTTACGAAAATGTACGAAATTTACGATTTAACATATTCTAAGGATATTCCCAGCTTCAAAGGGGCCGGCAGAAAAATCGAAAAAGCACAATTTTAAGAAATTGGCCCTAAGGCACTGCCTAATTCATTGCTATACCAGTTAATCAAGTGTAACATTTTTTCCTTCCTCGTTTATGGCATGTCAATTCAACAGTATCCACCCCCGCACTGGAGTAAACAGTATTGGCACTGAATTTGATCAATGTTAGCAGGAGTCAGCTGATAATAGCATAATATATTTTGAGAACACTGCCTTTTTAGAGGGGATGACCCGTCTATGTTAAGAGTCCTTTTAAAATTCAGTACTTAACGGTCCTAGGGGTCATAAGGGTCTCAAGGTCATAGGGTCCGGTTTTTCCGGTATGCCAACGCCCAGTGCTTATTCTATCAATTGTTTACGTTTCGGTGCTTTTCATCTGTGATTGGGCTGTATTTTTAAGTCTGATGATCCAGATGGCTGTCTTTGGCACGTACTATTTTTTGATCAACTGTTAACTTAAAAAAATGTACCGTGTGCGCCATGAAAAGTTCTGGCGTTTGAAAATTCGTAGCACCTAAAGTACTGGATGGATTTGAATAAATCGAATTCTGCCTGCTAGCCAAAAGACAGAAGTACTTTCGCCAGTTTTCTCGCGTTTTTACGAGCCCTAAAAATAAAGGTCGATTTGACTTTGCGAAAAATCTTGTTTTCGAAATGATTGAAAAACGGCCTAAAACCCTCGATAAAATCCTGAAGAATATTCTCGTACAGAACAATAAGCAATGTCATTTTATCTCCCTCAAGAGTTATTATAAATGAAATTTTAAACGATTACCAAAGTTTGCAATCCCATGGCAATAAATACGCCGATTTTATCTCTTACAAGTTGAAATAAATGCAGTCTAAATTTTCATTTTTGAACTGGGGAGAAACTGTACTTTCGTATTGTTCTGTGTGAGGATATTCTGTACGATTTGATAGAGTGTTTATACGAAGGGCCTATCTGGGTCGAAAAATCCAACGATATGTCACGAGTCCTATTTTGAGCGATGTTGTTGTTGTTGCTGTTGTTGCAAACTAGCGATAACTAGGACTCTGTAGCGAGTCTAGCACTGAGCAATCTTCGATGAAAAATTAACCAAATGGTTCCTTTGTAGAATGCTAATCTACTGATTCGTCATAGATCAGCGAAGTTTTGATTTCAGGAGATAGATGACATAAGATTTGAATAAAAGATTTTAAAAGCTTAATCGTGCGAAATAAAAACAGCAGACAGATACACGTGTTCTTAGATAAGGGTAGATATGGACAAAGAAGATTTTATCATTCTTAAAGCAACCCAAGACCACGCGCAGTTAGCTGCTCAGCAGCCTTATGAAATGTGAATTTTCACAACCACAAACAACGGTAGACCATGTAACAGTAGCACCCGTTGTTTTCAATCAACAAGCCAGTACGAGGCGATTAGACCTTGTCAACAAAGTGATCCTATCACCGATCAATCAAGCTGCAAAAGCACACAAATAAAACCACAGAAAACACCTTGAGACCAAGGTTAATTTCCTTTACTTTACATGCGATAATGGGCTATTAGCGATTATAAACAACGAGATCTTTACGGTCGATTAATCAAACCGTACATTTAAGTAAATCAAGCCGTGGAAAACACCCTGAAACATAAGTTGCTACCTCACTCATTCTACATGCGACAATGGGCTATTACATATTGTAAACAACGAGATTTCTACAGCCTATAAATCAAGCTGCAAAAGTAAATAATTAAACCCATGGAAAACAACCTGGAAACTCGGCTACTACATCATTTACTGTACATGCGACAATGGGCTATTAGAGATTGTAAATAAAGATATTTCTACGGCCGATTAATCAAGCTTCAAAAGTAAATAAATCAAGCCACAGAAAACAAGTTATTTGAATCGATTTTGCCACAAAAATCAACCTGGAAACTCGGCTACTACATCATTCACTGTACATGCGACAATGGGCTATTAGAGATTGTAAGTAAAGATATTTCTACGGCTGATTAATCAAGCTGCAAAATTAAATAAATCAAGCCACAGAAAACAAGTTATTTGAATCGATTTTGCCACAAAAAACAACCTGGAAACT
>REGM01000089.1:684804-698833 GCA_004194415.1 Aurelia aurita | reverse complement strand
TCTGGTTATCAGGCTAGCTCTTTCCTGGCTCCAATTGAGTTATATGCACTCAAGCTCCTCCGCGCGTCCTACTGTATTTTGTGTGCTAAAAAGTATGCAAAAAGGTGCTATCAGCACTCACACGAATTTGACCACGCCTACTACCTAAAACCCACAACAAACTCAAGCTTTGCCCATTTTTACCATCCTTTGCCATACCATTTTCTGCGGCATGAAAATGCATACAGCAAAAACCCGCATATAAGAACCTACCTTTTTAAAACCAAGCTGCTTTGGTTCTTATGTGAAGGATAACATTCATGAAAGCAGGCTGTAGGTTCTTAGATTATAGGTTTTTAAATTTTCCCAACAAAGTCTTTTTACAATAATGTTCCTTTGCTTGCAGTCTTTAAATATCTCTGCTTACAATCAGAATCCTGTGATAGAGGACTGAACATTAGCAATGTGGTGAAATCAGACTTGTTTAGGCATTTACCATCAGAGCCAAAAATAAAAAGAAGAAAAACAAGAAAGAGAGAAGAAAAACGTTTTTCTTCTCTCTTTCTTTTTACTTTTTATTTTTGGCTCTGGTACCCAGGGTAGGCATTTAGGTGATCAAGAAACAATAGCAATTTTTTCTATTTCATTCGATAATCAAATTAACGTTACCGCTTGTTACAGTTGAGAACTATATCAATGCATTTATTATTCCAAATAAGAACCTATACAAAAATCAGGGTGAAAAGGTTCTTACATAATAGAGTAAATATTGAGGATTTCAGGCTGTAGGTTCTTATTCGAGGAAGGCTCTTATATGCGGGTTTTTGCTGTATTTTACGAGGGGGGTAACTTCAATAGATAGGTGACGAGGGTGTGCCATTTTAGATTTTGTAATCTTACCCCAAAATCTATCAGCTTTTTCAAAAACCACACCCCAACATTTATCAACTTGCGCAAAATGATATCATGTCCAAAGTTACAACCTTAAAAATTGCAAATTTTAAAAATGATACACCTAAATCTTAGGGTATTGCTCGAATGCCGTAAATGATACCTCAAAAACTATTTCCAATGTCGAAAAACTACCCTCAAATAATGGCACATCCCGTATTACCATATATGGGAGTTACCCGCAGATTTTAGAAATATTGTCAAGACAGACTTGTACAAAAATCTTACTTGGTTACTTAGGGAAACAATAGACAATTTTGACATTCAGAAATGGGTCTGGGGAGAGCAATATTTTTCTGGTAAATTGTCGACACAAATCTGGTAAATGGCTGCCTCGGGGCTTTAACGAATGATAAATTGATCTCTACAAATCTGTTGGTTTTATAATCTCGGTGAAAAATAAAGAACTAATTGCCCAAAATGTACCCAAAAAGATGTTCTATGACCCATAAGCTTCAAGGTCTTAAGGTCTGTAAAACACTGCGGCTTAATAACGACTCCAAATCCCGGGTTGGGTACTTCATTATCCAGTCATACGGGGTTGTGCGCCAGTTTTGGGGTAGTTTTTGGCACGAAAATTCTGGGAATGGGATATGCTTTTTGTAGGAATATTCTGGGATTGGGTCTAATTTTTACTAGAAATTCTGGGAATGGTCAGGTTTAGGATAAACAACAATTTTACTATTGTTTTGTAGTGAAAACACTTGTCGGAAACCTCACCCATATTCTGAGATTCGGTCTCAAAATCTCGCCTATATTCTGGGATTGGGTCGTAACAGAAATTCTTGTAACACACACCCCCATATGTCCCAATAGTTAAATGCCCCCCCGGGCTCCAAATCTTATACAGTTTTGGGAACTGGAGTATGTGAAACAATGTTGAAAACTGAACCGAAGAGGACAAGAAAAAAAGATCTACACAAACATGTCTTTGATGGTTTATAATTGAAAATACATTAAATTAAAAATATCTACAATTCTGAAGAATTCGACAAGTCCAGATTATTCCCCCCTTAATCTAACGAAGAGAAAAGTTAGCGGCATCATTTCATCATTTTAGAAAAGGGAAACCTCGTTCAAATACCGCAAAAGGAGGCTGATGCCAGAGACGTGTTTTGGTGGAGACGTTACTGTGGAGGCCTTTTCTCCCAGGGAGGGCAATTATACAAATTTGGATAGGGATGCTTGTTATTTTTTGGGGCTTGAAATTTGGTCTTGTTATTTTCTGGGTTTCTGAAATTGTCCGTTTTTATTTTCTTTGAGGGAGTCTAGAAAACTGACTTGTTTTTTTGGGTCTGTGAATCATCAAAACTCATTTTTGGTTGAAGCAAAACTTGCTGATATGAGCATCCCTATCCAAGATTTCACCAAGTACCCTCCTAGGGCTTTTCTGGCTCCGATTGGTAAGCTTAGGGCCTGTTCATATGGAGAAAGTTTCCCCGGCATTTCCCCGGTGAAGCGGGAATCCCGCCTAGCCGGGGAAATGATCGATAAACAAAAGAGTCTACCCCGCTTTGCCGGGAAAACCTGTTCATATGGGAAAATATTTCCTCGGCTAGGCGGGATCCCGGTAGTGCTCAAGCGAGATCTCGGCTAGCCGGGGAAATGTTTTCTCATGTGAACGCTCGAGCTTTTTTATGTAGTTAAGCTATATGAGGCGGGATCTCGGCTTGCCAGGAATCCCGCTTCACCGGGGAAATGCTGGGGAAACTTTCTCTATATGAACAGGCCCTAATAAAGGAAGTACCCTAAATCTGTCTGAAAGCAAATATCCTCTGGCAGGACAATGGAGGTAAGATCAAAACCTCTGTTGTTCACCAAAGTTTTGAAACTTATCACACCACCAAATTGCGCTTCAGAAGAATGTTCAATCCACTCCACGTCAGCAACAAACGAACAAACAATAGACCTTTTAGCTATTCTACAAAAGAGTCTGAATCGAACGATATCTTTATACCTTTTGCATGATTTTCGAATGTGAACGACAGCGATAGATGCTATAACGTCGATGGAACATTTGCTATAAAAATGTATAAAAACATCACTCGATTCAGAATAGCTAAAAGGTCTATTGGTATTAATTTGATTTCCATTTTTCTGCCAAGGGAACTTGTGTTTTCAAATAGACTTTAGGTACTGGTACTCCGATTACACGGGTTACAGGACAAGTTCAAAACTGTTCAATGTAACACATGACTGATTTGTCCAAGATTGGATCCTCTTCTTGTTTGACGTTTAGCACAGTATCTTTTGCTGCCTTTTCTTTGCTTGGAAATTTCATTTCTGAGGAATAAAACAATTTGACATTTAATAAAATAAGTATCTAAATAGATAAAATTAAACGATTAAAGGCTGCTGGTAAATTTTAATTACATATCCTGAAATATCATATTCTGAGACAACTTGCAGAATACTCCCATAAGACTAACAGTACAAATACGACAATTACAAACAATTATTAATTACTTTAAAACAACAATTAAGATACCTAAATAGTGTTTATTGAAATTGAAGGAATATGAAATATTTTCCCCATTCTTAGGATTAACTGCAAATTAGAATGGAATTAGAGGGAAAGGGTGGATGGGAAAATATTTGTTAGCGCTAACTTTTTCCACAAATTTTTAGAACTGATCAGAAAACCTGAGCACAGACTTAAATAGTATTAGCAGACTGAGCCAAATATGGAAGGAGGGAATACGTTCCCCAATTTGATTGGCTAAAGGATACTTAGGTGTATGTGAAATACGAAACCAGGAACTCCAAATGCGTAGCGTAGGATACAAAGGATACCAATTATGACACATGGTTTCTGTGGGGGAGTATCCCCGTGACTGCCATGGGAATGACCTGACAAGGAATGAGGCAATACCAAAGCGTATTGCAACTTAGGCCTAACTCACAGTTCCCTAATGTAAACTTACATTGGGGCAAATTGCCTCAATGTACACAAAAAACAAATACAAGTACATGCCAAAGTGTATTCAAGTCATTGATGTAAGGTAGACCTATTAAAGACGTTATTTTAGGCCGCTTTCAGGGTTTTTCGAAGGGACCTTCTCGAGAAAATCCCTTATAAAATCGAAATAGAGTGACCAATTTCAGCCATGAAAAATTCTTAGATTAATTGAACATATTATTGTATTGATATTTAGGGAACAGATCAAACAGCAGGCGTTTTTTCCCTATGTTTATAATCATCTAAAATGTAGCATAGGGTTCAAATCTTTAAAAGGTGGTGTAAAACTCTATTACCGCTTTCTTTGAATTGAATGGCTTGAAAATGAACATAGGGTACTCTGCTGTACATCTGCCTTGGAAATTTTTGATATCTTGATTATTTTAAAACAGCGGCGTTTTTCTTTTTATTGAAATAATTTATGGAAAGTTCTGAAAGATTTAAAATCATCGTAAATCCTAAATTAATAGCGAAAAAATGACACAATCTTCAAGAAAACAATAGTTTGTTAAGGTTTACAATATGGTGGCAAGCAGAAATCTGTCGCTCATCTGGTTTACGATTTAGAAATTTGATGACGTCACAGCCTCATATATATAATAAATGCCGCCATTTTGAAAATAATCAAGATATCAACAAAATTCTAAGGTAGGATTATAGCAAAGTACGCTAAGCTTCTTTGAAGCCATTCAATTCAATTCAATTCAATTCAAAGAAAGAGGTAATAGAATTTTACTCTCCAAAATGTACAATATTTTCTTTGAACCACCCGGTACTGTTCTGTAATGGGAAAACTGGTAACAGAAACATACTATGTAGCAATAGGCACTTACCATCGCTAACTGTGATGTTTGTGTAGTCCTATTTGTTAAGTCTTTTGATGACTTAGCTGAAACGATTGCTTGAAGTTTGTGTAGCTGTGATATCAATGTCCTGAAGAGCAAAAATTGTCCTTCATTAGCTTCTTTACAATGTTGAGCTATACAAAAGAAAGTGTAACTGTGAATCGAGTATACCCGGGGGGGGGGGGGAGGCTTTTTACATGTTCTTCGTTATCATCACCATCATCATTACTTTATTTTAAGTACGCTGAACAGATATCTAGCTATAATACAGTTAATTTAGGCCCACTAGGAGCAATGCATTCTGTGAGATGTTTCAAGCCACTAGATGTACTCCTTATTGAAACTTTGGGATAATGTTAAGACAAACAAGAAAAATACAGTTTATGATAAACATGATATAAATAGGATAAGTATATGATACACAGCGCTTATGATAACTGAACTCTTCGTTAAACTGAACAATTCTTAGACTGCGTTCACACGATACCGGCGCCATTTGAAAACGGTAAAAATTGTTACGGATAGCCTCCCGTTCACACGAAAACGGCACATTTTTTGCCGGCACAATTTGAAAACAGCAGAATTTGAAAACGGAACTCTAACCGGCACAACTTAAAAACGGCATTGTGTGAACACACGAAAACGATGAAAACAGAACATTTTTCAACGCTTTGGAAACGAGGCTGGTCGATTCTTTAGGTTTCTTTGTCGTCAAAATCCAGCTTCTTGTCGCAGAGCTTTGAAAACAGATTGGTACTGTCGAATTTTCTATCGTTTTCGAAATGTGCCGTTATCGTGTGAACACCAGCAAAGATCTTGGTACCGTTGCATTTTTAAGCCGTTTTCAAATTGTGTCGGTATCGTGTGAACGTGGTCTTAACCTATCCACAGCTCCATGGTATTAGCAACTATGTCAACACATAATTTCTTTTTAAAATAAAGTCAACAAACTTTGATAAAACCAGTCAAACGGCAAGGAAAGTTAAAATATCATACCAAAGAAAAGTATTACCTATTCGTGCTCTCTAGCGTTTCAACTTTTTTCTTTAAATCGCTGCTTTCACCATTCACTATTTCTAACCTGAAGAAAATAAAAATATCAATATATTAAATAAGTCATCTAAGAAGTAAATAAAANATTTGAACTTATTTGATAAAGAATTCGTAATAATTTCATATTTGGATTATATGATTAATCTCAACTGAGAAGAAATCAATAAATAGCTTTGGATTCCCATGTTTTGGATAAAAACAGAATTAGTTGTTTAACAAATAAGATTAACCTATAAACAAGGCAAAAATTGTTAATTGCACTCAGCAAACTCACAGTTGACGAAAATTAATCCTTTCTTTATCAAAAGATTTACATTTGGAGTTCTGGTTTATTTAAGTAAATCACAATTTCTTTTATGGCATTACAAACACGGTGGAGATAATAAGAATTATGATCGCTAAACAACGGAAGGCTTATTGGAATAAAATAATGATTAAAAGAGTAAATCAATGAAACGAGCTTGAAGACAAGTCTCAAACATGCAAAGAAATAAATAAAATGTAATAAGGATTAAATCATTTCCACCTGTCATGCTTTAATTAAATATGCAAGCTTTGGGTCACACAGAGAATTCTGTAAACAGTTAATGATTAAATACAGAGAGTGGCAGAACCACAGGGGCACAGGGAACATGGTAAATACGCCCATTTCCAAAAATGTTGCAAAAATTGCAACTGAAAATGCAATGAAAAAGTCCGGGTAAACCTTTACCCCCCTCCTGGTTTCAAATTTTTTTAATCGAGTAACAACAACTAAGCTGATCTTACTTCCTCATTTTCACCAAACATATCAAGTAATCTTTCAGAAATTGATTCCTGTTGCAACATTATTCCGTGAGTTGTTGTGTTACAAAAATATTTGTACATGGGCCTATCAGCCTACCCTCTAAGGCAGACTTGACTTCGCTCAACAAACAAACAAACAGAACCAACAAGAGAAAATAGCTTCTTGTCTTTTTGAGCGACAAGACACCCTTGATGCAACCAATGCAGCTCATCTTCAAGGCCTAGTTCTATAAAGCCTTAAATGCTGTTATATGGTGAAGCCGAGCAAACGAAGAGGTGGGTTGGGTTTAGGCCAAACAAAACAAAAACATCATAAAAAAGTTGCTTGGCGGCCTAACTAATCTAATAATACGAACGAAACGCGACACGTAGTCAGTCATTGTTGAGCAAAATTGTTCATACTACAGCTGCATAAAAACTTTGACAAACACTTGAAACCATAATTAAAGTTTACGTAGCATTTACTTACATGTTCATAGCACAGGCAGTTACAAAACTGTGTGTCTTCTTCCCTTTCCAGTCTTTCCATTTTTTCTTAGACTCCATCTTGTATGTTGTTGTTGTTGCTATTACAAATTTTTGCGCGAATATCAAAATCGCTCTTCCCAGGCCCCAATTTAGTTATACGCACTCACGTTCCTCCGCGCGTCCGCCGACTGTATTTTGTGTGCTAAAATGTATGCGAAAAGGTGCTATCAGCACTCCTGGCTCACACGAATTTGACCAAGCCCACTACCTAAAACCCACAACAAACTCAAGCTTTGCCCGTTTCTACCATCCTTTGCCATACCATTTTCTGCGGCATGAAAATGCATACATTAAAAACCCGCATATAAGAACCTACCTTTTTTAAACCAAGCTGTTTTGGTTCTTATGTAAAGGATAACATTCATGAAAGCAGGCTGCAGGTTCTTAGATTATTGGTTCTTAAATTTTCCAACAAAGACTTTTTTACAATAATGTTCCTTTGTTTGCAGTCTTTAATATCTCTGCTTACAATCAGAATCCTGTGATAGAGGACTGAACATTAGCAATGTGGTGAAATCAGACTTGTTTAGCCATTTAGGTGATCAAGGAATAATATCAATTTTTCTATTTCACTCGATAATCAAATTAATGTTTAGAATTGTCACAGTTGAGAACTATATCAAAGTGTTTGTTCATCCAAATAAGAACATATAAAAAAATCAGGGTAAAAAGGTTCTTACATAAAAGAGTAAATATTGAAGATTTCAGGCGGTAGGTTTTTATTTGAGGAATGTTCTTATATGCGGGTTTTGCTGTATTTTACCAGGGGGCAGGTAACTTTAATCGATAGGTGACGAGGGTGTGCCATTTTAAATTTTGAAATCTTACCCCAAAATCTATCAGCTTTTTCAAAAACCACACCCCAACATTTATCAACTTGCGCAAAATGATATCATGTCCAAAGTTACAACCTTAAAAATTGCAAATTTTAAAAATGATACACCTAAATCTTAGGGTATTGCTGGAATGCCGTAAATGATACCTCAGAAACTATTTCCAATGTCGAAAAACTACCCTCAAATAATGGCACATCCCGTACTACCATATATGGGAGTTACCCGCAGATTTTAGAAATATTGTCAACAACTTCTTCCACATAGACAGTCTTGTACAAAAATCTTACTTGGTTACTTAGGGAAACAATAGACAATTTTGACATTCAGAAACGGGTCTGGGGAGAGCAATATTTTTCTGGTAAATTGTCGACACAAATCTGGTAAATGGCTGCCTCGGGGCTTTAATGAATGATAAATTGATCTCTACAAATCTGTTCGTTTTATAATCTCGGTGAAAAATAAAGAACTAATTGCCCAAAATGTACCCAAAAAGATGTTCTATGACCCATAAGCTTCAAGGTCTTAAGGTCTGTAAAACACTGGGCTTAATAACGACTCCAAATCTTATACAGTTTTGGGAACTGAAGTATGTGAAACAATGTTGAAAACTGAACCGAAGAGGACAAGAAAAAAAGATCTACACAAACATGTCTTTGATGGTTTATAATTGAAAATACATTAAATTAAAAATATCTACAATGCTGAAGAATTCGACAAGTCCAGATTATTCCCCCCTTAATCTAACGAAGAGAAAAGTTAGCGGCATCATTTCATCATTTTAGAAAAGGGAAACCTCGTTCAAATACCGCAAAAGGAGGCTGATGCCAGAGACGTGTTTTGGTGGAGACGTAACTGTGGAGGCCTTTTCTCCCAGGGAGGGGCTTGAAATTTGGCCTTGTTTTTTTTTGGGTTTCTGAAATTTTCCGTTTTTATTTTCTTTGAGGGAGTCTAGAAAACTGACTTGTTTTTTTGGGTCTGTGAATCATCAAAACTCAATTTTGGTTGAAGCAAAACTTGCTGATATGAGCATCCCTATCCAAGATTTCACCAAGTACCCTCCTAGGGCTTTTCTGGCTCCGATTGGTAAGCTTCTAACAAAGGAAGTACCCTAAATCTGTCTGAAGCAAATATCTCCTGGCAGGACAATGGGGGTAAGATCAAAACCTCTGTTGTTCACCAAAGTTTTGAAAGTTGTCACACCACCAAATTGCGTTTCAGAAGAATGTTCAATCCACTCCTCCTCAGCAACAAACGAACAAACAACAGACCTTTTAGCTATTCTACAAAAGAGTCTGAATCGAACGATATTTTTATACCTTTTGCATGATTTTCGAATGTGAACGACAGTGATAGATGCTATAACGTCAATGGAACATTTGCTATAAAAATGTATAAAAACATCGCTCTATTCAGAATAGTTAAAAGGTCTATTGGTATTAATTTGATTTCCATTTTTCTGCCAAGGGAACTTGTGTTTTCAAATAGACTTTAGGTACTGGTACTCCGATTACACGGGTTACAGGCCAAGTTAAAAACTGTTCAATGTAACACATGACTGATTTGTCCAAGATTGGACCCTCTTCTTGTTTGATGCTCAGCACAGTATCTTTTGTTGCCTTTTCTTTGCTTGGAAATTTCATTTCTGAAGAACAAAAGATTTGACACTTAATAAAATAAGTATCTAAATAGATAAAATTAAACGATTAAAGGCTGCTGGTAAATTTTAATTACATATCCTGAAATATCATATTCTGAGACAACTTGCAGAATACTCCCATAAGACTAACAGTACAAATACGACAATTACAAACAATTACTAATTACTTTAAAACAACAATTAGGATACCTAAATAGTGTATATTGAAATTGAAGGAATATGAAATATTTTCCCCATTCTTAGGATTAACTGCAAATTAGAATGGAATTAGAGGGAAAGGGTGGATGGGAAACTATTTGTTAGCGCTAACTTTTTCCACAAATTTTTAGAACTGATCAGAAAACCTGAGCACAGACTTAAATAGTATTAGCAGACTGAGCCAAATATGGAAGGAGGAAATACGGTCCCCAATTTGATTGGCTAAAGGATGCTTAGGTGCAAGGCTTATGAAATACGAAACAAGGAACTCCAAATGCATAGGATACAAAGGCAACCAATTATGACACATGGTTTCTGTGGGGGAGTATCCCCGTGACTGGCATGGGAATGACCTGACAAGGAATGAGGCAATACCAAAGCGTATTGCAACTTAGGCCTAACTCACAGTTCCCTAATGTAAACTTACATTGAGGCAAATTGCCTCAATGTACACAAAAAACAAATACAAGTACATGCCAACGTGTATTCAAGTCATTGATGTAAGGTAGACCTATTAAAGACGTTATTTTAGGCCGCTTTCAGGGTTTTTCGAAGGGACCTTCTCGAGAAAATCCGTTATAAAATCGAAACAGAGTGACCAATTCCAACCATGAAAAATTCTAAGATTAATTGAACATATTATTGTATTGATATTTAGGGAACAAATCAAACAGCAGGCGTTTTTTCCCTATGTTTATAATCATCTAAAATGTAGCACAGGGCTCAAATCTTTAAAAGGTGGTGTAAAACTCTATTACCGCTTTCTTTGAATTAAATGGCTTGAAAATGAATGAACATAGGGTACTTTGCTGTACATCTGCCTTGGAAATGTTTGATATCTTGATTATTTTAAAACAGCGGCGTTTTTCTTTTATTGAAAAAATTCATGGAAAGTTCTGAAAGAGTTAAAATCATCGTAAATCCTAAATTAATAGCGAAAATATGATAAAATCCCCAAGAAAACCATAGTTTATGAAGGTTTACAATATGGTGGCAAGCAGAAATCTGTCGCTCATCTGGTTTACGATTTAGAAATTCATGACGTTACAGCCTCATATATAATAAATGCCGCCATTTTGAAAATAATCAAGATAGCAAAAAAATTCTACGGTAGGATTATAGCAAAGTACGCTAAGTTCCTTTGAAGCCATTCAATTCAATTCAATTCAATTCAATTCAATTCAATTCAAAGAAAGAGGTAATAGAATTTTACGCTCCAAAATGTACAATATTTTCTTTGAACCACCCGGTACTGTACTGTAATGGGAAAACTGGTAACAGAAACATACTGTGTAGCAATAGGCACTTACCATCGCTAACTGTGATGTTTGTGTAGTCCTATTTGTTAAGTCTTTTGATGACTTAGCTGAAACGATTGCTTGAAGTTTGTGTAGCTGTGATATCAATGTCCTGAAGAGCAAAAATTGTCCTTCATTAGCTTGTTTACAATGTTGAGCTATACAAAAGAAAGTGTAACTGTGAATCGAGTATACCCGGGGGGGGGGAGGCTTTTTACGTGTTCTTCGTCATCATCACCATCATCATTACTTTATTTTAAGTACGCTGAACAGATATCTAGCTTTAATACAGTTAATTTAGGCCCACTAGGAGCAGTGCATTCTGTGAGATGTTTCAGGCCACTAAGATGTACTCCTTATTGAAACTTTGGGGTAATGTTAAGATAAACAAAGGAAATGCAGTTTATGCTAAACATGATATAAATATGAGAAACATATGATATACAGAACTTGTGAAAACTGAAATCTTCGTTAAACTGAACAATTTTTAGACTGCATTCACACGATACCGGCACAATTTGAAAACGATGAAAAATGATACGGATAGCCTCCCGTTCACACGAAAACGGCACATTTTTTGCCGGCACAATATGAAAACAGCAGAATTTGAAAACGGAACTCTAACCGGCACAATTTAAAAACGGCATTGTTTGAACACACGAAAACGATGAAAACGGAACATTTTTCAACGCTTTGGAAACGAGGTTGGTCGATTCTTTAGGTTTCTTTGTGGTCAAAATCCAGCTTCTTGTCGCAGAGCTTTGAAAACAGATTGGTACTGTCGAATTTTCTATCGTTTTAAAATCGTGCCGGTATCGTGTGAACGTGATCTTAACCTATCCACAGCTCCGTGGTATTAGCAACTATGTCAGCACATAATTTCTTTTTAAAATAAATTTAACAAAATGTGATAAAACCAGTCAAACGCCGAGCAAAAATTAAAATATCATATTAAAGAAAAGTATTACCTATTCGTGCTCTCTAGCGTTTCAACTTTTTTCTTTAAATCGCTGCTTTCACCATTCACTATTTCTAACCTGAAGAAAATAAAAATATCAATATATTAAATAAGTCATCTAAGAAGTAACAAAAAAACCTTCGTTTCAAGGGATTACACCCCTTTTTATTTTATTTTATATTCCATTAAAAATTTACAAGACAAATTACTAATTACGCTACCTACAAATTACTCTACGAAACACTACAAGGACGATACCCCAGGGAGCAATAGATAGATTACACCCTGTAGGGCATTCACCTAATTGCTAGGTTTTCCTAAAGTGAATAACCCGAGTTAACAGAGGAGATTTCATAGGTTTATTAATAGCCTGGATTGCTAGCAAATTTGATCAAGGATTTTAGGCCTGTTTTGAAGGATGTTGCGATAAGAAGTTTCACAAAATCGCTCGTAATTTTAGAACGATATGACCGATTTTGATAAAGTAAACTTTCTCACATAAGTTGATATGTTACATACACAGGTATTATCAGTTTATAGGAATCTGAAAAATAATCTGAGAGCTACAGGATTTCAAAGGTCTATACATTTTTTTACTCTCCCGGTTCATGTTTATGATTTGTCAAATTTCAGATCGATACAAGCAAAAAATTCAGCGCTGGATTCATTCAGATATGTAACATTGCTTTTGGGACACCCGGTACTTTGCACCAACGTTGATCAAAATTGTCTAAAGCAACTGGTGTAATAAGCCGTCTTTACATCAGGAAGTAGGCGTAATTGACAACGAGAGATTCCCAACGGGCTTCCTCGAAAAAACGAAATTTCCAAATTTTTTCCAGACAGAAAGCCAGGCTATAGCAATATTCCTACTGATCGATTGATGTCAGGCTTGGCACTCGCTGAGCGATGAACACTCTAAAATCACTGATCAATAAGTCATCTAGCTGCGATAACGTTTTAAGCGCAAGCTTATCGTGTAGTAGGTCTAGTATCGAGAACTTTTGATATTAATCGTTTTACTAATATTTATGTTTTTAACGATTAAGCCAAGAAAATTATTGTTTGATGTCAACTATGATTTGAGATTTTAGCGATTAAGTGGAAAGCTGGAGCGATTAACTGGAATTTTTATGTCAACTATTGTTTGAGATTATAGCGATTAAGCGATTAAGTGGAAAGCTGGAGCGATTAACTAGAATTTTGAGTGATTAAGTAATTAAGTGCTAACTATCATCGTAATCGCTCAGTTAAGTACAGTTTGTCCATTCAACTAATCGGCAATTATCTGTTTATGTTCTGATAAAAAACAACCATATAGCGTACATCTTTTTCATTCAAACATAGATATAAGAATTTTTTGAAAAGATATTTTTGGTCGAAGCTCTTCTGTTATCTAGAAACTGCTCAAAGACGGACTGCAAGAACTGGCTGCAACCGGAAAGCGACGTGAAACACGCAGGCGCACACGGATGGGTCACATGCGAAATCCGAATTGACATGTTCAGGAAACCGAAGCAAAGCTGTGGTGGAAGCGGTGATCAAGATGGCAGTGAACAAGACACAACAGAGACCAACAGACATCATAGAAACTTTATTCAAATCTTCTACCATCCAACTGAGCCACATATACCAAGTGTCTTCAGACAGGTAAGGCAATCCTCGACAGTTTTCTGCAATGCTCGTAGCTACGTGGCTAGGCCCATTGCGAACGAAAGCACAAAAGAGCGGGAAACTACGATGAAATTTAGTCACGTGTCCCATCCGTGACTAATGAACCAAGTTTTGGTTTAGTTGATGAGCTGATTGAGCAGGCTGTATCGGAATCATTTTCTAAATACTTTTAGCAGACACTTGTCACCGCAATTTGTCAGATAAGAACGGAAAAGAAAAATGTTTGTTTTGCTTATTGAAGATTTTTTTCTGCAGAACGTCTTTCAAAAGTAGACTTTAAGAGGTCAGTTTCTAACTACGATAAGAA
>REGM01000089.1:668993-684130 GCA_004194415.1 Aurelia aurita | reverse complement strand
CAACATCGAGAAAATTGACAGTGGCGGCCGGAATGAACTTGAAGAAGAAAAGGACAGTAGCTCACTTATTTCCCTGCAATCCAATTTTCACAAGTTTCGTCAAGCTCTGCAATAGAGCACCTATTGCATATGGAAGTCTTGCAACCAATACACCGATATTTCGTGGCAGACGAACAAACACAACAAACCTTCGCATATGCAGACTCCATGTTGTTTTTGTTCTGTCCAGATTCTTTCGCGCCAAAATTGTATTTTACGCATGCGCTCCGTACGAGAGAAACGAATTGTGGGATAGAAAATAAATTATGCATTGAGTTCGGCACATGAAAAGTTCGACGTTTGAAACCGAGCCGTGCTTGAGTCACGTAGCTCGGCAAGACCTGCCGAGCCAAAGTACGTTGCCGCTCTTAACTAAATCTGCCGTACCGAACTGATTCAAACGTCGCGCTTCTCATGTACTTAATTCATGAGTTAAGTTCGGCACATGAGAAGTTCGACGTTTGAACCAGGCCTTAAATAGCATTATTTATCAGAAACTTCGGAAGTGCGTGGTACATCTTGCGTACAAAGACTCCAAGTAATGAATGAAAGGCTCAAGCGGGATCCTTGTGGCACACCGTTTAAAGCCTCTTAAAAATCTTGATCTAAATCAACGATTGAAGCGCTTTCTTGAAGCTGCCATGTTAGGATCATGTTCTATGAGGCAGAAGCAGATGCGAGCCTTAAGCTGAATTTAAATTTAAAAGGGATTCTCTTGACACTGGATAGAAAAGGCTTGCGTTTTTGATACATGTATCATATCGCCTCATGGCCTACAACCGCGCAGACAAATGTCGGGCCTACAATGCCAAGAGAATTAGTAAAATCATTAAAAAGGCGTGTTAGCAGCGAGTCTTGCAAGCAAATATTTCACGTTTTTAAAGTGAATTCAGAGTTAGCCTGCAAACAGAACAGGCATAAGTCCTCCTACAAAGCCAAAAGCACAAGAAACAAATCGTAAAAGCGTGTTTACGTTGGGAAACTACATGTATGTTAGATGTTAGATAGGGAAGATAACTCAGAAAGTGTTTTACCATGGAAACGGTTAGAGCATGGCGAGCAATTTTTCTTTCAAACAATCAGTGAAGTATTAGTCAATGTTTTTACGTCAAAATATTCGATATTTGTAAAGATTCAATGGTGACCTGACTGAAACGAAGTTCTGAGTAAAAGACAGATCATGCGGGGGAGCATTGTTTGCTCAAGAAGATCCTCATTTAGTGGATTCTGAAAAACAGCAGTTTGCTGTAACGATCATAGCTGTAGTTGCTCTACCGCAGACGAATACAAACAAGCAATTTCTAGAGAAACAAAGAAACGCTCGGAGACAAAAATTCTCCATGCAACGAATGAAAGAGCCAAGACAGATCCCTGTGGCACACCGTTAATAATCTCTCAATTAAATAATAGTATTTTGTGCGGGGTATAACCTTTTTAAACAAAGAAAAAATCTCTTCATTAAGGTGCGGTGCCATTTGAGAAAGAAGACAATTTACAGGGAAATGAGATATTAATTAATGGAAAAGACAGCACAGAATCTTCACCGCTCAGCGACAACAATCGCCCGTATGTGCTTTGCCCTACAAGCATAAACACGCTACAGCATGTATCGTTAAAGCCATGTGGGTGCCGGGAGTTTCCTTACAGAATATGGGCAAAACCCTTGACGGTGACCTTATACTTGCTGAGATCAAACAGTCATATGATAAATCACGGTGGAATAACCTGCTTCTTGATTGAATATTATACTGTTAGTTTGATTCAAGGGGCTCGGTTTACAATCAAAACAAAGAAGAATTAAAGTTTTGACTGAACATGAAATACTGTAGGGTAAAGTCCAGTCATCATACCTTTAGCTTTATCGATATCGTATGCAGCTTCAAAAGGTTTGGTACAAAGTTTGGAAAATATTAACAAAGGCAAACCGAATTGGAGAGAAAATCCCCCAAAGGCAAACCAACCATACAAAAACATGCTTTGGAAAAGTAATCTTCCTCCAATAGTGTAGCTCTGAAGTAACAATAAATCTACAGTTTCCTTGCACTTCCTTTGCCTACAGTTTCCTTGCACTACTGCCTCTCAAGCTCAAGGACAACAGATCGATCAAGGTCTACCATATCTACTCGCAGCCAACTAACTTGTTAAGCTGGATTCATATCACGCTAAATATTGCCGCTGCCAAAGTAAGCCTCGTGTATGCCCAAGCAAGGTTGGTGCATAATAAAACGCGAGCCTTGTCTAGGCAGAAACGAGGAAAAAGCGTCAGTGTGAATAGAGCTTTAGGCCTCTACATCGGTTTAAGTCCAAAACCAACACAAACACTTTATCTGGGCAGCGTTGAGAGGAACCCTTCAAGTATAAACTCAGTTTTAGGCTTCGTCAAGATTTTCAGCCAACAAAATATGCACCGCACGTTCTCGTGAAAAGCTGAGTCAAGCGATTCAAATTTCCCGCCATAAATCATACTACAATATGGTAACAGTTGGGGCTTACAACTAATCCCTTTTTACGTCAAACACGATAAACTGGGATATGAATCTTGTGTTTGCAAAGAAGGTTGGATTAAGCGTGCAACCAAACATTTGGAATCCTCTTCACAGGATATCAAATCCCTGTTCTTAATTCTATATTTTAAGAGAATTAGCCATATTGCAAAATTCCTACGGTTGGATTATGATGCAATGGGACTTTATGGTTGCAAAGTAAATTTTGCCACGGAATGGTCAATCTCTGCAGCAAGAAGTCTGCTGTGTAGATGCCATCCAATGCTATCAAGGATGCAAGCCATCTTTTAGCCATATTGCCTTTTATAAGGGAAATGTTCTTGCCGTAAAATTGGATGAAACTTCCCAACAAAACAAAGAAACTATCGCATTGTACATATGTCAGAAATTACCGGTTCTTTACTATTTTTGCGCACATGTTCTTGACGAAGGCCGGTTCCCCTTGCGCCAATGTCCGAGCGAAGTCGCTGAAGACTACCCTAGCTCATTTTCAGAAGAGAAAAAAACACGTTAGAAATGCATTTGAAATGCGACGGAAAAAGCGTCGTATCTATTTTTGCCTCAATTTGAGATCTTACTCTAGTGAGAACCAAGCTTTAATGGAAGTTCGTACGTTCGTAGAGTGCCTCTCTTGCATGAGTAACCAAAAACAAAACACGAACTGTTTGCAAAAGCCAGCTTAGTCTGAATAGCTCTTTTGTTTGTTGATGTCTAAGATGTACTTCTAATGTATCTTTATCTCGTTTTCTGGCGATTTCGCAAAGTTTTCAAACCAAAAATCACCGCATTCCTAAAAAAGTTTCGCTTATATAGGAACTAAGAAGCGGCCTAAGAAGCTTCGACGAGGAAAATTTGAATTAAAAGAATCAAACAATAATAACAAAGAAAACAAACAATAAAAACAAAGAAATTGAACAATTATAACAAAGAAATCTCACAGGGAAATCACAAGATTTAAGTGTTTCCAAGGTAGCCAAAATCAAGTCTGTTCGATTTTAGCGAAAATGTAAACAAAGGACATGCACCCAAACAACGAACAAAAGAATCAAACAATAATAACAAAGAAAACGAATAACAAAAACAAAGCAATTGAGCAATCGCAACAAAGGAATCTCAAAGAGAGATCTGAAGATATAAGCGTTTCCAAGGTAGCCAAAATCAAGTCTGTTCGATTTTTTAGCGAGAATGTAAACAAAGAACATGCACCCACGTGTTCTCGAACTGGTGATCAAAAGAGCAATAGATGTTCTTAATGAAACGGCGTGCAGAAGAACTCAATAGGATTAGTATTCCAAAACAATCTTTTTATGAAAATGCGTGGTATCCTAAAAGTTTCGTTGCTATGATATTTAAAATGAATGAATGCAGAGTTTATTTCTTGTCCTTTTTCAGGACAAACAAAAATGAGAGGAAAAAGCAGGATGAGTTTCTTTATAGTTAAACATTTCTGATCTACATGAATGTTTAGCATTCAACAGCGGTTTTCGCAAACGCTAACTTCTTATTTGTTTCGGCAAAATGATACTACAATGTTTCTGATCTAATTATCGGCATTTTTACTTCGCGAAAACTAGCAAAATCCGTATGGTTAAACTGATTATTGATCAAAATTTATTGGCTCGAAAATAATCTTGAAAGTCTAATTAGCACTTTTCTTCCTTCCAATGAACGAACAAAATGAGTTATCAACAAAACGAGCAAAGGAGAAACTCATGAAGGTGTTGTGGCGCAGTGGTGTAATCCTCTGACTTTGCAGCAAGAACAGTCAGGTGGCCAGGGTTCGATGCCAGGTAGAGCCCCACCATTTGAGCGTCATGACAAGGGGTCGCGGACTCGAGTGNCTTCTTATTTGTTTCGGCAAAATGATACTACGATGTTTCTGATCTAATTATCGGCATTTTTACTTCGCGAAAACTAGCAAAATCCGTATGGTTAAACTGATTATTGACCAAAATTTATTGGCTCGAAAATAATCTTGAAAGTCTAATTAGCACTTTTCTTCCTTCCAATGAATGTACAAAATGAGATATCAACAAAACGAGCAAAGGAGAAACTCATGAAGGTGTTGTGGCGCAGTGGTGTAATCCTCTCAGCAAGAACAGTCAGGCGGACAGGGTTCGATGCCAGGTAGAGCCCCACCATTTGAGCGTCATGACAAGGGGTCGCGGACTTGAGTAGGTCTTCTCTAATTCTGCGATCCCAGCGCTTGGTGCTAAAAAACGCAACTTCACCTTCACCTTTATGCCATGCTAAAATCACACCTATCTTCTATTCAATAATGAAGAAAGCTCGCAGAAAAACAGCATTTTGTCTGGAGGAAGGTGGAGCAATATCTTGACTCTGTGCTTGAAAATGTCTCCCTAACTTCTCAGATAGTCAATGCCCTTATCAGTAAAGTGGTCAGTGTATCAAGCGTTACAATCATGTGGTCATGAACTGTTAAAAAGGCCTTTGAGGCAAAAAACCACCTTTAGGCCACCTTAACCTAAATCTCCCCGTATATTCTCTATTCTTTATCATTGACTGATTAAAGAACCCAATCGTCTGGAAAAATTTGTGGGCTGCAAGGCCTGGACAGGACTTTGGGTCCAACTAATGATTTTATGGTCACGTTGACTGTTAACAGTACCTTAATCGTTGGGAAAAATTATAAAGTAACGAAATAAAAATTATAAAAAGCAAAAATGACAATTTAAGGCCATCTCCACATTAATCTCCCAATATATGCTCTCTCTTTATTAAGACTGGAGTTTGCATTTGAAATTCAAAGGGTTTTTTATTGACTGTTTAAAGGGCCTTATTCGTCTGAAAAAACATTGCCTCCGAAGCTGAATAAATATTTAGAGAAATCTCTGAGTTGGCATGACGCTAATGAATAGACATGTTTGTGAAAGAAGAATCCAAGGAAACATCTGCAAACACCAACAAACATTTAAGGAAGGTAAAGAATTTGAAGAAAACACATCTGGCTAAACATGAGGACTAAAAATTATAGCAGAAGTTTTGGAATTCAAGTCTGATTTCGAGATTAATTTTCAACCTTTTAGGATAGCATTCTACTATTCTCATTTTACTTAAACTTCAGCACAATTCTCCGCAGACCTCAATGAATGATACAAATGGAGTTCAAATGCACCAATCAGAATGAATAAGGAAGGAATGCATTTTTAAAGAAATCTTGGATATCTAGTTTCGAAACCCATTTCAATATTTTTCTAGGAAAGCATTCGAATACTCTTCCAAATTTGGTACATATGTCTGGAGACCTCAATATGAATTAATTGAAATCAGCCAATCAGAATGCATAAAAACAGAAACTCACCAGAATCATTACCATTCGAATCAGGTTCTGCTTTCACCATTGACATTAAATTTCCATCGTTCGATCTTTGGTGGATTTTGTGATTTTGAACATGTCCTAATCTTTGTTCAGGTAATCTATGAGCCAAGCTATTTTGTGATTCTGCTTTTAGTCTCTGAATTAATTCCCTCGCAGTTGCGAGATTTAACGAGTTTTTATCAATTTGTGTCAATACTTTGAAATTCTGTGCTTTTCTCAAAACCTGGGGTAAGTCTATCTCTTGTGTTCTATTCAGGGGTATCCTTGAGTCTTGGGTAGGGCCGAAGAAGGGGTCTGGCGAGGGGGTTCGTACGGAATTCGGAGATTTGTAAACCATGTCATTTGTGTATTCGTCTGAGATGAGATTCAATGTTTCAAGTAATGTTCCATTGTGAGTGTTCTGACCCAGTAGTTTGACCACAGACGGATATCCATTGCTTGAATTCATTGGGATATCTGATAACTTGGAGATAGGGGGGTTGAGTCCGTTGATATTGCATGTTTCGTGAGATGGTTCGTCGAAGAAGCTATTCAGCCAGTCCACTCCCTGGTCCATGTCTTCTGCATTTGGCTATGAGATATAACAAATAAAAAAGTGAGTTGGGTTTAAGTCGGAATGAAATCACACCATAAAAATGCCGTATGCCTTTGGTAAAAATCGTGTTTTTTTTCAAGAAAAATCTTCAAAAATAACTAAAAATCTTGTTGTTTTCAAAAATCTCACAAACTTTTCCAAATGAGTGATACACACGCCGGATTTAGCAAGAGGGAGACATAAGGAGGCTGCTCCCTTTTGGAGCCAAAAATAAAGGTTGACTTCTACTCTAAGCTACTGGAAAGGCTGCAACTTTCAGACACAGCTCCCCCGTTTTAAGTATCCTATCTATCTATCCCCAATGTATAGTGGATAAAGCACGTCGGCCAAGAGACTTCGTGGGGCCCAGGGTACAAAAACGAGCTGAGTCCCCTGCAAGAAACAGGGATGGACTGAAAAATGTTGGGATCTGCTTTTTGTTCCACCATTTCTAGAAAATTTTGTTCCACCATACTCTCCAGACTCGCGGAGTAAATGCCCTTTCTACAATCTATCTCTTTGTCACAGCTGTTAGGAACCCTCTGAAGTCGGGGCCTGGGGTAATCTGCCCCTAGCCCCCTCCTCTCAACGGGCATGAGACAAAATTCGTTCCGGGCAATTTTTGGGTATCACTGTAACCTATGGACTCTAACTAAAATTACTCCATCACGAAGATAACATGGGGCAAGATCTCGACTGCTATCATGAATGAGATAGAATTCCCAAACTTTTGGTAAAAGTATTACATCCTTTACATCTAAGCGAAAATTTTGCTGATGATTGCAGAATTTTCTGTTTCAAGTAACTTCACTCATTAATATGCATTAAATCTAATTTGAAATAAAGTATATTTTTACGAGATTGGATTAACTTCCAGCTAAAAAACACTCTCCTTCAAGCTAATCCCCAGATGAACGTCATCCCAGGGAACGTCATAATCCTTCCAGGGAATGAATTGCGGTCTCCACGTTCATTTTGTCAGACATCATAAAACCAAATGAACATTTGGAGAGACCTTCAAAGAAAACCTGCTGTTACGTTTATTTCTTCAAGGGAAACAAATCGGTCTTGTCTTTCGTCGGCTATAATCACAAAAAGACAAGACAAAAACCCTAAATGAAGACCTAAAGAAAAGAACAATTCGCGCCATATTTGTACAGGTGAACAAAGTCGTTAAGAAAACAAGGGAAACATCCCTGCAATTTTAAGTTTGTTAGTTAAAACTCCAAAATAATAGGGGGATTGCAGGCCATTCTATTACTCCTCAGTATGAATGAATCGATTGTGGAAAGTTCAATATGGAATTTGGACTGTGCCCCCTAGAGACGCCCTTGGACATCGAACGAAGAAACTGTTGGCTTTGCAGGCGAAGGTAGAAAGAAAGAAACTTACAGAACAAAGTTTGGCATTAAACCCCGTATAAAACTCATGAAAATTCACCTGCTGCATACATAAACAAATATGAAGTTTGACTTTTAAGAACAGGCTAATTTGATATCTCCTTCTCAAGATAGTCTTTCGTAAGATAACCGTAAGATGGTAATGTCTGATACAGTATGTTGACCTTTGATACCCAATTCCTATCGAAATGATATAAACGATAACATATATGAATAAATTTGCAAAAAATTGAATAAATCGACAAAATTCAAGCGTGGTTCCGCAAATCCTTTACAGCATCAGTGTAGACAAAAATTTTTGCAAAAATTTTTAGATAGCAAAACTTGGTTTATAGTGAATTCCATCTTAGGAGTTTTTCTCAATTCGACACAAATTTTTAAGGCTAAAATCAAAGAACTCTGTGAATGAAATAACAATCTGTTATCTACACATTGCAAATCACTGCAGATTACATATTAATTGATTTGAATCTTTTAGGCCTTGATAGTGTACTTATTAATGTACTTTTAGTGACTTAAATTTGAGTTTTCTAAATTCGATACTACTTTTAAGATGAAAATCAAACAGGTCTATGAATAATTGAATGAGAGAATAAACTATTGTTTATGTATCGTAAATCACTGCAGATTTACATCTATCATTGATGTAAATCTTTTAGGCTGCTAAGACCGGCTTCCTATTGATTTACATCCTGGAATTACTTGGTGTAAAACGCAAAACTGTCTAGAGAGCACAGCCAGACACCAAGAATTTAGTGTTAGTCAGTTACAACACTTGAGGCTGAATGGGAAAACTGGTCGAATTTTAAATTCAAATATATTATATTATCACGGAAATTACTGTCAGCTAAAATTGATCTAAAATCAGCCCCCTAGTGACTTTATATCGCGGAATTACTTGGAAAAACAGGAAACTGTAGACTAACTGTATGGGGGAAATGGGAACACAGTAGGAATTAAGTATCAGTACTTACAACACTCGGGGCTGCATGGGCAAACTGGTCGAATTCAGGTTCTGGTATAATGTTATCGAGGATGTTGCCAGCATTGTGTCCATAATCTTCGAAGTAATGTGGCTCTTTTTTCACCAAACTTAGGTCAAGTTGCATATGATCCATCATCTTTTCGTGTGTGTCTTTCTAAAGATGGAAACACCCCTTTCCACAGAGCCTCTGGCCTCTACAATCCAACGAACCCTCTCACGAATCCCCAGGCGATTAACTGCGGCGAAAGCTTTTGTTAAATCTGCAATTAAAGGAGTCATATAACCATGAAGACCGCACAAGGTTAGCCAATGATATACCAGCAATATCCCGAGGTTAACCAATCACAATTGATCTTTCTCAAAACACCAGACAAAGAGAACATGGGTCATTCCCCTCGTCTATTGTTTGCATTGAAAGAAGCCATATCTAAGATACCGGTTTTGTACTCGGAAAAATTTCAAACACATGGAAAGTGGGTGTGTTGAGAAGGTCTTCAGACAAAGGAGCCTAACCAATTAACTAAAGCAATCATTCAAAAGAAATCTGGGGAAAATTCGCAGTAAACTTGGCTATTTTTAAAAATGAAAAATGTAGGAAGTAGTTTGTTTCGGAACAGGTCTGGACAGTTTCGGAGATGTTCTTGCTTAGGGTAAGGCTGTATGTAGCCTTGCGAGCAATATTATGTGTAGAACTAGGGAGATTTCTCGGCAAAGACTCTAGCAGTTAACAGTGTATTTCGCTTGCGATAACGATGTAGACTGATCACCTTGTATCCCTGTGGTAACCTTGCTGTTGACAGAAGCGATATCATTCAAGTCAAAGAGCACAGGGAAACAAGGGACTCCAGTAATAAGCCTAAGGACGATATGTATATGATGTATATGACAGTCATGGAGTTACTGTACTGTTGCACTCCTTGCAGTGGAAAAGTATAGTCTGCACGCAGGCTACTGTACTGTACGTCTGGTATGGTGGTTTGGTTGTTTCTCATACTGACTACTCAACTAACTACCTTGTCTCCCTGCGTTTTTCTATGAACTGATATCAATGCCGTTAATCCACTTCAATCAGCGAAGCGCAAGTATAAACTGATGACATGAGCCTGCGTTTTGCTCCATTGAACTGAATTGTTATTATTTGTTACAGTCTGGAGTATCGATAACGAAAATAGAGCGAAGGACACATGTAAAACGTCTAGCGCAACTGCGGACTCATCAAATAGGTCTACCAGGTGAGTAAAGCATTTCCACCTTGATCAATTTGCTCAAAACTTCGTTGTACTGGTTGTACACAGTTCGCGCAAAAATTTGTGTACGAGTCTTTCGCTTGTTATCAGTGTCATAAGCTTCATATATTGACCCCTATCTAACGAAAACGCTTTCAAAGTGTTCAGTTATATTTCTGGCCTTCAAGGCATCGTAGTAGAAACGCTCGAACAAAAGCAGCGCGGTAAAGTAAATTTTGTTTCTTACCAAAAGGTTCAACTTCCAACGGTCTTTCTCTAGTAGGAAATCCTCCGAAATTGCGACAAGATCAACTATGTTTATCTCTGAAATCTTTCCATAAAGTTGCAGAAATGCAGTACAATTTTCACCTGTTCTTACGATTCCTTGATGTGCTAAGCGCATTAACCAAAAATTAATGCATTTTTGACCAAATTGGTAAAAAAATGTCGAAACTGCCGAACCACAAACAAGGCTTCGCGGTGAGCGTAGCACGAAATAACTCTAAATATATAAGGCCCCGTTTACACGATACTGTTTTTATAAGAAACTTCGTTCTGAACTTTGTAGTAGGGTTTCTTAGCTTTGCGACCAATTCCTGTACAGTAAAAAATTCTTGCAGAGTTTCTTAGTTTTGATAAAATTGAATTCACAATTTATCAAAATTCATTGTGGACCGCTAATATAGCTTTTTGAGCCCACAGAATTACAAGACAAACAAAATCATATTAAAAAACCATACTCTTCAGTATTATTTGGGTTGGTAATGCAATTTTGTTTGAAACACTTCGCAGCTCATAAGCAAACATAGCAAAAGTTTATTAACTTCGACTTGACCTCTGATCGCTTCTGGTAGAGTTTCTTGATTTTCTGGGAGGTGCTACTACAGTTTCTTATAAGTGGGTTCTAAAAAAAAGTTTCTTAACTTCGAATTGACCTCTGATCGCTTCTGGTAGAGTTTCTTGATTTTCTGGGAGGTGCTACTACAGTTTCTTATAAGTGGGTTCTAGTGGGTTCTTTAAAAAAAAATGAGTGCAGCTTTCAGTATCTTTAGAGATCTTGAGAACAAAATAAAAGTGAAAAACATCAATAAATATATACTGAAATTGATTAAATAGTGAAAATATTATGTTAAATTGTGAAATCTGAAAAGCGTAGCTTTCAATATTTTAGAAGTAAAATAAAGAGATCTTGATAACAAAATAAAAGTGAAAAAAAAATAACAACAACTATTGAAATTGATAAATAGAGTACTGTCACGCAACTGATTGGCTCCTGAAAACAATGGGATCATATCATTGTGCAAACAGGCGCCATTTTGTACCTCAGAACAAGGGTGTCAGGACACCGATGCTTTGGTTAAATATTTATTCACCTTGTTTTAATTGTTGTTGCCTTCCTTGTTTTGTTTTCCCTGCCTTCGTATTTCAGCTACTGAACTTGGCCTAAATGCTCAGTTTGGTCATTCGAATTTAACTCCTTTGTATTCCTGTGTGTTAGTGCCCCCTTTAATGGCTTGANATAAAAGTGAAAAAAAAATAACAACATCTATTGAAATTGATAAATAGAGTACTGTCACGCAACTGATTGGCTCCTGAAAACAATGGGATCATATCATTGTGCAAACAGGTGCCATTTTGTACCTCAGAACAAGGGTGTCAGGACACCGATGCTTTGGTTAAACATTTATTCACCTTGTTTTAATTGTTGTTGCCTTCCTTGTTTTGTTTTCCCTGCCTTCGTATTTCAGCTACTGAACTTGGCCTAAATGCTCAGTTTGGTCATTCGAATTTAACTCCTTTGTATTCCTGTGTGTTAGTGCCCCCTTTAATGGCTTGAAGGGAAGTTCAAGTACTTTGCAATGATCCTACTTTGGGGATTATTTATATCTTGATTATTTTCAGAATTACAGCGTCGTTCTTTTATTGAAAGAATTCATGGAAAGTTTTGAACAAAATTCGAATCATCGTAAATCTTAATTTGATAGAGGAAGAACGGTACAAATCTTGAAAAAAAACCATGGTTTATTAAGGCATAAAATATGGCAGTAGGCAGAAATTAGCTTTCCTGGTTTTTCGATTTAGCAATTCGATGACCTCACAACCTCAAAACTTGTTGAAACAAAGATGCTGTAATTCTGAAAATAATCAAGATAAAAAAAATACCCAAAGTAGAATTATTGTGAAGTACCTGAAGTTCACTTCGAGCCCTTAAATCAAAAGAAAGGTTCAATAACCGTTTGTCCATGGAGCAATGCGGACACCTTTATTTTGAATAAATTTTTATCCGCGGCTACTACCTTAACCTGTTCGGAGGAGCGCTGCGAGCTACCTCTCCGCAGGAGCGAGCGTAAAATATTTTACTATCGCTAAAAAGTATTTTACTCTCGCTCGCTCCGCTCGTTCGCTCCTCCGGAGAGGTAGCTCGTTTCGCTCCTCCGAAGAGGTTGGTTACTGCGCTCGTAGTTAAGGTAGTAGCCGCAGATAAAAAATTTATTCAAAATAAAGGTGTCCGCATTGCTCTATGGTTTGTCTGGTCTTTTTCAAAGATTTGCCGCCTGTACATATTGGGCTAATGACAGCTGTGCTAACCTGCGTGCAGACTATACTTTTCCACTGCGAAGGAGTGCCAACGAGGAAGCATTCCTTCGCAGTGGAAAAGTATAGTCTGCACGCAGGCTACAGCTGTGCCAGCTACTTGGGTGAATATATTTCAGCAAAAGCATAAAGTTGTTCACAGCAGCAAAATTTGAGGCTCACAAAAAACCACGTGTTTGAATAAACTTGTCTCTGAATAGGAAACTGATTNAAAAATTTATTCAAAATAAAGGTGTCCGCATTGCTCTATGTTTTGTCTGGTCTTTTTCAAAGATTTGCCGCCTGTACATATTGGGCTAATGACAGCTGTGCTAACCTGCGTGCAGACTATACTTTTCCACTGCGAAGGAGTGCCAACGAGGAAGCATTCCTTCGCAGTGGAAAAGTATAGTCTGCACGCAGGCTACAGCTGTGCCAGCTACTTGGGTGAATATATTTCAGCAAAAGCATAAAGTTGTTCACAGCAGCAAAATTTGAGGCTCACAAAAAACCACGTGTTTGAATAAACTTGTCTCTGAATAGGAAACTGATTCCTACTGAATTTGAAACCTATTATCTCCTCAATTGCCTACCTGTACCTGGATAGGAAAGTTTAACTTTTCAAGGAGAGTATGTTCATTTCTGATTCCTTTGGTAAAAACATTGTGGAGAAAACATATGTTCCATAGAAAAGATCGAAAGTTTCGCTTCGTTTGCTTGAGTTTGTTGTTTGAGAGAAAATTCCCTTTATCTGCGATCGCTAATAGCCGTGTCAATCAAAGGAAATGAGGCCATTGTTACAAAATTCGCCCTTGTTGAACAATTGGTGACAAATGTATTGCGATTTCAATTTGCCATCAATAAAAAAATGCAGTCTCTCTAAGGTTTCAGCAACATCCAGAGGCACAGGCACCCTTTGCAAAGTCATAAAAATATTTTCTAACGGGTGTCCCAAAAAAGTACTCCTATTTGAAAAATCACCAGAAATTGATTACATGGCCGATCTTTAAATTTCTTTTTTTGGTAAGTAGATCAAAGACCAAATTATTTTCCCAGATAAAGCTGATCTTGTAGCAAATTTAGCACTTTTTATCGCTGCCTGGTTTTGAAGCATACTGCGAAAAGTATCAATGATTACCAGTTTAATTTCTTTTTGTATATTAAGCTTCTAGTTTGGTCATAAATGTCAGAAATAAACGCAAACTATCATTGTAGACTTGAAGGATAATAAAAAATCTCAAAATAATGGCTCTTACTTAGGCAAGATTTAAGATGTTACTCAAAAAAGTATAGCTCAGAATAAGGGTTTTCAACCTGTTATTGTATACCCTTTAAGTACTGAAAAGAAGCCATTTTGTCATCTTTAAATATATTTGGATCACTGACAAAAGAGATCAAAAAGAAAATTTGATGATAGGTTTGATAATCGAATTTTGGTGATTTTTTAAAGGGGAGTACTTTTTTGGAACTCTCGGTAGCAACTTGGGAATTCCATCAGCCAAAGCGCAGACCTCAACTCAGCCATTTCAACCGGGCTTGGCTTAATACCAACTTACGTAATACAAAACCCAAAAAGTTTATTTCTATTTAAAATAAAGCAGGATGAGAAATTCTGTTAGATTGATTACATCGTCGTGTAGTTATTGCTATTGATAGACCAATTCAATTCAATTAAAAGTGTAAAAACGTGTTGTTGTTGTTGCGATAACTGGGACTATGAAGTGAGTCTAAAATTCTGTGACCGCGCAAAATTCACAACAAAGCTTTTAACCAAATTAATGCACAGCACATGCAAACGAATAAGGAAATGATTCACCGTTCCTATTCAATATTTTACAACCCTCTTCAAATATACGTAAAGTTACCTTCCATAAACCATCGAACCGTACAGAGCTCATACAATACTGGAAAATATGTTCAGAAACGGTCCTATATTTGACGTGGACTTGCTGGATTCATCACAAGGCTCTTGTCGAATGAACAGTCAGCACGAATTTAACAAAGAAACTGTGGACAGTTTTAATCAATTTTTGCAAAGCCCCGCTTAAAACACAGACAAGTACCCTCCACAATCCACCATAACTCTCAGAACTACTAAAATCCTACACAGCCCTCTTGCAGAAGGTCAACTGCCATCCCTCAAATTTATGAATTTCTCAATTTATTTTCCCCAAATGAACAATTAGCATCTGTGACAGCTATTTGGTTAATTATCGATAGTTTGATTCATTTTGGCAAAACTTCGACTAAAGGCCTGTTTATATGAGAAAAGACTCCACCTGCCAGACCGATTGACCAGCAAAATTCCACCTTCCGTTAAATCCTTCGCATTTTTTTATTTTGTGTTTACATGACGAGCATAGCACTAACGGCATAATGAGATCCCACCTCAAGAGAGGTGGAATCTCATCTACTCTAGGTGAAATTTTTTCATTCAAACGAAACACCACCGAGTGAGGTCGGTTAGCTGGTTTATTCATTTATTTTTATTGGTT
>REGM01000089.1:592172-668854 GCA_004194415.1 Aurelia aurita | reverse complement strand
TTTACTTTCCACTGCGAAGGAGGGCCAACGAGGATCTTCGCAGTTGGCTCTCCTTCGCAGTATAAAGTATAGGCTGCACGCAGGCTAGCATGCAGACGCTCGACTAACTCTAGACAATACCGTTGAATGTGCTAAATCTAAATTCATCCCAGACCTTTCGCCAAATGAGCAACTAGCACGTGTATACGACTAACCAAAGCGTCAACGGTTGCTAAGCAGCTATCGAATATAGTTGCGCATTCTAAAATATTTACACTCAGTGATTAGCTTTTATACTGGAGAAAAACAGCGCAGCAAGTCAGTTTCCTAGGCTACCAAAAACCAGCCGCGTTATCCTTTAATCAAATCTTCCACTAAATCAATATACCCTACGCTTGACTGGTGGCTGTTACAGTTTCTTTACGTAAGCCTACGCGCGACCAATATTTGTTGTTTGATTGCAGTTTCGCAGTTTTATTGAATTCTTCAACCGTGCGTCCAACAAAAAGTAAACACGCTCGAAAAATCATCAAAATTCGATCAGAACATTGACTTCCAAATTTTCTATGATGTGCAATAAACGATTACGAAAAAACGTTCTTTATAATGTAATGTGCGGAGGGCAATTTCTATGAATTCACTAAGTTCTAAAAAGTTCTAAATTGAATCAGGTCTGATTTTATGTGGATTCTATAATAGAACGCAAAGAATTATGGGAAAATGTACCCTGCCACCATATTTTGCGTAATCACCCTGGTACACGTTTGTGAAGTACTGTGGAGGTTGCGCAGTACTGTGGAGGCAATTCCACACATTGGAGGGATAATTTTTCAGTACTGTGGACGTTATTCAGTACATTGGAGGGATAATTTTAGTACTGTGGACGTTCTCCAGTACTGTGGAGGTAAAATCTACACATGAGAAATTTCTGAGAAATATGATTTCCGTCCGAAAGCTCTCTTGATTTTCTGAATGAAGTTGAAAGTAATTTAATCATTCACAAAACAGAGAAAACCAGAATTTTAATAATAGGTATCATAATCGAATTTTTTATGAATTTTCAAATGTGCGTACTTTTTTGGGAGACCAGCCACTTTATGTTACTCCTAGACGGTGTAGCAAATAAATGAACTCAATCATCAAATTCACACCAGGTTACTAAAACATATCCCCACATTTGAAAAATCGTGACAGCGAAGAAAGTATTTGCTGTTATCACCGGAAAGGATTACTTTTTTGCCAAGAGAAGCTCCAAAAATTTCCTACAATATTTAGGCTACTCCAAGGCAGAATTAACACAGTTATTTTGAATTTGACAGATAATCAGCCTTGCAGAGCAGAGAGCAGCCAGACCAGAATATTGGTCTAAGAGGCATGATCAAAGCTTAACACCTTTGAGACTCGAATATAAATTAGCTTCATTACCAGCTTAGAATGAAAAGAGAAATTCTGTGAATCTCAAGAATATCATGTCACCAAACAACAATGAATTCAAGATAGTGGGTACTTTCTATTCGCGAGTTTCCTTTTGATAAAGTGTCATGAGAACTTTCACACCGTTCTGCAATGGTGATTGTCCGTGAATATTAGTTTTTGCTTCTTTGAAAACAACCAAAATCAGTTAAGTTTAATTGACTCATTTTCAAAATTCCACCTAATAACCGGGTGACCCTAACAAATACTACAAGGTTTAAAAACCAAATTTGATCATGTTGATGAGCTTGATGTCTTTATGGCCAATCATATCAAGGACCAAATAGCATAGGTTCTGCAAAATTCTATGACCTATTTCTTTGAATTGAATGGCTTGAAAGAAACTTTAGCAACTTTGCTATAATTCTGCAGTTGGACTTCTCTTGAAATTTTTCGAAATTACATCGTATTTTGTAGCTCAACTCATTTGAGGATGAGACGTCATCAAATTTCTAAATCGTAAACAAGAAGAGTGAAAGACTTGTGCTTGATGCCATAACGTAGGCATTAATAGGCCATGATTTTCTTGAAAACTATTCGATGTTTCCTCAAAAGGTTTAGAGATTACGATGGTTTTAAGTTTTTTTCAAAATTTTCTTTGAATTCTTAAAAAAGCAGAAAAACCCTCCAATTCTGAAAATATTGAAGATTTCTGAAAAGTCCAACGGTAGAATTATTACAAAGTAGCTAAAGTTTCTTTCAAGCCATTCCATTCAAAGAAATAGGTCATAGAATTTTACACCAACCTTTTCAAAGATTTGGAACCTATGCTGGACCAAATAAATTTCATAGAAGATTGTTCTTTTATTTCTGAAGGAAAGGTATAATATCATAGCTTGAAATCTCATATTCTCATATTTTCTGAGTAACAGCATTCCACAAAGCATCGTATTTTTAGTAAGAAAACCAAATCTTGCAATTTCATATGAATGTTTAAGTCAAACATGATAAGATATTTCATCAAATACAACAGCAACCAAATCCTCGACAAACACAATTCCCACCAATGCAAAGTAATTTCTACAGAATTTATATTATTTCAAATTAATTTGGTCCTTGACAAAAATGCATAAAATGATATTTCCAAAATCAGCAAGATAATCAAATTTTGGTGAATTTTCCATCAATTGCACTTTTTCGGTACAAACAACAACTCCTCTTATAGCTATGGACAGAATCCATTTAGTGAATGTATAAAACTACTTTGCCGCTAAGATTGTCAAACAAGGGGACATTTTTGAGTCAACAGATGGTAAGTGATTTGGTATATCTACCGGAAGCTGTCTCTCGGTAGTTGTAGCGGGCACTCAGTAACATCAACAACAAAAAACATGTCTGTATAAAAAACGATACTCACTTTTTGACAATAACCAATTCTTTATCTAATGATAACTATTTTCTCTTTTCATTCACAAAATGAAATTTAAAAATTGTTCTACAAAAAATAGCATGGTAGAAAAGTAGTTTTTACTTCCCTTGATGTTGTTATAAAGTGAGGTTTGGCTTGTCGTTCATAGCTACTCCAGATTGTTGGATGATGTAGTTGGCAGCGTAATGCCCTGCTTTAACGCAATCTGCTATGGGCTTTTCTTGGATTAACTGACTTAGAAAACCTAAGAATAAAAAAAAATGTCATATGAGACATGTGGCTGGTATATCATCCTTTTTTTATCATGTAAGGGGAATTATGTTTTCAAAATCTTTAAAAAGCTATCAATAAAATTAACGGTCCCTAGAAAAGAATTCATAAGCCACCTGAAAGCTTTAAGGAAATATATATAAGTAAAATGTGAGATTTAAATCAAATCAGGAAAATGAATTGATTTCTTCTTACTCTATTCCTTTAAAGCCAAATGAAGCCAATGAATTCTTAAATATTTGCGCAAGAACTCATCTCAAATTCCACGAGATAACAACGATGTTACAGTTTGCAACTAAAATAAGTTTTTATATGAAATTTATGTCAGCCTACATTATATCCAGATTTCAGCTCTTCGGCTAGCGTTTCATTGCAGTCCAAAGTGGTTTATAGGAAATTTTCACTTTAATTGAAACTTTCCCGAGAGCCTGGCTTTTCCAAGAGCATGGTTTTCCCAGAAACTTATACGTCCCGGTAACTTGTTTGTTAAGCTCCGGTCAAACGATCCAACATTTCACCCAACATTCCATCCAACATCGAAAATGACGATGTTGGATGACCCAACATGGTGGTCAAACGATCCAACATTTTATCCAACATGATGTTGGGTGAAATGTTGGGTGAAATGTTGGATCGTAAGACCGAGGCTTTAAGCTTCTAACTTGAGTCAAGTATCTGAACATTTATAGAATTCTCTCCCTAAGCTGCTAGATGGGATTGAATGGGCAAGTCAGAATTTTCTTTGGCTATTCTGCAAAGAATCTGGATCGAGCGACATTCTTCTACATTTTGTAGATATTTGTTAAATAAATACAATGCTCTTTCGCCGATAACTCGAACCTTTCAAATCAAAATATAGAAAATGTCGCTCGAACCAGACTCTTCTGCAGAATAGCTAAAGAGTCTATCATCAAACTTTACCTCCAACAAAAGCGTCTCCAGCGCCATTTGTATCTACGATCTCGTCTTCTTTAATCGCAACAACTGGGAATTCTGTTATCTTACCATCTGTAGGAGAATAAGAATGGTTAAATTCAAGGGTCCACTCAAACTCAGTGTTCCGATCAGTTTGACCATTTTGAAACATTAACAGGTGAGTAAAATAAAGAAAGTTGGAAAGAGAATTAAATAGAGCCATCCAAGTATAGTTTTTAGCCAAAGCCCAGCGAAACCAATATTCGGGAAGTTCTTTGTTTGAGAGCAAAATTATGCATTTTACCGGGTGAGTCAATAAAAACAATCCCTGTTTGAAAAGCCACAGCTCCCTGGATATCAAGGTAATTATATTGGCAAATATATTATTTGATGTTGAACATGTTCAAATGGATTTTAAAATTTACCTGACTCAAATCGGCCACTCTGCTCTGAAATTATGAGGGATTTTCTAAAGAAAGCCTCTCCAAGAAACCTTCAAAACAGGCCTAAAATCACGACCAATTTTCTGCATTACAGCAATGGCTTTTACATGCTTTAGCACGTTTTATCCCTTTGGGAGGATGAAAGTGTCATCCTGGGAGCATAATAGCATCATTCCGGATGATTTCATCCTCCCATGAGGATAACATGTGCTAAAACGTGTTGAAGTCATGTAGCTGTAAGGCCGAAATATCAGGAAAATTTGGTCATGATTTTAGGTCTGTTTTGAAGGTTTCTTAAAGGGGCTTTATCAAGAAAATCGCTGATAATTTCAGAACGGAGTGGTCGATTTCAGTCAGGTAAATTTTAAAATCCATTTGAACATGTCTACCATTTAATAATGTATTTAATAATAATAGCAATATTATTGCCTTGATATCCAGGGAGCTGTGGCTTTTCAAACGGGGATTGTTTTTATTGACTCACCTGGTACATTACAAAAAAATTGCAAAAATTAAGTAAAAGCCTCAGTCAGTCAATCGAGTTGGTATTCTTTGAATTGATTTCATAGTTTTTACAGAATAACTTTTCAAACAATGGATACATTTTTGCTCACCCAGTAAAAATATTACAATGCTATCCGCATCTAGAATAAATATTTGTCGTACAGACACAGGGGAATGGTTTCATATGCAAAATATGCCTTTCTACATCTTTACAACTTCCCTAGGTTTCATATTCCTGTTCAAATAATCGCGTTCGTTTTGTTTTCATTCCAAACGTTGACATCTGTTGACATGGAGACTCATCTGCACAGATTGTTTAATATAGATTGTATCGATAAAAGTTTACGAAGTCAATTATCTATCGTTTGATTATTTCAAAAGCTGATCAAAACACGCAACAAAGTGCTACTGTAACTTGACCTTTGGTGAAAGGTAGAGACTGCTAATAAAGCGAAAAAATTAAGCATAGGGCTCAAATCTTTAAANGCAAAGCCAAAGAAAACAATGGAGTGTTTTGGTTTTCTTTATCCTATTTATAGACGGGCGCCTTATAGCTCAGGTCATTCACTTTAAGCAACCAACAAAAAGTCAGCTCATTCAGATCTTTTAGGTATTGCAGCAAAAAAGAAATTCTAAAATTCGCCACATCTTTTGGCAAACCTTATACAAAAACCCTTATACAAGAAACTGATTTTTAAGAGTCAGTGTAGTGAGTTTTTATACTCATTTGAATTGTCTAACACCACAGTATGGAGGAAGTGAGTCTATCATTATTGGAAAGCTGTTTTTAATTTCAGAGCTTTAAATCTGCTTCTTATTGAGACAATAGACAATAACGCTAAAGATGGCGGCTCCAAAGACTCTGTTGTATTTTGCTGCAAAGCATGCTGGTAAAAAGCTCCCTGACGACCACCTAACGACATAAAACTTTTGGTCTGCCGCTTCGACTAGCTAGCTTGAATTCGATCCATAATGAATTCGAATGCAACATGGTTCGAAAGGAAACCTTTCCAAAGCAGAAAAAGTACGGAATTGTCCTATTTGTTTACATTGATTACTTGTTGCGAACTTTACCACAGCTAGCCAGTCGGAACTGCAGACCAAAATCTTTATGTCGTAGATAGTCGTCAGGGAGCTATTTACCAGCATGCTTTGCGCGGCCGCCATCTTTAGCGTAATTGTCTATTCGTCTCATGTTTTTGAAAAAAAAAACAGCCTATGAATTATCAAACTTAAGAGAAGATCAAATTTTGAGAAACGAAAACTTCAGTCACTGAGGCTTTGGCCTAATTTTATTGACTCATTGTCACAATGGCTTTAAATTTTGCCAATTGGTTTGGTGGTTTTTGGGGTGCGGCTTTGCGAGCTGGTGGTGCATTTTTTACTCACCTAGTAGTTTTTACCTTTTCTAGGTAATGAATACGGGGTAGTCATAGTCTTTTGCTCCCTGTGGAATCATCCTTGCAGTGTTTTTAGACGTAGTTTGTAGGTACTGTAATCAGTAATTTGTCTTGGAAATTTTTAATGGAATATATACCGGGTGAGTCAGAAAAACGTGGGGCGTTTAGCAAGCCATATTTTGGTGAAAAACAAGTCAAATCGGAGTGTTGAAGTTTTATATTGCAGAAGAAAGATTGAATTAGTTATAGAAATTTAGTTTGTTAAAATCGGTGATTTCTTTCCTTATTTATTTGCGATTTTGTGATATAGACATTTTGGTGAAAAGTATCGCTAGTAAAAGACTTTTCATCTTACTAACAATGACAATTTAAATGACTAGCCCCCAAGGGATACAACATAAGTAACAGTAGTTTTTCCTTTTGTGCTCTAACACAAAATTTGTTTCAATATTTTGGTAGAGAAACAGTATGTTTGTCATGGTTTAGAAGGCCAAGCGTGCATGAATATGAATCTAATCGAAGGCCAGTTATAACAATCTTGCGAAGCACCATTTTACTAAAATCACTCGTAATTCTGGAACGGAACGACCGATTTCGACCAAACAAATTTTCATATCTAANATATAGACATTTTGGTGAAAAGTATCGCTAGTAAAAGACTTTTCATCTTACTAACAATGACAATTTAAATGACTAGCCCCCAAGGGATACAACATAAGTAACAGTAGTTTTTCCTTTTGTGCTCTAACACAAAATTTGTTTCAATATTTTGGTAGAGAAACAGTATGTTTGTCATGGTTTAGAAGGCCAAGCGTGCATGAATATGAATCTAATCGAAGGCCAGTTATAACAATCTTGCGAAGCACCATTTTACTAAAATCACTCGTAATTCTGGAACGGAACGACCGATTTCGACCAAACAAATTTTCATATCTAAGTTAGCTTTTCTTCTATGCAATGAATTTTAAAGAAACGAATTTGCAAACCAAGCTGCATCAATAAAAATTGGCAAACGCCCCACGTTTTTTCTGACTCACCCGGTATATATATATAAAAAGAACAGACTGAAGTTTTTAATACCAATGCTGGAGCTAAATGAATGATACGGTAATTTAGTATAAATCTTCAAGATTGATAACTACCTTGAGCTACGATAGTTTTGCTGGCTCCTTGTGTAATCACAACCATTCTTGATCGGCTTTTGTTTACTTTCTCAAGGTTGCTGATCTTTAATGCGATTTCGTTGATATCCTCTGTCTAAAAAGAAAACAGAGTGTAAACTTAAGTCTCATAAACGGTTGAACTTCGATAACTCCCAACGTCTTGCACTCAAGCTCTATCAACCATAGAACTTCTCTCCACTGGAATAACCCCCATGTTCAGTTTTCCCTCTTCTTATAACTTACATGCCTTTAAAAGAGATCTATAAAATCTTCTCTTCTTCCAGTGATTAGGGTAGTTGTATAAATAGGATATTATTGTATAAACTTGTATTAATTTAAAAATAAAAGCATTGCATTTTAGTAGTTCTAATCAAACCATGATCAGTTGAAATATCCAAGTTCCTCAGACGTTTCCATTTTCTCATTCGGTTAAACTGAAGTACCTAACATGGACTATTGTCCAACAGAGCCAGAGGAAACATCGTTTTACTAAATTATACTTACACCAAAGTTCTGTTCTTTCGAGAATGTGACAGCTTCCTGGAAGGTAATGCAATACAAAAAACATCACAAAACATTTTCTAAAATTGTTGTTTAGTAATACTGACGTTACAAAAATTGAAAGTAATCCCTTTAGACTAAGCTATCGAATCCAACAAACACTGAAGAAGCTAGAACATACCCAGTTTGGCTAATCTGCACTTTTTTATGAGTTGCGTTTCAATTCAGATGAGACAGTTATAAAAATAAGTCGTCCGACTAAATCTTCGTAAGCACACACAAATTGTAATTTCATTTGATGTGGTCTAACTTCCCAGTTTTGGTACATTAATGATATGGCTGGCGTTTTTTCTCTTCGCAATTGATCAAGTCCAACGATAGCTTTTTAGGTCTTTTACCTCATATTTTGCGGAATCAAGATACACTTTTACGAGTGAAATACACAAATTCAACGCAGTTTAAATCCCAAACCATATCAAAATTAACATCCAAACTAGTTTTAGCTAATAAAAGGAAATCTTTGGTATCCTCTCACATTTGATATAAGTGAGGGCGGCTTAGAGAAGGGGGTTTAATAGAGAAGGGGGTTATTTAAAATTTTGACTCAGAAGGGAGGGGCTTATTAGAGAGGGGGGCTTAATAGAGATGGAGCTAAAAAGAGCTTTTACGGTATTTCTTAAAAGAGGTATAACATAGCCTAATAACTTTGCAGCAAGAAAAAGGCTAAAGTGGAATGACATGATTACCGACCTCTTTAAAGGCTACGGCACTTAAAGAAGAAGAGTATCTTACAGTTTCATTTCCAAAGAGTAAGTCCATATAAGGCAGCGCTTGCATCATTGGATCTTTGAAGAACTGGCATAAGAATGGAGCTGACAGATTCATCATGAAGTACTGTGGAATGAAATAATGTTCAATTTCAGAAGAGAAAAGAAAGTATATACAGTGTGTCCCAAAAAAATTGTGCGCTAAAAAATTCTTATTCGCAGTGAATAAAAATCATATACATATATACTATGTATGGGTTTTTTCACAACTTTACTTCACACAAAAACTCGTTGTACAGCTCTCCACTCGGCTGTTACACGGCATGTTACTCTCTACCCGACTTTCCCTTCCTTCCTTTTTCACTTCATTTCCCTTCCTTGCCTATCTCGTTTTTGCTCCTTCAATTCTTCCTTTCTATCCACTTTTAAGAGCTCAAAGGTTTGGTCGATATCTAATCTTACCTACAAATATTGCACATTTACCCTGGTAAGGAAACTGTCACATAATTGAATTGAATATTTAGTATTTTGAAGCTAATAAATGCTCTTGTCAATAGCAAGATGTCAGCTAAGATCTGCTTCAGATCGAGATTCTCTAGAGATGTTAACAAGCAAAATATTTCGTGAACCTTTACTTTGTTTGTATTTTGTTTGTTTACCCTTATAATCTTCTCGTAAATAGCCAAATACAGTAAATCCCCGCATATTAGAACCTACCTTTTTGAGAGTTACGCTGAATTAGATTTTCATTTCAAAGGTACTTAGATCAATTTCAGGGTATAAAGGTTCTTATTCGAAGGGTCCCTTGTGTAAACCTTTTAGGAGTTAATATCACGAGATTTTCAACTATATTATTTGTCTTGGGAATGTTATTAAGGACCAAATAACTGATGCTAAGCTTACAAATAGCATTGGAGGAGGTTCAGATTTTAACAGCAAACTGGGACAAAAATAAACTTAACAAGGATTATCAAAAAAACATACTTTATTACTCTTGTAATAAGAACATATTTTTTCATCAAACTGAAGCAGGTTCTTAATTACAAGGTGCTTAATTAGGAAACACAGCCTGTAGGTTCTTATTTTTGTAGGTTCTTATATGCTGGGATTTACTGTACCAAATAAGATCAGTTCTAGGTCGTAATCCCTGATAACATCAACAAGTAAAAGTATTTATATACCTTGTTATGCTCTGCAGCATGCTTTGCGACAGTCATGATAGATTCCGGAGAAACAGTCAAGAAGAATCCCTGAAAAAGGAATTAAGAAATAAGAATCAACAAAACAACGGACAACCAAAGCCAGAAAACGTTTAGATTGTCAAGAAAGTAACTCATCACGGAGGATGAAAATCTTTACAGCTTTCACCGATGAAAATATTTGTGAATTCCAAATCAATATAAATCACTTAAATATTGTTTACGACAAGAAATTAATTTGGGAAACTCAGCAATACCACTTGTGTGTTTTCAGTGACCATTAAAAAGTCGCTCTGTAGAACACTCGATAGAACTAGAAAAAAACAAATCATCCATTGGGTCACTGTTTCCTTTACACATAAAAAAGAAAACAACAACACATGTCTTGCCTTTCCTGCTTGCTTTTTGACAAGAACATTACATCCAATTTTGATTATATTTTCATCGTCGGTGGTCGGATAGTTCTATATAAATTTCTATTGTCCAAGGTTCTTTTTAGCAAAGGAAATCATGACAATTGGTGGGAAATTTTTTGATAAATGTTATATCTTCTTCTCATAGCAATCACTTAAACTATGGAAATGTATAATCAAGTTTTGGTTTCAGCTTTACGCAAATTAGGCCCTTTCAGATTGGTTTTTAAATTAAATGAACCAAGCTTTAAAGGGGCCTGTGCAAGATAGATCCTTTGCGCGCTGAAGTTGACTTTCTGATTATCAGAAAGTAAGATGGCTGCCGCCTAGCAGCTTGTCTGATGTTACCAGTTTTTGCTTGAAAGAGCATCATGTCAGGGACAGGCAGTAAGCTTGGAAGACCGAAGCGGTGAGAAGTTCGACATGTGGTGTACTTTTCAGAGTCAACATATAACATTTGGACGAAGGCCAAGCAGGAAACGTGCGATAAAAGATCGTTCACGCACAACGACTTTGGGAAGTGCTTCATGTATGCAACTTCTAAGGTCCTGAAATGTACTTATAAGATCCCATAGCATAGGCGACACAATTCAGGACCTTAGAAGTTGCATACATGAAGCCCTTGCCAGCATTTGTTTTTGTTTTGATTGCATGCACGCCCGCAAAGGATCTATCTTGCACAGGCCCCTTTAATGTATATCATGTTGTTGTAGATCAAGAGGTCGTATGATTTCTAAATTGATTCTCATGACACTCACCCCAACATAAAGGTACTTAGCATCGTCAATAATCTTCTTATTCTCAGGTACATCCAAATGATTTGGTTTGAAGTTATTTGCAGCAGCTAAATTCGCAACTAATGACCTACAATACGACAAAAAATCATGCTATTCACATCAAAGATAGAACAGTTTCTGTTAAACATATCAACAGATCCCAAGAGTATCTTCTTATTCTCAGGTACATCCAAATGATTTGGTTTGAAGTTATTTGCAGCAGCTAAATTCGCAACTAATGACCTACAATACGACAAAAAATCATGCTATTCACATCAAAGATATAACAGTTTCTGTTAAACATATCAACAGATCCCAAGAGTATTTTACACCCTGTATAGCGCTGTCAATGACTACATTATCATTAAAGTGAATGACCTGAGCTATAAGGCGCCAGTCTATAAATAGGACAAAGACAAACCAAAACATGTCGTTGTGTTCTTTGGCTTTGCTTTATTTCCCCACGCCTTGAATGATCAAATACAATAGACTATTTATAAACCTATGAGATCTCATCTTTTAACTCAGTTCATTCACTTTAATTTTCTTTTTTAGGAATTCTGAAGTAGCTACAAAATTCTTTAGAACGTTTTAAAATTCTCAAGAATGATTGGTGATTCTTTGCTTTGTAAGAATTCTGATTGAAATGATACAGTTATTTCTCTGACTAGAAGAATCTCTACAAAAAAGGATTCCTTCAAACGTTTCATTTGAAGGAAGAGAATTCTTTCAAATGGAATGAGAATTCCTTTAGTGCCTCAGAAACTTCCTGAAAGAGATGGAAGAATTCCGAAATGATTTGCTGTCTGATGATATCAAACATCATTCAACCAGCAATAAATACAATTCAGAGTGCTGTGTAGCAGATATTTGCAAAAAAGACCTCTGGGGAACTTATTGTTCTTAGTAAATTGATCCAATGAGTAAGGAAGAGCTAAACTCACAAGAAACATAATCATCTACAAGAATAATTGTCTACTGTAAACAAGACTTTGCAACATGTGGATTATCAAAATACAGACTTTAAAACAAAATTTCCCTTGCAGCCCTCAAGTTGTTTGCTTTTAAATTATTGAATAACTCACCTATCATATTATGCTAGCCAGATCAGCTCTGAAAAACCATAATGATAGCATTGGGCAATCATTTTATAACACAAGGATTTATTTTACTACTACAAACATCTAGACACCTCAATGGTTCTCTTGAGCATGATTAGATGCTGCTGCAAGGCAATAAATCTTTAGCTACCTGATATTTTTCAATGACAGTTCTTCATATCATATCACTATACAGTACATGTACTAAAGGTTGGTCATTCTTAAATGTCTCCTTACCTGCTCTTGCCAGTTATGACCACAGCACAGGTTCCAGTAGGAGTTTTCTCATCAACTTGATATTGCACATTGACACCAGCAGTTTCTGAGATCTCTCTAAGTTTATCTGCATAAGCGTCTTTACCAACGCAGCCAAAGTATGAAGAGGCCTTTGGGTGTTCTAACAACCACTGAGCAACTCTCATGCTGTTTTGCGTAGCTCCACCTGCAATGTACTCTACATCATACTTGTCAACCAGCTCCTGATAGCTAAAATGACAAGATTAGAATACATTAAAGGGAATGTGCAATGGTAAATAGTCTTGTCTATAAATAGGACAAAGAAAACACTCAAGACACAGCATTGTTTCTTTTGCTATCCATTGTTCACGGGCGTGTGCAGCTTCGACTTGAATGGGATATTTTTAGATTGCTTTGCTCTTTGCAAATGCAAGCTTTTAACCTTGCACAAACCCTTTAACATTAAAGGGTATTGCTTTTGCAAAAAACAAAAAACCTCAAATATCTCATTGAAATCAAAGTTGGCCATATGCCATGAACTGGTCTGGACTTTATAACGCATGGCCAAAGAAACAATGATGTGGCTGAGTGTTTTCTTTGTTCTATTTACAGACATATTTCCTTTAATTTAAGTTTAAAGCAGGCCTGGCTGTGAGCATTTTAGCAGGCGAGCGGTACATTGCTTGCCTCGGTATAGTCAGGCGGGCAATTTTTGTCTACCAAAATCATCAATTAAAGCGTATATGCATAAACAGGGAACGTAAAATTGATCTTTAAACAGATAACTTTACAAAACGTATGTTGAAAGTGATTCGGGGTTTGACGTGTTGGGAACATTGTTGATTCCTTTTTCACATGACTTTTTCAATTGGCCTTCAAAGTAAATTTGTGTCACTGCTTTTCCAAGCTTTTCGTTTGTTTTTCATGTGACTTGTAAGTAGTTCTTGATTTTACAGGAGTAGATTACTTATGTGCATAAATAGGGAACGCTTTGTGTCACTGCTTTTCCAAGCTTTTCGTTTGTTTTTCATGTGACTTGTAAGTAGTTCTTGATTTTACAGGAGTAGATTACTTATGTGCATAAATACTGTATATGCATAAACAGGGAACGTAAAATTGATCTTTAAACAGATAACTTTACAAAACGTATGTTGAAAGTGATTCGGGGTTTGACGTGTTGGGAACATTGTTGATTCCTTTTTCACATGACTTTTTCAATTGGCCTTCAAAGTAAATTTGTGTCACTGCTTTTCCAAGCTTTTCGTTTGTTTTTCATGTGACTTGTAAGTAGTTCTTGATTTTACAGGAGTAGATTACTTCCAAAGTGTTAAAGAGACTAAATGGCGAGGAATAATATTTCAAGGTCAAAACAATAAGGGGATTAACTTCCTATTAATATTTTAGTTTTACTAAAAGAGGTGATGAGTAATGAAATAAAGCCCAAGGCGGGCGGTTCCCTTATGAACTGACGTGAAGGCGAGTGATGAGCAGCTCGCCTCATCCAGGCGAGGCGAGCGCGGGCAATTTCCCACCTCAAACGGCCAGGTCTGGTTTAAAGGTATACTGTATACCATAAAAACCCATGTATAAGCTGCACTTCCCCCCCGTATTTTTCTCTCCGATATTAGGGGTGATGCCAATGGAGTGAAACATCTTAGACTTCGAAAATCTGTGGATTAAAATGTTTATGAACTTTAAGATCTTTACATTTTGGTCTTACCCATTTTAACCAAAGCTTACCCATTTTAGCCATGTAAACCCTAATTACAACTAAATATCTGCTTACATTGGTACGTGCTTTTCCTCTGCAAGGATGGCGTCATTTGCTTTCAGTCCATATCTAAAACCAAAAGAAAAACATTGAAGTCACTTGAAAAAACGCTGTAATTGTAAAAATGATGATGATATCGAAAATGATCTCTCTGGAATTACGGCAATTACCTAAAGTTTACGTTCAATTGAAAGAAAAGGGCGATAACATTTTACATGTTTAATTTTACATGTTTACTTCTGCCTGATGTATTTCAAAATTATTTTATAACAAATCAAGGATTACACAAATATGCTACAAGGCAAGCGATTGATTATAGAATATATAAATCGCTTAAAATCTGGCAGGATAAAACTTTTAGAAACAAGGGTGCATGATTATGGAACAATCTGCCCAAATCGATAAAAAACATAACAAAATAAAACAGTTTGCTACAAGCTATAAAGCGTTCAAAATAGCGAAATAACAACAAAAGCCTTACCTCTATTTCGACAATGCTGTAAAATTTGATATATACTCACATTTTGCATGTTTAATTTTAAAGTTTTGTAAAAATTCAACACCTATATGCTCTCAAGCATCACTGGTGAGTTTCTTATCAGCCTTTGTAATTTGACTAGTCAAAATTTCATAAGAGCTTCTTAACTGCTGATCAGGTTAAAAGTGTTGTACTTTTACATTATACGCTCCCATGTAAATAAAGCAGTTAACATGCTGTTATATGTATATTTTTGTCCTTGTCTTCTACCGATTTTGCTGTGTAAATTTATATTATATGCAACCTGTTGTTGTTTTGTTAGAAAGATTTGTATGTTGGAATTTTAAAATGAAATGAACTGAACTGAACATGACATAAAATGTTGGGAAGTTTTGTAGCAAAACAAATTTGATGCTCAATAGCTGAGTTTCTTAAGTATAGTTTCTTTTAAACAGTTTTCTTATGAAAAATTTGCATGAAAGCAAAATGATAAAAATTAAGTTGAAGCTTTCTTTAAAGGGAATCTAAGCATATAAAAGTGGCTCAAGTGACTTGAGGTCAAATTCTAGCGTATCAGATATCAGTATTTCCTGTTACGTAGGTCAGTTACCCAAATATGGTTTGGCACGTGTCATGGCCTATCGTATTTGCATGGCTATTTTTACCAAAGGCTTATACAGTACAGGCCTTGCGCACATTAACATGGTTTCCTGCCTAAGAATTCTCAAAAATTCTTAAGAATATTGTTAGTTTTTTAAGAATTCTTGTTTAAAAAGATTTACAGTCTTTCATATGGGTCAAGAATTCTTAGCATAATGCGAAGAATTCTTGAGAATTCTTGTTGTGTTAAAATGTGCACAAGGCCTGTATTGTATATACTTAGATTCCCTTTAACAAGACAAAAGCTTTTTTGAGGTTTCAGAGAGTAAATGTAAAGTAACTGCAAAACAACTTTCCAACGCAATTTCCGCAAATGGCTTATACAAAAATACAACTTTAGAGAAAATAAAATCAGATTTACTAAAAATTTAAATCTAGATATCATGTTCATTTCGTTTCATTTCCTTTTTGCCACTTTACTATAAATTATGTTTATATGTATTAATTATGTTATGTTTGTTGGTATTAATTAGCTGATTCTTGCATTTATGTAATGTAATTAGCTACCTTACCTATTTACCAACGTTGAATAAAGTATGAAAAAAAAACTGCAGATTAAATGATGAGACAGTGGATACACTTTTCTAATCAAATTATCCAGGGTGTCCCAAAAAAATTGTGCCCCATTTGCCTGCTGATTGTGACGAAACGGAAAAAGATCCTCACCAGACCTGTAGATCACGTTGCTCTTCAGATGTTCAAATCAAATTTGCTACCAATCCCGTAAGAATCCATTGAAAAATGATGGAGCTATGATCTTCAGAAGACCAAATTTGTCTGATGACTGAAACCAGCGGTCGGCCATTTTGTCTTACTATTTTGCAGCGATAAACAGCTTCATTGATGAACCCAAACAGAATTTTCCAATGCCATAACTCTCGCAAAAATCAAAATAATCATCAAGGAGTTCATTGAAATTTTTGCGAGAGCTATGAAATTGGGGGCTGTTTCAGTTCATCCATGAAGCTGTCTATCGCTGCAAAATAGTAAGACAAAATGGCCGACCGCTGGTTTCAGTCATCAGACAAATTTGGTCTTCTGAAGATCTTAGCTCCATCATTGTTTAACGGATTTTTACGGGGATGGTAGCAAACTTTAATTTAACTTCTGAAGAGCAAGATCATCCAACAATTTAGCAAGAATCTTTTTCCATTTCGTCACAATCTTCAGGTAAACGGGGCACAATTTTTTTGGGACACCCTGTAGTGTCACAAACTAAATTGTACCCACTTTTCTAGAAGGTCTGCTCCAGTTGTCGCTGATATGTCCAACAGAGGATTGCCCATGCCAAGAAGGAGGCCATCCCTGAGGTGGAAAAACATAGTTAACAGTTCACTTAAACTTTTCATTTCATTTCAGTTAACATTTCATTTAAACATAGTTACATGTTTAAAGTCTGTCTCAAATTAGATGTCACGTGAGATTTGCAATAACGCAAAATTAGTCATGCAAAACCCTTCAATTGTTTTTATTTGCGGATATTTTCACGTGACATCTAATTTGAGACAGACTTTAGTTAGAATTCATGAAAACTAAGAATTTTACTCTCAATACTGAAAATCTTGCAAAGATTCCTCATACTGGAGTACTTTAAGTGCCTTAGTCCTTTGCGTGCTGAATTGACTTTCTATAAATATCTACCCCTGTACTCCCAGGAAGGCCTTGCAAAGAATTAAAACATTCATGTCATCTTTTGCAATTTGGCCAGGGGTGCAGCCAAAAGGGGATGCAGGGATGCGGCAACCCGCAACTTTCAGTTTGTCAGCAAACTTGTTGGCAAATTTGGCCAAGCTGTAATAGGGGTCTTTGACTTTCAAACTTTTTAACGGCATTGGGCCATTAAGGTCAAGATCCCCACCGCCTCCCCCTTAACGGCTTCCACCAAAATCGTGATTGAAACATGCATCAATAAATGGCCTATTTCATCGCAATCAAAGTTATTGAGGGCAAGTTTCTTCAAGGCTCAGCCAAGTTTGACATGATTGAAGACTCATAATGCAAAATGGATGCAATAAACCGCCATTTTACTCTGCATTTTTTACATTTGTAGAGAAATTTATACATGAACTCTTACAAAAATTGCGAGGAGAAATGTTCGTACGATTTAAATTTTTTTAACGGCCTAGGATGAAACCCCCTCCCCCTTTAACAGCCCAATGCCGCTAAAAATATGAAAATGGAAGACCCCATATATTGTCAACAATCAAACCAAACTCAAGACCAAGGAATGCCAATTTTTCAGCAAATTAGTGGTCTGCAGTCTAGTGCACACTCCCTTGTCATGGTCACAATGAAGTACTCCCCTGGCATCCCTGTCTATGACTTTACCGAGTGTCCCATCAGTGGGTTCTACGCTAAGCTAGAAAGAGCTAGAAACTTGACCTTTTGTCGTGATCTTTCGATCCTAAATTAGGCCAAATAATGAACGCTGTCGTTATGCAATCACGAAGACAGCTCTCATCGTGAAGTTAGTGAAGGAATTTATTTAAAAGTGCTCCAGAGATAATTACCTGAGCATGGTCTTCACTTTCTTTTGCTCAGGCTCTTGATTCTGCGACATTTTTAGCTGATTTGAACGGACTTGGAACTGCTACTGTCTTCCCGCGCGAAGAGTTTTTTGGGCAAGAGAAGGAGGCCCACAACTGTCACGTACAATTAAAGAAGGACTTGCACAATTAAAAAAGAAATCGCACAAATAAAAAAGAAAACATACAATTAAAAACCCAAATGCACATTTAAAAAAGGAAGTGCACAATTAAAGAAAGCCACGGCAAATTCAAGAAAGCCACGGCACATTACGGAAAGCCACGGCAAATTCAAGAAAGCCACGACAAAATAAAGAAAGCCACGGCAAATTCAAGAAAGCCAAGGCAAATTAAAGAAAGCCACGGCACATTAAAGAAAGTCATGGCAACATTAAACAGCATAACAGTAAATTAGAGAGGCTAGCGGCAAAAAGAGGTAACAGCAAATTAAAAGATTGGATAGATCAACCAAAATGGCCTAATCGAGGTGACTGTGCACAAATCTCTCAAGATATTGGCAAAATGCATTGTGCAAATTGTGGGATGAAAAAATTTGGCCAAAAAAATTCGTGGCAAAAATTTTCGCAGCCCCTCAATTCATACAAATAATTTTTAATGGCCCACATAAACCCCTAAACAACTCATTTTCGATTTGATCCTTTTTATAACGCTGATTCAGTTTGTGGTTTCACTTACGTAATGAATATATACAGTAGAGAAGTCTAAAAAACAAGCAGTTTGCTGCCACCCTTTCAGGGAATGAAAGCAGTGGCGTGGCCAGGACTAGACAACTGGGGGTATTCAAATGAGGGGGTCTGGGGGCAAAGCCCCCAGGAAAATGTTTGAGGACACACCCTCTACTTTTGCTTAGAACGCTTCTCACAATCCAATGTTTAACACGTATGGGAAATTTTTTTAAATGCCAACCTTTACTTTGGCTTAGAATGACTCTCCTGGTCACCTTCCAGCATTTCTTGGAAAAATTCTTACCCACCCTACCTATACCCAGCTACTTTCTGCCCGTTTTTTANATTAAAGAAAGCCACGGCACATTAACGAAAGCCACGGCAAATTCAAGAAAGCCACGGCAAATTCAAGAAAGCCACGGCAAATTAAAAAGCATAACAGTAAATTAGAGAGGCTAGCGGCAAAAAGAGGTAACAGCAAATTAAAAGATTGGATAGATCAACCAAAATGGCCTAATCGAGGTGACTGTGCACAAATCTCCCAAGATATTGGCAAAATGCATTGTGCAAATTGTGGGACGATAGCATCTGATTCTGCTCACTTTTGTTAGGGAGCGGTCATAAAGTATCTACCAGGGGGGGTGGAGGGTATTCGCAGGGGCCATCAAATTTTTTTGCTGCTTAATCATGGGCTGCAAGATTTTTTAGCATTTGAGTTATGGGCCACCAAATTTTTTTGACAAATTGTGGGGAAAAATTCAGAACTACTTGCTATTGTTAGATAGAGTCCAGTAATGCCAAATTATGTGCTTCACCAAAAATAAATAAATCAGTAAACCCAAGAAAAACTTATTTAAAGTAAACTAAAAAACGGGCAGAAAGTAGCTGGGTATAGGTAGGGTGGGTAAGAATTTTTCCAAGAAATGCTGGAAGGTGACCAGGAGAGTCATTCTAAGCCAAAGTAAAGGTTGGCATTTAAAAAAATTTCCCATACGTGTTAAACATTGGATTGTGAGAAGCGTTCTAAGCAAAAGTAGAGGGTGTGTCCTCAAACATTTTCCTGGGGGCTTTGCCCCCAGACCCCCTCATTTGAATACCCCCAGTTGTCTAGTCCTGGCCACGCCACTGCTTTCATTCCCTGAAAGGGTGGCAGCAAACTGCTTGTTTTTTAGACTTCTCTACTGTATATATTCATTACGTAAGTGAAACCACAAACTGAATCTGCGTTATAAAAAGGATCAAATCGAAAATGAGTTGTTTAGGGGTTTATGTGGGCCATTAAAAGTTATTGGTATGAATTGAGGGCTGCGAAAATTTTTGAGAACATTTTTAAAGGCCACGAATTTTTTTGGCCAAATTTTTTCATCCCACAATTTGCACAATGCATTTTGCCAATATCTTGAGAGATTTGTGCACAGTCACCTCGATTAGGCCATTTTGGTTGATCTATCCAATCTTTTAATTTGCTGTTACCTCTTTTTGCCGCTAGCCTCTCTAATTTACTGTTATGCTTTTTAATTTGCCGTGGTTTTCTTGAATTTGCCGTTGCTTTCTTGAATTTGCCATGGCTTTCTTTAATGTGCCGTGGCTTTCGTTAATGTGCCGTGGCTTTCTTTAATTTGCCGTGGCTTTCTTTAATTTGCCGTGGCTTTCTTTAATGTGCCGTGGCTTTCTTGAATTTGCCGTGACTTTCTTTAATTGTGCACTTCCTTTTTTAAATGTGCATTTGGCTTTTTAATTGTATGTTTTCTTTTTTATTAATGCGATTTCTTTTTTAATTGTGCAAGTCCTTCTTTAATTGTACGTGACAGTTGTGGGCCACCGTAGAAATTTACGTCAAATGGATGCTCTAATTTTGGAAATGATTCTTTTGAAAAAACACATCCCGAAACTTCTTGCTTTCGGTTGAAACGCCGTTGCAAAGACATGAGCGATTGCAAGCAAAGGAAAACTTGGGAATTTGGATAGCTAGCTCACTCATTATGCTTTGGACAAGAACTTCCAAAAACTTCTAGTTCAGGCATTTTTCATTTATCTAATTCAGAAGTTGCGTATTAAATTGCATAAAATTTGCAATATGTTTGAAGGCGTGTGAATTGCATACAAGAGAATTGCAATGCCTACCTTTATGGGTTCAGTTTAGGTGCTTTGGCACTTACGGTACAATGGCAAAATAATGTCAAATTTTCGTAAGCTAGTGGCAAAGAAACTTTCATTGAAATGGGACAAAAATTACTGCAAAGAAATTTCGTTGATTAGAACTAACAAATTTCTTTTAGCCTTCTACGTGCTTCTACGTCGGTCCCGTGATATTACGTGTCAGGGGTTCTCAAATATTGTTCTAAGAAGAGTAAAGCTTTTAATACAGTACAGGCCATGCGCATATTAACATGGTTTTCCTGCCTAAGAATTCTCAAGAAATTCTTGAGAATATTTACAATTTCTTAAGAATTCTTGTTCGAACAAATTTACAATGTTTTATTTGACTCAAGAACTTTTATCAGAATGTGCAGAATTCTTGAAAATTCTTGAGAATTCTACATACATACATTTGGTGAAGCAGGTTAAATTAATGGCAGCTTGCAGCTGATGGGGACCTGCTATCTCCTCATGTTGAAGTGCACAAGGCCTGCACTGTAGGATGTTCGGGGTGTTGTTAGTAGTTTCTTCAAGTAGTTTTCTCATACCTTTTTGCACTTAAAGAACGACGGTCAACCAGCATCCTTTGCGGTCGTGCTTTGCAGAGCACTGCACAACTACAATGTCATATATGAAAAAGGCCGCCGCAATCAAAAGGCAACAAGCAAAGCGCGCAAAGGATGCTGGTTGATTGGCGTTCTTTGATTCGGCATGCTTTTTCGTAGATATAGTTTTGTTGTAATTTAGATATTTGAGAATGAAAATGAAATTTATAAAAAAATCAAATCCTTTGAGAAAAAGTACAAAGAAAACAAAGCGAAATTTTTGCATCTATAACTCAACTACATCATCTCGAAGTCCTGATTGGTCTTTTAATATTAACATGTCTAATTGCCTCTTCTAGCAGTCGCATGAATTCATGCACTTGGAAACCATAATTGGTAAACTTCGCGTGTTCCCCAATAGTTGGATGGTGTCCCTGTAAAAATACAAGGTTTCCATTACAATAGGGCACGAAGGAGTGCTAGAGAATACTAAAGCTTTCTCAAGCAGAGGCGTGGTGGCCGGGGGGGGCACGTGTTTATGGTTCAAATCTCCACTGATAGGACGCGCGATAGGAAACGAGTTTGGTGTTTGACTCAACTGTAATGTTGTATTAATATTAGTTAGCAGTCAAAGTTACCTTTGTCTTTATTTCTCTTGCCTTCTGCTTGTTATTCAGCTTGAAACAGGCCTAAATGAGCCAAGCGCTGCAGCGTGATCTTCCTTCGCCATTTTGTTATTTCAACTGCCAATGGCGACGGAAGGTCACGCTGCAGCGCTTGGCTCATTTAGGCCTGTTTCAAGCTGAATAACAAGCAGAAGGCAAGAGAAATAAAGACAAAGGTAACTTTTACTGCTAATTAATATTAATACAACATTACAGTTTTTTTTTCTATATTGCTACCTAGCATCCGAAGGTAGTTTTAGGACACTGAGAAGCTAAGCATATCGAAGCAGTGTCCTGGTCCTTCCTCTTGATGTGACCACACCTCGCGATTCCTTTAGCCTGGAATTACAGAGAGTTGGAGACTCTCCTCACTCTACGTAGCAGGTTCGGCAGGGCGGGGACTCGAGCCACCAACCCTCAGGTTGGTAGTCAAGCGCGCTACCATTGAGTCAAACATAACAGTCAAACATTACAACATTACAGTTCAGTCAAACACCAAACTCGTTTCCTATGGCGCGTGCCTTTAATAAATACACAAAGAAATTAATCTGGTAATAATCTGTTTTTTGTTTTTGCAGTATGCTTCAAAACAAGGCAGCTCTAAAAAGAGCAAAACTCCCCAATTTTCAAATAAGTCAAAATTATAAACAGACATGGAAAATAATTTGGTCCTTGATTTACTTGAAGAATTTTGAAGATTGGCCTTCCAATCAAATATTGCCGGTTTTTGGATTCTTCAAACGTGGGGTCTTTTTTGGGACACCCGCCACATTCATTTCTACAAACGCCGATGAATTATTTCGGAACATCCAGTATAGAAACCACCCGTTGCACCTGAAACGTATCTAGTCAAATAACGGTATATCTTTAGTTTCCTCAATAAAACAAAATGACGTCACTAGTCCTATCAACAAGACAACATGGACAACACCAAACGCAAGGTACCTACTAATATGAAGGAGATACGCTACAGTGAAACTGCCAATTAACAGACCTACATATCCTACTGCTCTCCCAGCACCTACTGTTAAAGTTCTACAAGAAGTGGGAACTACCTCCGACTCATATACATTGGTTACTGTAAAAAGTGTCATTTGTAATGTCGCTCCTACGAAGTACGATATAATCCAGATATGGTGGTTTACATCAAAATAAAAAGGTACAAAGCACAATATTAGGCCTAATGACAGCATGCGTATGGTTACCTGACGAGAGAGCTTTCCAATACATATATATGCCACCAAGCTACATACTAGAAGTGCAGCTAAAAAGGGATATGAGTAATCATAGTTGATACCAGATGAGCAGTCACCACACTGTATGTTGCGGTTTTTTGTTGTTGCTCCAAGCTGTGTACTCCCAAGAATTAAAATACCGTTACAGATATCCACAACGAACCGCAGTGAACAAACACTGTAAATTCCTCTCCAGTACCGGGTGTAAGATTCGTCAGGTAGATCTCTAAATTCTTGTACATTATCGCACCATTCGCTTTTAGACCGAGTAGTCAGTTCATCGTCATGATTCGACCGGGTCAACTGTTCATCATGCTTCGTATATTGGCTCATCGGCCGGTTAACGTTTGTAGACCGGTTCACTGCTTCATCGCTATGTTTAGACAGGGTAACCTGTTCAGTATTCTTTGATGGCTGGCTAATGCGTCCAACGTGCAGTTTTTACCGGGCTATTGGTCTATCATCGTTTGTAGACTGGTCAATCGGTTCCTCCAAGNTTCTATATTGCTACCTAGCATCCGAAGGTAGTTTTAGGACACTGAGAAGCTAAGCATATCGAAGCAGTGTCCTGGGCCTTCCTCTTGATGTGACCACACCACGCGATTCCTTTAGCCTGGAATTACAGAGTGTTGGAGACTCTCCTCACTCTACGTAGCAGGTTCGGCAGGGCGGGGACTCGAGCCACCAACCCTCAGGTTGGTAGTCAAGCGCGCTACCATTGAGTCAAACATAACAGTCAAACATTACAACATTACAGTTCAGTCAAACACCAAACTCGTTTCCTATGGCGCGTGCCTTTAATAAATACACAAAGAAATTAATCTGGTAATAATCTGTTTTTTGTTTTTGCAGTATGCTTCAAAACAAGGCAGCTCTAAAAAGAGCAAAACTCCCCAATTTTCAAATAAGTCAAAATTATAAACAGACATGGAAAATAATTTGGTCCTTGATTTACTTGAAGAATTTTGAAGATTGGCCTTCCAATCAAATATTGCCGGTTTTTGGATTCTTCAAACGTGGGGTCTTTTTTGGGACACCCGCCACATTCATTTCTACAAACGCCGATGAATTATTTCGGAACATCCAGTATAGAAACCACCCGTTGCACCTGAAACGTATCTAGTCAAATAACGGTATATCTTTAGTTTCCTCAATAAAACAAAATGACGTCACTAGTCCTATCAACAAGACAACATGGACAACACCAAACGCAAGGTACCTACTAATATGAAGGAGATACGCTACAGTGAAACTGCCAATTAACAGACCTACATATCCTACTGCTCTCCCAGCACCTACTGTTAAAGTTCTACAAGAAGTGGGAACTACCTCCGACTCATATACATTGGTTACTGTAAAAAGTGTCATTTGTAATGTCGCTCCTACGAAGTACGATATAATCCAGATATGGTGGTTTACATCAAAATAAAAAGGTACAAAGCACAATATTAGGCCTAATGACAGCATGCGTATGGTTACCTGACGAGAGAGCTTTCCAATACATATATATGCCACCAAGCTACATACTAGAAGTGCAGCTAAAAAGGGATATGAGTAATCATAGTTGATACCAGATGAGCAGTCACCACACTGTATGTTGCGGTTTTTTGTTGTTGCTCCAAGCTGTGTACTCCCAAGAATTAAAATACCGTTACAGATATCCACAACGAACCGCAGTGAACAAACACTGTAAATTCCTCTCCAGTACCGGGTGTAAGATTCGTCAGGTAGATCTCTAAATTCTTGTACATTATCGCACCATTCGCTTTTAGACCGAGTAGTCAGTTCATCGTCATGATTCGACCGGGTCAACTGTTCATCATGCTTCGTATATTGGCTCATCGGCCGGTTAACGTTTGTAGACCGGTTCACTGCTTCATCGCTATGTTTAGACAGGGTAACCTGTTCAGTATTCTTTGATGGCTGGCTAATGCGTCCAACGTGCAGTTTTTACCGGGCTATTGGTCTATCATCGTTTGTAGACTGGTCAATCGGTTCCTCCAAGTTTGTAGACCGGTTCATTGGTTCATCGACATGTTTAGACTCGGTAAACTGTCCATCTTCGTTTGTAGACTGGCTCATCGGTCCATCACTGTCGATTGACCGGCTTTGTTGCCCGCCATCATTTCTGAGCCGTTCATCGATCAGCTCTTGAAGCTTCGTGTCCAGATCAAGCAATTCTCCATTTGCTTTTGCAATCTTCCGCAGTGATTTCAAAGTTTCCTTGTAAAGTGCATGACTAAAAAGAAACCTTGGGGATCCAGGCGAGATATAAATGCCTATCGACGATACTAACAAGGGAAGTGATTCGCAGATAATAATGAACCATCTCCAGTGAAGATATTGCAGGCCGAAGANTCACAAAGAGTATCATCATCTATATTATTGATACTGGCGATATCTAGTCCTGGGACATCAGAGAGCTGGTCAAAGAGATCTCTACGAAGTACATCGTATAGGGGGCAATGCAGGAGAAAGTGCTTGTTATTTTCATTGTCTTTACCACAAAAACAAACTGGGCTGAGGCAGTCAAAAGCATGTTTGAAACGATGTTCATTTAGAGGACTGAACTGGACACGGAGTTTTGTCAACAGCTTGACACCCGAAATGTCGCAAATTTTGTATGTAGAGTTTCTAATTGGTCTAACAATTGCAAGCAATTTATTTTTAAAGTGAAGCAGGGATTTAGAATTTCTTGTCTCATCGTCGAGTAAATTCCATTCGAATAATGTATTATGAAAATACGTGCTAGCAAAACGGGCCGTTCTGCTGACTGGTTGTTCAAAACGAAAGGGATTTCTAAGACTGTACTGCAATTGTCGCTCTTGGGGTAGTTCGCTATATAAGTATTCAGGTGATTTAGATTTGATAAGGGAGAAGAAATGACACAATCTACGATACCACCTTCTATCATACAATGTTTCCCAACCTAGCTCATTAAACAGTCTCTGCCTGTTTGTACCTCTCCACGTTCCAGTCACTGCTAGTGCAGCAAGATACTGCGTTCGTTCAAGCTTTTGTGTAATTCCAAGCAACATGACGTAGAGGTAGCCGAAGAAATATGCTGGCTCAAGGAATGAAATGAGGTTTCGCTTGTTAACAGGCGTCATTCCCATTATGTAGGGATAAACTAATACTTTAGCATCGAATACTAAACCAATAGCCATTCTTGTCACGACAATCATAGCAAAGCTTGAGGATAATGCGTTCAGAACAGACAGAACAAAGTTGAGCGTAAAGAAGCAGAGCATTGTTCTCCGTCGACCAAAGTTATCAGCAATGATGCCAATGAACGAAGCACCAAATATTCTTGCAAAGGAAAACAGCACGACAAACCAGCTTGCAGTTAAATAATCTAGGCTAAACTCACAGCGAAATAAGACAGCAAAAATTGAGATCATATTTAACGCAGCTTCGCCAGCGAAATTGCGCATACTCACACAAACAAAGGCAAATATGTGAAATTTTCCGAAAGTTCTTCTGTGACTTGATTTATGATGTCGCCCTCAATATACTTGTAGTCCATGTTGAAACTCTCTAGTTTTTGCGAGCTCTGCTTAGTCATCCTATACAAAACTTTCTAGTTTGTGCGAAACTCTCTAGTCTCTGATAAACTAGGACTATCAGGTTTTTGTGATTTTCGCGTGCCATAGACGTGTTATCTGCATCAATGGGTTTACCACCTAGACCATGGTAAAATCGGAATGAATTGATCACTGGATCTAAAGAACCAAGAATTTACCCCGGGAGGGGGGGGGCACTTGATGTCAAAATGTACGGGGGTGTGCCTCTGAGATATTGAAATTTCTACCCTGTGTGGGAGCAATTTTTTCAAATTGACTACCCTGTCTGGGAGCAAACTGGCAAAAAACAATAGCAAAATTGCAAATTCCTGTCAAAATTCTGTACGAGAGCAATTATTTCAAAACTATACACTCCTCTGGGAGCACTTTTGTGAAAAAGGATACCCTGTTTGGGAGCAAAATCGCTAAAAACGATATCCTGTCCAGCGGCACATACCCGCTACAAAAATTATCCAAGTGCCCCCCCCCCCCGGGGAATTTACTTCATTTTGTGCCATTCTCTTCATTGTTTCTATGAACTGAAACAAAAAGACGAGGCTCGCTTTCATCTCAATTCTTATTCTGCTTTCTACAAGATTTGAGCATGAAATTTTACGCTAAAGCAAGGATCCTTTTCTGCGAAATCAGTTCCCTCAGAGACAGATTCGAGGTCTGCGCTGTCTGCGCAGTCCAGTTGGGGGTTCAGTCACCTACCCAATAGAGCCACATGGTGTTGGGGTTGGTGTTAGGATATGTTACTATGCGAATAAAATACTTTCAAAAAGCTTTAAGAGCAAGTGACAAGTTTTTTTAAATATTGGTGAGTTTGTACCCTAGGTATCATACACGCATTTTTTTATAAAAAACTAAGGGTTGGGGTTAGTATTGAGTCAAATTTGAGGGCACTTTCGTATCAAATGTTTCTGACAGAAATTCCTAAAGTTTGTTATGCTATAAATTTACACTAACTTAGGTAGCTGTCTGGCCACACCCGTATTAATTTCAATTGAAAGGACATGTGTCACGCACGTTATTGGTTATTGCAAAACAAAGATGGCTTGTTCTTGTGTTTTTTTATTGCAATGAAAATTCAGCCTCGTTCTGACATCTATTCATAAGCGCTGTTTTGTATTGTTTTCTGCTTTGTTTTCTTTCAACCAATTATATGCGTGACATACGTCCTTTAAATCAGTTCTGATCATCTGATGATCAAATACTTCACGTCAGATAAAGGAAGTGCAGAATTACTCGTAGTTTTAACTAATGTTTGCATAGAAGCGTGTTGTCGGTTCTGACTAGACTGACGACGTGATTCCTTGTATTCGTTAAATGTTTTTAATCTGATGTTTTTATTTTCTCTCATAAGCCATAACTATCATTCAATTCAATGTGGGAAACTGAAACTCATGTAATCAGTCTAGGTTCTGACTAGCAACAGTAAAAAATGAGTTTGCTTCTTTTGCTTTACAATGAGAACAAAGAAAGAAATGGCATTGAGGCATTACCTTGTCTTGTTGAAATAATGTCTCTTTATTCTGCCAAGTAATGTATTTTACACCCCTAACAGAAATAACAAGAAGATAAACGAAATAATCCGACGTCAACTCTCACAAGGAGGAAGATCAACATGTTTCAACTCTTGTAAATGGGGGTAAATGGTTGCTGCTAAAAGAAAACAAAAGAGCATGGTAGAAGCCTGGTTTCCATATAGCCATAAGCACCGGGAACAGTCCTGATACATTGATGTACCAGTCCTGAGACATTGCTGTACCAGTGCTGAGACAGTGCTGCGACATATTCAGTTTTAATGGAACCACTTTCTTACAGTGGCTCTATCATGGCTGTGACTGTTGTTGCTCTACCACGGTAGTGGCGCCGTAAGAGTTGAATTTGGTTAAATTTTCCTGGCCTTATGGCGCTTCAGCCACTAGAAATTTCTCATAGAAACACATGTCGCAGGGGTAGGGGCCGGGGACGTATCTGTGATCCTGCCATTGTTCTTATAAAATACATGACTGTAACTAGCTAACCAAATATGGAGCTTATGACCATATGGAAACCAGGTTAGAATTCATAGATCATTACAAAAAGTTGAAGCTTCTCCAAAGGCCAGCGCCTACAATCTGTTCACTCAACTAATAGACCAACCCAAGAAATTGGCTCATTAGCCACAATAATTAGTTCTGCGTGATCACGTCGGAGTGGTCCCAATCTTTGAATTCGGGATGTAGGTTCAGAACACGTTCACACTTTACCGGTACAATTTTGATCCGCTACAAAGTTGTTACGGTTCAAGAGCGTTTACGCTGCTCCAGAACGAAATTATTCTATAGGTGGAAGGAACAAAAATGTTATGGATTACCAGGAACAATGCAAACGGGAGGCTGATCCGTTAAACTTTTGCTACGGATCCAAAGTTGTACCGGTACAGTCTAAATTGGGTCTTAATCTAGCTCAGGAAGTGTATTTTTGGTCACCGGTACAGCAGAATAACATACCTGAGACTGGCAAGGTCGCGATAGCAGTCTGGATCTTCAGTGTTGTATCTAAAATAAACAATTCATTTGATCAGATATAGAACGTTAACTGCTAGACTGATGATATGAGTAAAGTTTTGCTCCATTGAATTGAATTGTTATTTATTGTTACAGTAATATTCCGCTAAAACTTGTTTGAAGCGGGATGGGTATTGTGGGGGTATGGTTAGGGGGAATGGAGCGAAAACCAGGACTCATGTAATAAGTCTAGTTAACTGCTTGGAAATTAAAGTCTGTCTCATAATAGATGTTAGGCGAAAATATCTGCGAATAAAACAATTGAAGGGTTTTATTATTATTATTATTATCGATTTATTTAAAGTAGGCATACATATAAATAGCTATAAAATAAAAGCTAATTCAAGCCTACTATCTAACAAAATAAAATTGTTAAAAAATAAATAAATAAAATACAATACAAAATACTTGGCAACAGATTTGTACAATATTTACAATGCTTCCAATATTTATAATGTTTTCTTGTTTGATATTTACACACAGTGTATCAAATTTCTATCCGCTCAAGAACCCAACCTGAGCCACGAAAGGTCTACATAGTCTACAATGGCATCCCTCTCCTTTCCAGATTTTGATTGTCCTTTTAAAGCAGGAGAGGGTATCTGATTGTTTTATGTCATTGGGAAGCGCCTGCCATAATCTACACCCAAGAAACGATATCGTCCCCAAGCCATAGCACGTAGTACGCGCTTGTGGCAATAGTAGATTATGGCAGCTTCTTAACCCATGCGGACTGTGTTTTTCGACGAAGACCTTTTTCATGAAACTAGGATTAAGCTCCCATTTTGTTTTATAGATCTCAGTCATCAGCAACTGTAAATTCCTTACGTGGTTTGGGACCGCATTGTCTCTGAATAACATTGTATCAAAATCTGATCTCGTATCTTTGTAGGTTATCCGTAATGCCCGTTCGTGAATACGAATGACCATTTCCACAAAGACATCCCAGCTGACCTCAAGGAATCTTAGGAATACAGCAACGGACCTAAGGCTACCAAAGAAAAACTCCATAAATGGACAGAAATGTTTCTCTTTTAGAGGTGCCAAGTCTTGGAATGGCCTCTCAGCTGAGTGTAAGCTGGCATCCTCCATTAATATCTTCAAAAAAATGTGCTGATTAACTGTATAATAGGCGTTTGTATATTTGGACTTTCTTTTACTGTAAATATTCACTTTAGATTATAGGGTTTTTTATTAATATTTCATGAATTGAAAAAATTGTAATTAGGTTAGTTTAGTTTTCTAATAGTATTTTAATTTTGTTAGTTTTTGTAGTGGAGGGCCCCTTGAAAATCAGTATTGGGGAAGGGCTACCCGCTTTAAAAATTTGAAATAAATAAATAAAAAAAACCTGCAAATTTCACCTGACATGTAATGTGAGTGTGAGACGGACTTTAGCATCTCTGTCTACTGACTCAAAACTCAATACACGTGGCAGCAGGCATGGCAGTTCAATACAGACTTATTCCCTGAGTCTCTAGTTTCCCTGCATTCTTCGATTCGTTGATGTCACTCCGTAGACTGATTACCTGAGCCCCTTGTTACCCTGTGCTATTTGACATGACGATGTCGCCTCGGTCAACAGCAAGGCTTACCGCAGGGATATAAGGGACTTAGGTAATCAGTCTAGTCACTCTGGTCAATGTGAAGTCAAAACAATACTGTGAAATATCTTGCTGCTGCGCAGCCCCAAATGAGTAAGAGCAGTAACACAGTCTCTGTTTTCGGCAAAAAGATAAAATGTTGGGCTGGGGAGGGTTGCAATTGTAAAATTTGTAAATAGTATTCATAGTATTGCTCTTAATTAGTTTAATTTAGTTGGTATTTATTAGTTTGTGTTTTATAGCGCAAACTACACCTTTCTTTATCCAACTGTAAATAAAGTGATTATTATTATTATTATCATTATTATTATTATGGTAGTTTTGTATTGCGCAGCATCAAGAAAAGGGAGCCGCTTAGAAGCAATTTGTGTAGGGACACATGATGAAGTAGAGTAAGGCATGGAAATTCGTTGGGATTCGAAGAGCTGCAAAACAACACAAGATGCGATGGGAAAAAAGAACGACTCAACGACTGATTTAGGTAAGATTTCATACACACGAGGCGTCCTATTCCTCATGGCATGACAATACATACAGCTCAAAAGTGACTGCCCAATCAGGAAGAAACAGCAGATGCGTGAGTCCAGCTCCATGCATTCCAATGAATATATCTGAATTATGTGTCGTCTTATGAAAAGAAAAAAATTCGAAACAGTAAACTTGAAATAAAGCTTTAGAAATGTCTAAGGCTTGTAAAAAGACTGTTAAAGGGAATCCAAGCATATATAAGCCTTTGATAAAAATAGCCGTGCAGAGACAATAGGCACGTGACACGTGTCGAACCAAATTTAGTTAACTAATCTACGTCAACAGGAAATACTGATATCTGATTGGCTAGAAGGTGACCGCAAGTGGCTTGAGCCACTTTTATATGCTTAGATTCCCTTTAAAATGAATGACCTGACGCTGACATGAAATATGAGATCTCATAGCTCTATCAATAGCCTATTTGATAATTTCGGCGCATGTACCAACAAAACAAAGACTAAGAAAAATGGCGTGTTTAGGTTTTTTCTTGGTCCTATTTATAGACCGCTCAGTTCAGGTCATTCACTTTCAAGGGGCCTTTGCAACCGGCATGCTTTGTGAATACATCCTTTTGTGGTTTCTTTGTTGAAGCCATTTTAATGGTTCACTAAAATGGCCGATAACCAAGAGATGACACGTGCAAGGCATGCTGGTTGCAAGGCCCCTTTAAAGGATGAGATACTGGTTGAAACATTTCCTTCGCAGAGTATTTTGAAGATTTCTTTCAAATATTTTCTCGTCGTGATTTTTAAGTACAGTAAAATCCAAAAGTTTCGGACAGTAAAGTTTCGGACAAGACTTTGACCGAACCGTTTTTGTCCGAATTACCTTTACAAGTATCCGACAATCTTTTAGGCTAAATTCCTTGCTCATGATGCTAAAGCATAAAGCATGCACAAATAGGATAGAAACACCCAATAATGCCCAAGCCCAACGACACCAAGCCTGAAAATTATGACGTCACTTCCGGCCTCTGTTGCAAGAAAGCTGTGGCGCGAAAGTGAAATTTTGTGATAAATGGCGTCAGCAGGCGTCCCAAGTGTCCCAAAGCGAAATATCGAGATATAACGTAATAGCCGTATCTTCGGTCCCTCAACGTCTTTGAGAATTTTAGACTCAAAGCTTCTTGGTTTTTCATATTTTTCAAAGGCCTAGGACGACTCTGAACATCGTTTGGATGTACAGCGAAATATTGTGCTTTTATCATCAGTGTATATTAAAAGATAAGGCTTATCGTAATTCTATTTCTTACTGAGATAAAAATAAATTTAACGATTAACGTAGAAATGGCATCAACTTTTCACTTGTATTCAAAGGATTAATTCACTTGTATTCAAAGGAGCTCTAATTTGGAACACTTTACCTGATACTATAAAAAATGCAAACTCAGCAGCAATATTTAAAAGGATGATCAAAGAATGGAATGGGCAAAATTGCACATGCAAGATCTGCAGTTAAAAAATAGTTGATAGTGAGGATCACAAATGAACTTGTTTGTAATTTTTCTTTGAATGTAAATAGTTGGTTTGAATTAGTTTTATTACTATATATTGTACCAACTGTAAATAATTTGATAATAATAATAATAATAATAAAACTTACATGAATTTGCTTGAGAAAAGGAACAGTCCTACAATGAAACAGATTAATACAGTTAAACAATAATAACAATTTATCTCAGCAACATTTTATTAGTGGAAATCTTTTTCTGAATTGCATTTTTCTGAGCTTTGAAACGACTGATTATTTTTAGGTAGTACTATATTTTCATTCGTTTCTTGTATTGTATACTTGAGTAATGTCTGGACAGTAGTGCAACTTCATAAAACGTCATTGTGACACATTCACGAGGGCACAGGATGTAAACATTAAGGATTTAATGAAACTCCTAAGAAACCCTTGAAAAAGTTTGAGTTCTCCAATAATGAGAATTTTAAGAAACTTTCAATCCTGGGTTAAATTCTTAGCTTCTTACAAGAAATGCGTGTAGTTTTCTACCCAAAATTGGCACGCATCCAACTACTTAAAGGCGACCTCTACCTCAGTAGTTTTGGTTGCAGAGCGAAGAGCGAAGAGCAAGACTGCTGGCAGCAAGCGACCAACGCGACCGGTTAATTTCCACTGATAAATTTTCAGCTGAACGTGCTGGTCGCTGTGACAGTAGAAATAATTTTTACTCTCACAGAGCGCGACGCACCTTCTGTAATTACGTCTCGCCACAAACCAGATGCGTGCTAGATAAGCATGCTGGTATCTAGCACGCTGGTCACCGATGATCAAAGCAACTGATAAGGAGGTCGGCCTCAATAATTTCGTGTTCCGCACACAGACATTTTCTAGAACTGAGGCTGTTTGCGAAATGGTTGATCATTTGTTCATCGGACACAGAATTGTTTTTATTAATTAAGGCCAAAATATCAACAAGGTAGTTTTTTGTTGGGCAGTTCGGCCTCACCAGACCAGAGTCCGCTTTTCAGCTATTGGTGATGTATGGGACTTGACTGTTTCCCTATAATTTAAGAAATCAATCCGTGTCGGACAGACCACTGATCAACCATTTCGCAAACATCCTCAACTGCGAAATTGAATATTGTAAATGAACTTACGGGTTGTACTCTACTGCAGTGACATTTAAGGATGAATATCTCTTCATTGCTCCAATTAACTGAAAAATGAAATAAAGAAATGCTAAAAAGAATAAAATTGCAAAACATATCTAGATGAGGCCTAACAAAGCTAAAAATAAATTAACGCTTGAAGCGTTTTATCACAACTGTCCATTTAAGGCTAGCGTCTGCCCACGTGTTCTCGTGCGTCATGTAACGCGACCGTTATCTGGGCAGCGTCAGACAAAACGCCTTAAATCATTCTTGACGCATTCCAGGTAACAAAGAAGCGCGGCAACGCATTGCCAATGCAACAAAGTTGGGTAAATTGAATTTTATTTCGCCGCACCGCATCGCATCATAAAGTCGCCTCGAGTTTGAATTCAGCTTAAAGTGTGATTCACCTGCAAGGTACAAATGAGTTTCTTAGGGGGACATGGGACATAGTAATAAGGGAATAATCTGACTACGAGGCTGGATTTTTATAACGGCACTACTTACCTCGTTCTGATTTAGAATGTTTCGGTACTGGGTGTTTCTGACCAATAGCGTAACACGGTAAACATCATGCTGCAACAAAACAATATCACAAATGAAAAAACAATATTTTTACAGTTCGAGAAATAATATTTCAAAATGTTTGAACCATTATCTGATCGGATGAATCAAATCAAAAGAGAATCCCTTCTTGGAAAAAGAAGCTTTGGGTTGAAAATAAATTTTTGAGTTTTTTCTGATATGCTAGATACCTCCCAATTCTCTCGGAAATCAGTTAATAGCCTGAATATTTCTCCGCGATTTGTCCATAAATAGCCCAAGGCCTGCTGTACAGATTCATATAGGGATAAAAATTAAAAATCTTCACATGGTTCAAGTGGACGAAGTTAAAAGTTTCATACGAATTTTTCAAATATCACTAACCTTGTACGGATCTTGTTTTATTCCTAATCGGTGGAGAACATGTTCAGAGAAAGCCTTGAATAGGCCAGAGTTCTGGCAACCTGGAACCTACAAAAAGACAACAATGATTAGGTATGCATCAAGGAGGAATTGACGCTCTATTTAATATTCCTCCAGAGCTTTAGCGTTTTGGCCAAAGCAAATTCTTGAAGAACAGCGACATGAGAATAAAAATTAAGAAAGGCATAATAGATTTGCTCTAGCAAATACCGTATAATAAAATCTAATTTTTTTCAAATTTTGTCACGGCTATTATTGATTTATTTGCTGTGCTTCAAGAATTTGCTTAGGCCAAAGCGGCAAAGTTCTGGTTTGGAGATGAAGGCAAATTTAAAATTTCAAGATTAATATTTCAATTTTGGAAGCATAGATATCATTCAGCAAGGTATCTATGTTCAATTTAACTCTTCAGGATTAGTTTGAAACTTATTGCGAATTGATTTGAGCTAAATTGGGCTCGCTAGCCCTGATAAAATCTGTTAACTTTTATTTGGGACACCCGGTAGTTTATTTGCATATCTTACAAGTGCATTTTGCACCAGTCCTGCTAAATATACAGCTAAAAACCATAGGAATGAACAGTTCAGCATATTCTTATGCCAGCTTTTCACAAGGTAGTCATTGTTGCACATGCTCGATATAACCAACAAACATCAAATAAGTTACTGAGATACTGATGTCAACAAAAATTTGAAGTTTTTGAACAAAATTGATTTCAGGAAGTTGTGATCCAGCTTGTGTGTTTTTTCTCATTCCGTAAAATACTACCATACGATTTCATTCATTCATTCATTTTATATTATTTAACAACGGTAGCCCCGTCAGTCCTGTGAAGTCTGCTTTACAGGGGGCCGTGCAAAAAGACTACAAAGTAAAAACCTAATTTACAAATGTTGCTAACTTAAGTTAAATAGCAATAAAAAAACTAAAAATGTCCATCACAAAATTATGCGAAATTTAATAATCATTTTAAATGCAGCAAGAAGACCGAAGATAGAATCACATTTCACTTACCACCGGCATATTGTAGTACAATCCTCGAATCATCCTAGCGAGCAGAGGAAACACAGCGTCTCTAGCACATACCTAGTAAGTAAAAAACGAGATGCAAGTTTAAAAAGATAAGGAATCTTTGTCAAATTAATGGGGAAAAGAACAAAGACCACTTCAAAAATTGATATCAAACTTTTTATTGGATACAGTATTGCAGTAGATATTCTCTTTTTTAGAGTCATTACAATGGTTATAGTTTTGTTTGTGCTTAAAATGAAATACTATAATAATAGTCCAGGAGAAAAGGGGGAGGGGGTATCGTCACCCGACACGAGCTTTTATGGGAGTATGTGTTTTTGATCAATTTTGGGGCGCTGATTCCAAAAATCGATCTTACACGGGGATATTCGTAGAACTTCTGGTACATTCTAGGGGAAGGTCTCATTTTCTGGTCTGCACATGACTACTGATGAGGAAAGGCGACAAGACTGAGTGGAAAGTCACTTACCTTTTGATTGTCATATTTATCAAGCCTGATGATTGGATAGTCAGTGAACGCTTTCCAAGTGTCTTCGAAGAAGTCTCGATAACCCATATTTGACTAAGAGATAGAACAAATCTCATTATTAAAATATCCAATAAACATTATCAGTTTGGCTTGGTACTAAAATATTTTAGTCTTTTAAAAGAACCTTCCTTTGGAATTTTTCATTGGAGAGCTTTGATTGAGAATTTTGTGCGAAAATTTGTACCTACTTCCAAGTTTCTAACCTTAAAATCAAAACTTCTTCAAATTTGCAAGATCTGTTCATCAGATATATTAGTAGCGATAAAATCGACAGTTCATAAACAAAAGGGGAGAGCTTGGATATGAGCTGGGAATTTTAGTGCAATTATCCAGTCAGAGCAAGGGTGTCAGGACACCTATAATTTGATTAACAAATGTTTAGTTACCTTGTTTTGATTGTTGTTGTCTTCTTTGTTTGTCTCTCCCTGCCTTGGTTTTTTAGGAACATTTCAACCGACCAGGCCTAACAGCACCCAACCGCTTTTTCGAATCTAACTCCCTTGTATTCCTGTGTGTAAGTGCGCCTTCGCAAAAGAAAAGGCGAGTTAGATTCGAAAAAGCGGTTGGGCGCTGTTAGGCCTGGTCGGTTGAAATATTCTTCAAAAACCAAGGCAGGGAGAGACAAAACAAAGAAGACAACAACAATCAAAACAAGGTAACTAAACATTTATTAATCAAATTATAGGTGTCCTGACACCCTTGGTCAGAGAGCCTATTTGAGCTTCAAACTTGTGCCTTCCTAAATTACAAATATAATAAATTAGCAATGGTTCTCTTTGAGGAATTCCAATTTCAGTATAAATAAAAAACTTCCAATCACGATGATTTCACAGTCTTAATTATGATTATGAACAAAACATGATTTCACTCACCGTATCCCACATCACGATATAAACATCAGTAGAGAAGCTTCCATTCATGTGTTGTGATGCATAAAGATTAACGAAGTCACAAAAATGATGGAACATGTTGATTCCTGTTGAGAAAATCAAATGAACTTAATAGTGAGTGCGACACTTTATTTCTCCTAAAATTGTCCATTGTTTAAATAATCGTGCAGTAAAGAAATGCAACCAATTTGTGAAATTTGGAATTTCGTTAAACAAAACATTAACAACAAAAGAGTNTCTTAATTATGATTATGAACAAAACATGATTTCACTCACCGTATCCCACATCACGATATAAACATCAGTAGAGAAGCTTCCATTCATGTGTTGTGAGGCATAAAGATTAACAAAGTCACAAAAATGATGGAACATATTGATTCCTGTTGAGAAAATCAAATGAAATTAACAGTGAGTGCGACACTTTATTTCTCCTAAAATTGTCCATTGTTTGAATAATCGTGCAGTAAAGAAATGCAACCAATTTGTAAAATTTGTTCGTTAAATAAAACATTAACAACAAAAGAGGTTTGCTCTCGACATTATTCTTTTATGAATTATCGCAGCCCTGGCCTGACATCTAATGTTAGACAGACTCTAGTTCAGTATTTATTAGTTTTAATCGTGTGTTGTAGTATAAATGTGTAATTGTATGTAGTTTAAGAATTTTTCATGTAATGCCGTGAGGTAGTCATAGTCTTTTGCTCCTCGTGGTATCGTCCTTGTAGTATTGTAATGTAGTTTGTAGGTAGAGTAATCCGTGATATGTTTTTGTAAAATCTTTAATGGAATATAAAAAAAAAATATTTGAAATTCTTGATCTCACTGAAGCTTCAATTTAATTTGTGAGAATGCTTGGTTTTAAATATGTTATTCTCTCAATAGTCGAATAATTTTGTTGTCAAGAAGTAAAATTTTTATAATTTTGATATTTCTTAAAATGCAATGTTCATTTCTTCGAGTTTTTTTATCTCTTCCAAATGAAGAAAATACCGCAAATTTTTCTGTTCGTTTTCCAAAATGTACCCTTGGTGATCCATGTTATCTCACATTTCCACTATCAAAACGATGGAAATTGGTCTTTTTTATCCTAAGGCATTGCTTTCAATGATAACTTCAAAAAAGCAAATTTGTTCTCCGGTGTATAAAGAGAACGTTTTGCATTTTGTCCTAATATCTAAATCAAATTTCACAGTGTGCTGTTAACTGTTTGGGCAAAGAGTTGAAAATAACTTTTGCCTAATTATTCGACTATTGTATGTTTATCTCAGTTCTCTTGGGAACAAGTAGTCCTTTCTTTTTCTTTCAAGACTACATATGCAAGTCCATATGGGTGCTTCACAAAAGCAAAATGATAAACAAATTTAGCCCCCTCAAGATAAGATTTCAAATATGAAAACAATTGGCTTACCTGCGTCGAATTTAATAAAGAAAGTAGGTTTGTCTAAAATGACATCACACATTCCAGATTCTATTGGCCTCTCTTTTAGATATGAATAGTTCTCCAGTTCAGCATACCTGTTATAAAAGTGCAGAGAGAAAAACTCAGCATTTGCAAATCTCAACGATTTGTACAACAACGGATCGTACACATATCTTCTTAAACCGTACTCCCATATGACAGGTGGATCGAAAAGGCACTGAGTATGCCAAAAAGCTCTGTGCCTACCTGAAAACTAGACTGACTACATGAGTTTCCCATGATAAACCGACAAACCTAAAAAATACACTGTTTGGCCCATTATAAAATTGTTTCATTTTCCTATTAAGCGTCTGTGATAAAGACAGTCTTTGACAGTGGGAATAGGAAAGAATTTTGAAAATGGGTTGAGTGAGTCTAGTTTCGGTGGGATGACAAAAAAGGCATCGAAAAAATTTTGGTATCATGTTTTCAAAACACTCGATAACCCATCAAGGCAAGGAGAGACGAGATTTTTGCAGGTTAAGAAGTTTTGCAGGTTTGCAGCTTTGTAAGGTTACCATTTGCTTTGTTGCAATGTTACATATCTTTAAATAGTGAAATTGGGGGGGGGGCAAAAACGGTGTAAAGCTGGTGATACCAAATAAAATGTCTTGAATTTACATCTTAAAGTAATTGCTTTTAACTATCATGAGAAACACTTGTGCCAAATGATTACCTGACAGATTAACAATGCTACTTAGCATATATCAAGTACTTCATCAATCTACAATGGTCATGCGCCAGAGACATGGACTAATTAGAAGCCATACAAACCACGACTGAAGTGGGCTTTTATGAGCTCCTTGTTTACGGTGTAAACTTTCATCGAACTCGCAGTGACCACCAATATCTCCTTTCTGGAACACATCTTCTTTAAACCTAGAAAACAAATAAAACAGTGTTACCTCTAAAGATTATTTCAAGGATAAATCTGATTTATTTATTTTTTAGTTCTATTCTATTAAAAATTTTACAAGACGAATTACTAATTACTCTACCTACAAATTACTCTACAAAACACTACAAGGACGATACCACAGGGAGCAATAGACCATGACAACCCCGGGGCCATTACATGCAAAAAGATAACAACTACTGGGTGGATCAGGACAAATGCACCACCTGCCCGCAGAGCCGTACCCAAAGGATCACCTAGCCGATTCGCATGGTTAAAAGATGGATGATTCTGATTCTGACCTTACAGAATCAACCCCAGGCCCAAGTCAAGGCCTGAAGATGAGTTAAACCAAATCGGTTGTGTAGCCCTCGCACCACGACTCCCTGAACAAGCGACACACCCCCCAACCCACCCATTACATACAACTGCACGTAATTACTACTACAGAGATAAATTAAGGAAACGGGACAAGTTCTTTTGAGAATTTTATTCCGTTACAGATTGACACATTGGCAAGAAATCACACCTGTTATTGCCCGTCTGTGGTCGAAGATTTTTGAAATTCATGTAAATATTCTTTGCATGACAGAATCCCAAGTTAGATGAACACTGCAATGAGGAATCACCCTGTGAAAATATAATGAAAACAATTTAATCAAACATAAATTTATGAATCTGGAGGGAATTCAGCAATATATACATTGTAATCAAAATTTTCCAAAATAAAAGGTTTTGCTTACAGTCAGTCGACATCTAAAATCTAAAATATTTTACATGTTAGAAAATCTACGGTGCTCTGTTAAGAAAGAGGTACAAAAGTAAATGGAGTCCTTTTATACACACCTGTCAAAGAATGAACATTTTCAATTTCGTTCTGCTAAGACATAACATGCTAAATTGCCTCATTAAAGTTGTGGAAACTTGATAGCAGTTTACAGATGTTTTTATTGCTTTCTTCAAGTGCTTTTCTTTCAAGAAAAACTTTCATATCTTAGGAGTCAAAAATAAACTTCAACAAAGCCCTTTTTTGTCCAAGTTAGCGTTTTTACTTCAAAAGTTAAACCTGCAAAAACAAGTTGGTTATTACACAAATTAATAATTTCCTCTTGATCACAAATTACTAAGCTAACTCCTTTTCCAAACAAATGACCATATCTTATTAATTCTGCTTTACTTTATTTGATAAATAGTCAAATTAATTCTTCCTCAGTTCGTACAACATACCTCTTCTCTAGGTTTGCACAATNGACCATTCAGGTCCTCGGGTAGAAGATTATGTAATGATTTGAACACGTCAATGGCCACCCTTGTGTTTCGTGTTTTTTCAATTTTGTCCCATGACGTTATTTTTGCTCTTGGGTTGACAATTCTGGCTGCTCTATCTTGTATGTACTGTAGCTTGTTTACAGTTCCCTGGGGTAAGGAAAGCTGTAGTGGGTAGCAATACAACAGTAGTGGCCGTATCATTGTTTTATATATCGATTCTGCTACATAAGGGCTGACTTTTTCGCGAATACGAGATAAAAGCTTTACTCTGGCTGACGCTTTTTTGTACACATTTTCAAAATGTTGATGTAGGTTCAGATGGTTATCCAAATCTACACCCAGGTACTTGTATGATTTTGTCTCGTGAATAGTTTGATTGTAGATTTTGATGTCCACTTTTGGTTGTTTGGACAGCTTTTGGCGTGATCCATATAGCACAAATTCAGTTTTACCTTTCTTCAAGTTAATGAACAAGTTATTTTCATCAAGCCAGTCTGCAACTTTTTGCAGTTCACTGTTAAGTAAATCCTCTATTTCATTTGAGTTCTTTCGTGCACAATATAAAACAGTATCGTCGGCATATAATATAATGCCAGCATCAGTGAGCGGAATATGGATGTCGTTGATTATCAGCCCAAAAAGAAGGGGCCCCAGGATGGATCCTTGTGGGACACCAAAAGGATGTGCTGCCCCTGAGGGTAATACTTTTTGGGGTTCTAGTCTTGCAAAGGGTAAATTTTTAGCCGGTGTAGTAGTCAGGCAAGGGTATACTTTCTGCAAGTTTTGTCTAGCCAAGGGGTAACATACCAATTCATTTTGGCACCTTGGTCTAGGCAATCAACAGCATAATCTATGCAAAAATTGGTCTAGGTAAACGGGTACCTTTTTCGTGAAAAGTTTGGCCTGCCAACAGCATCCTTTTGAATTTGGGCGGCACTTTTAGCCAAGATGCATATTATATGACATGTTGAGTTGAGAAGAAAACTGCAATTTATTTCTATTTTGTCTTTGGATATTGTGATGTTGATTTTTTCTGATAAATTTTCAGGAGAAAATACATACCCAATAGCATAAAGATTTCATAAAACTTGAGTTCTTTCTCGTCTTCCCTTCAGAAACGTTGAATTTTCTTGCTTGTTTCGGTTCATCTTCGTTGTTGGACTCATCTTTGAACGATTTTGTACACAACAATCACAACAGCAACAACGTCAACCTCTTAATGGATACGAGGTAGGGGCAATGGCACATAGGAAACCTTCTCAAGATAATAACATGAAGGTTACCTTTTTGTGAAATTTTGTTCCACCAAAAACATCACAGATTTCCGACAAACCCATATAACGGCAAAATGTTCACAACTTCAAATCTTTATTGAATAAACCACGTCATTATGATAGTGTTTTGGCATCTTCCCGTCCAAATTCACTTGTTTAGGGTGTTTTCAGCGAGATAATGTGTAAAACGTGGAATATGCCCTTGCAACTGCACATCACATCCGGGATCGCATCGAATATACAAGTTCCGGGACACCTTAGTGCATGTTTTATATAATGGTTTGGAAACCATAAATATCATAAGAGCAAATGCCTATTATTGTATATTTTGGGTACTGGGGATGTGCCATCGGGAAGGGTATCGATTTTCACGATTTTGGAATAAGGAACGGTATTTTGGTATCAGGAACAGTATTGATTTTGACGATTTTGTTATCAAGAACGGTATCTATTTTTGTGATTTTGGTATAAAGAATAATAAATAGGCCATTTTTGAAAAATTGGTATAAGGTCGGGTATACATTTACCAAAAATTGGTATAAGGAACGAGTCCCAAAATCAAAATCTGGTCAAGTGCCTCCCCCCGGGGATTTAACCATAAGGTTAAATCAGTTTATAGGAGTATCACTGTCAGTGCAATGAATATAACCATATCTCAAGGTAGAGCAAACACGAGAAAACTTACAAATGCGTTATCAACAAACAAAACATGAACAGCAACCATGTTCTACGAAAAAAATTGTTGGCCCCAGTTGGACAAAAACACAAGCATACAAAAGCAGTACCCAACATCTTTAAAATTGATAATATCTACTAAACGACAGTTTGTCAACAAAATGCGTGAAGTACAAAAATACCTCTACAAAACTTTATGAAAATTTACTAATCTACAGTATTCCCTCCTTTCCAGATCTTTGAAGCTTTTCCCCCTATATCTCCTGTATGGTCATAGCTGTGGCAAAGAATTTCTTTTGTCTGCAATCGCTAATCGCTTTGAATTGCGGTGTCAATCCAAAGCAACTGTTGCTATTGTGTTACAAAATCTGTCCTTGTTAATGTGGCTGCTTTTGAGGTAACCACGTCCAAAAGAGTATGGGCAAAAATGGGCTCATATGCTGTTGGGGAAAATGTGTGGTAAAACACTACACACTCTGCTTTCCTCTCTACACAATAAAGATGTTCAAAATTGTCTTTAATTACATTTTCTAAACCTTTAGTGTGACTTTTGATTCACAACCATCGCTTCTAATTCGACAAAAACCCCATCCAGCAAATCTGCCACATCCCAGATACATTGATGACAATATCCTAAACGAACCCATCGCCAAATGAGCAGATACTGTTTTTTACAAACATTCAAGACTTGCTCGAGGAGAAATGTTGCATGGCATGTGTCCAGGGACCGCGGAGCCGGGGGGCTGGGGGGGCTTCAGCCCCCCCAATAATTTTCAAGTCGTACTTTTTAATTTTTTAAGAAATTATGTTTATATCAGCAAATATCACCTAGGGTTCATAACTTAAAGCACTATAGAAGTTGCAACTATTGTTATCAATAGAAATGAGAGCAAGATAAGAAATTTTGGGAATTTTGATTGAAAATTGGATCTATTGCCGATACANCCCCGCCACCTGTGGTTGGACTCATCTTTGAACGATTTTGTACACAACAATCACAACAGCAACAACGTCAACCTCTTAATGGATACGAGGTAGGGGCAATGGCACCGGAAATGGCACCGGCACATAGGAAGCACAGGTTATAGGAAACCTTCTCAAGATAATAACATGAAAGTTACCTTTTCGTGAAATTTTGTTCCACCAAAAACCCCAAAAACATCACAGATTTCCGACAAACCCATAAACGGCAAAATTTTCACAACTTCAAATCTTTATTGAATAAACCACGCCACTATGATAGTGTTTTGGCATCTTCCCGTCAAAATTCACTTGTTTACGGTGTTTTCAGCGAGATAATGCGTAAAACGTGGACTGCCCTTGCAACTGCACATCACATCCGGGATCGCATCGAATATACAAGTTCCGGGACACCTTAGTGCATGTTTTATATATTGGTTTGGAAACCATAAATATCATAAGAGCAAATGTCTATTAATGTATCTTTTGGGTACTGGTAGACTTGCCCCAAGTCTATTTCATGAAGTCCTTCCGACCGATCCCTTTCCCATAGTTCCTGGATCCGCCATTCCGTTACGGAACAAAGGGGAAAGAGAGAGAGGAATAGGGTACTGGGGACGTGCCATCGGGAAGGGTATCGATTTTCACGATTTTGGAATAAGGAACGGTATTTTGGTATCAGGGACAGTATTGATTTTGACGATTTTTTTATCAAGAACGGTATCTATTTTTGTGATTTTGGTATAAAGAATAATAAATAGGCCATTTTTGAAAAATTGGTATAAGGTCGGGTATACATTTACCAAAAATTGGTATGAGGAACGAGTCCCAAAATCAAAATCTGGTCAAGTGCCTCCCCCCGGGGATTTAACTATAAGGTTAAATCAGTTTATAGGAGTATCACTGTCAGTGCAATGAATATAACCATATCTCAAGGTAGAGCAAACACGAGAAAACTTACAAATGCGTTATCAACAAACAAAACATGAACAGCAACCATGTTCTACGAAAAAAATTGTTGGCCCCAGTTGGACAAAAACACAAGCATACAAAAGCAGTACCCAACATCTTTAAAATTGATAATATCTACAAAACGACAGTTTGTCAACAAAATGCGTGAAGTACAAAAATACCTCTACAAAACTTTATGAAAATTTACTAATCTACAGTATTCCCTCTTTTCCAGATCTTTGAAGCTTTTTCCCCTATATTTCCTGTATGGTCATAGCTGTGTGTGGCGCTAGAATTGAGATGCGATCTAATACCAATCACACTGACACACTTAAACCAGCTTTATCAAACTAGGTTAAATTGCAACCAATCAAATGAATTCGATTCCTTGGATTGACCAATTAAAACGCAGCATTTAATAACATGGTTTACAGTAGTTTAAAATGGTTTACCTTGCAAGTTTGAATGGGGTAAAACATGCTTGAAGCCCTTAAAGAAGGTTGTTGACCAAGTCAAACGTTTGGTGCAACTGGTCACCCCAGATTTTGTAACACAATAGCAACAGTTGCTTTGGATTGACACCGGAATTTAAAGCGATTAGCGATTGCAGACAAAAGAAATTCTCTCGACCAGTAATTCAAAACAAACAAAGCCGCAAAATTTGCTGTGAAACCCAGGCAGCTAACTTGCTCGTTGTGCATTACAGAAATGTTTTCTAAGAGAAGACATGGGCATATATCGAAAGAAGAAGGATATATCTAAACATCTGCCTCGGGCATTCTTTTTTTTTTGCTCAGAAGCTGAGCAGTAAGTGTTTTAATTACACCCAAAACAACAAGACAATTAAATCGCCTACCAATCAGCTTCTGGATCAAACAAATAAAATGCCCGAGGCAGATGTTTATATATATCCTTCTTCTTTCGATATTTACTCATGACTTCTGTTAAAAACCACCTTTCGCGTGCACAAGACGACATTTTGCCCGACTGGTTTCAGGGCAACTTTTGCGTCTTTGTTTGTTTTGAATTACTGGTTGAGAGAATTTCTTTTGTCTGCAATCGCTAATCGCTTTGAATTGCGGTGTCAATCCAAAGCAACTGCTGCTATTGTGTACAAAATCTGTCCTTGTTAATGTGGCTGCTTTTGAGGTAACCACGTCCAAAAGAGTATGGGCAAAAATGGGCTCATATGCTGTTGGGAAAACGTTTGTGGTAAAACACTACACACTCTGCTTTCCTCTCTACACAATAAAGATGTTCAAAATTGTCTTTAACTACATTTTCTAAACCTTTAGTGTGACTTTTGATTCACAACCATCGCTTCTAATTCGACAAAAACTTCATCCAGCAAATCTGCCACATCCCAGATACATTGATGACAATATCCTAAACGAACCCATCGCCAAATGAGCAGATACTGTTTTTTACAAACATTCAAGACTTGCTCGAGGAGAAATGTTGCATGTGTCCCCACAGTATCGCCCTCAGGCTCTCGTCACCTAGGAAGCATTGCCTCTGACACACATTCTTATCTGGAAAGAACAGAGCTTAGTGCTAGCAACTACCGTAATACTGGCGACAGTGGTTGTTAACGGTAGGTCGCCGACAGTTGACTTCCAATGAGAAGACGGGAACACTCTGTCGGCAGCACCGCTGTACCACTAAGCTTCCGCTACGCTAGAAAGTGGAAATGAGTTCACTTAATCAAGTGATCGATTTTGTCCAATGAAAATCAACAGCATTGACGCCATTTTTTAATCGCAGTGCATAGGATCATGGGTCTTCACCGAACCGGCAAGAGCGGTTAGCTGCTAGCGGTTGTATGGGAACAATACTTAACGGCAGCCAGCGGTAATGCTTGCGTGTCAGCGGGGTAGGTTGCTACGGCAGTGCTACGGCAGTGCTACAGCAGTGCTACGATAGTGCTACGACAGTTTTACGGCAGTGTTACGGCAGCTAACGGTTATATAGGAACCAGGCCTTATCTTCACGAGTTTCTTGTCCATAAGCTAACGAAACACGGAACAAAGATAAGTAATATAACATTTTAACACTATCAAAGCACGTAAATACAAAACCGTTTACGAAAAAACATTATTTACAGCAAAACAAGTTCCTAAAAGCAGGTTACTTCAATATTGGCTCAATATAAATATAAACTTTCCAATGCGTTTTAAATCGTTATCTCAAAGTATGAAACAGTTCTTAACAAAACAAGTTACAAATCTCTTTTTTCTTGGTGTAAAAGGGATATCTCCACAGGGGCTCCAGGAGTGTCCCCTAGCGAGTACCCTAGTCTTCGTTTTTTTGGTTCCCTGTGATCTGGATTATGAAAAATAACACCACTGCAATAGATGATTGCGCTAAAGATGGCGTCTAGGAATTTTTTTACCAAGATCCTTTGTGGTATTAAAGAAATCAACCAATTAAATCAATTGAAATGCAATGTAACACAAAGCATCATGGTAAAAAATTCCACTCCGCCATCTTTAGAGCAATCGTCTATTCGAGATAGGATTACGTATCAACTTGACCAAGTCTACAANACTAATTTGAAAATGAAAATGCGGATGGGACTTTCAAGTCTCTTCGTTTTTTTCCGACTTATGCAAATATCCGAATTATGCGAGTCCGCCTTACGCGAGTATGACTGTGTTTACTACATTAAATGTAATAATTCCGCGAGATTACGAAATTCTTAACTTTATAACATTAAAGATTAAAGCGGGGCACTTCTTTCATCCAAAAGACGCTCTGTGGCACATGAACCTTTCGCCATCAGATGAAAGATTGCAATACTGTACACTTTATTCACCGATGATTTTATGGAGATTTAGTTGTTGAATATGCTACTAATGAAGATCTTTTCTTGGACGTTTCTAGCTATGAAAAGGGCATTGGTCGCATTTATAGCCAAAGTAGAGGGCGTGGTCGAGAGAATTTTTCTGGGGGCTTCGCCCCCAGACCCCCTTAGAGTTGCCCACTGCTTTCTAGCCCCCCCAATCCAAAATATGCTCCGCGGTCCATGCATGTGTCCCCACAGTATCGCCCTCAGGCTCTCGTCACCTAGGAAGCATTGCCTCTGACACACATTCTTATCTGGAAAGAACAGAGCTGATTGCTAGCAACTACCGTAATACTGGCGACAGTGGTTGTTAACGGTAGGTCGCCGACAGTTGACTTCCAATGGGAAGACGGGAACACTCTGTCGGCAGCACCGCTGTACCACTAAGCTTCCGCTACGCTAGAAAGTTGAAATGAGTTCACTTAATCAAGTGATCGATTTTGTCCAATGAAAATCAACAGAATTGACGCCATTTTTTAATCGCAGTGCATAGGATCATGGGTCTTCACCGAACAGGCAAGAGCGGTTAGCTGCTAGCGGTTGTATGGGAACAATACTTAATGCACGCGTCATGCCCTTGCCCGGGGGATGGGTCCCCGGGGATGGTTGGGGAATTCCAAACAGAGCATAAGATTTGCCCCATGTATGGGGCCCTTGGTCATGTAAAGTCCCCATTTATCATTCGTTTATTGCATTATTCTTTTAACAAACCATCCTGCGGCAACATCGAAATCCCGGGGGCCTGGGGCAATATCTCCCGGAAAGTTGCTGAATTCTAACGGAATCACCCGACCATCCCCGGGGACCCATCCCCCGGGCAAGAGCATGACACATGCATAACGGCAGCCAGCGGTAATGCTTGCGTGTCAGCGGGGTAGGTTGCTACGGCAGCGCTACGGCAGTGCTACAGCAGTGTTACGACAGTTTTACGGCAGTGTTACGGCAGCTAACGGTTATATAGGAACCAGGCCTTATCTTCACAAGTTTCTTGTCCATAAGCTAACGAAACACGGAACAAAGATAAGTAATATAACATTTTAACACTATCAAAGCACGTAAATACAAAACCGTTTACGAAAAAACATTATTTACAGCATAACAAGTTCCTAAAAGCAGGTTACTTCAATATGGGCTCAATATAAATATAAACTTTCCAATGCGTTTTAAATCGTTATCTCAAAGTATGAAACAGTTCTTAACTAAACAAGTTACAAATCTCTTTTTTCTTGGTGTAAAAGGGACATCTCCACAGGGGCTCCAGGAGTGTCCCCTAGCGAGTACCCTAGTCTTCGTTTTTTTGGTTCCCTGTGATCTGGATTATGAAAAATAACACCACTGTAATTCGAGATAGGATTACGTTATCGTTGGTACAGTCCGTTACAAGACGCAGAAATGGACGTGTTGATTATCATTCGGGAAAGAGGCACAAGCCACAGTGGAGCCCCTTGAAAAGAATAGAGATTGACTAAACGAATGACATGATACGACCTTTTTACGATTTTTAGAAATGTTATGCCACCACACCCTCTCCAACTCGGAAAACAAACGAAATGTCTTTTTTGCATTCTTTGTCTCTTTCTTAATTTGGGGGCCCTTCTGAAGTCGGGGTCTGGGGCAATCTACCCACGGCCCTCCTCTCGGCGGGCCTGGGTTCTACACCTACGATACTTGCTCTGTCATGCGTCGCTCTCTATTATGATACGCTAAACAAATAGGTTCTACAAACTCCTCACCACATACGTCACGGGTCAACGTATCTTTAACTTTATGTACCTCCCGAATGTGCCTCTTCATTTTCTGAGCACCACTGACCCTCACTGAGTCTGCGATACTTGCTCTGCCATGTGTTGCTCTCTGNGTTAATAATGGCGGTAGCCCAGAAATGGACGTGTTGATTATCATTCGGGAAAGAGGCACAAGCCACAGTGGAGCCCCTTGAAAAGAATAGAGATTGACTAAACGATGACATGATACGACCTTTTTACGATTTTTAGAAATGTTATGCCACCACACCCTCTCCAACTCGGAAAACAAACGAAATGTCTTTTTTGCATTCTTTGTCTCTTTCTTAATTTGGGGGCCCCTCTGAAGTCGGGCTCTGGGGCAATCTACCCACGGCCCTCCTCTCGGCGGGCCTAGGTTCTACACCTACGATACTTGCTCTGTCATGTGTCGCTCTCTATTATGATACGCTAAACTAATAGGTTCTACAAACTCCTCGCCACATACGTCACAAGTCAACGTATCTTTAATCCTATGTACTTCCCGAATATGTCTTTTCACTTTCTGAACACTACTAAGCCTCTTATGACACAATGGACACCTATATCTGATATGATCATTGTACGAACCTTTAGAACTGAACTCCTTACCACACCCAGCAATCTTGCAGACGAATCCACTGTGATGTGACACGCGTATCTTATGGAGTTGTAACTGTTGCGAACTGGGCAGTTCAATATTGCATACTGAACATTTGAAGATGGTTGTTTCCGTGTTGTCCTCTGGCTGAATTTCCACCGCATCTTGCTGAACTTCCTCCGCAGCGCCTTGTATTTCCTCTATTGGTATTAGCTTGGGCATGTCGCCAAAATCATTATCTACAACGAAATTTAGTAGAATTTGTTTAGTTTTCGTCTAAAGCCCCCTAGGGGGGCTCCCTATTGGTAGGTGAGGAGGGGGTCAGACACTCTTTGGGCTGGGAAAAGTAGTCTAGTATCGCTTTGCGTACGCTAAGTTGTGCGTAATTAGTACATTTTTGGGTTTTTCAAAAAGATGCTGTGTCTGACCCCGTCTCCCTCAAACTGAGAGTCCCCATTGGGGTTTACAGTTATGCAGCAGAAACGAGCAAAGCACGGGGGATACCTCGACGTACAATCTAACAGGGATTTGCATAATTCTGCAACCGCAAAATATCTGTAAATCCGTAAATTTCCGTAAACGAGCGCCAGCTACTAAACTACCCCCACTTAACTGCTCTAGTATGATTGTCTTGGCTAGGCTGCAGTTTAACAGACCATAAAATGCAATCCGTGGCACATTTTAGTAAGAACGAATAACCTTTTCGGTGAGATGAACTTTCGTCTAATATTCTTTCCGAATTTTTGTTCAACGAATGACATCCAAAACCTCATAGTGGCTGAATGGCCGCCATGTGGGGCATTGGCGGAGCCACGAGGGGAATGGGGGTCCCGACCCTAAGTTTTCTTCTGAAAGATAGTCCTTAAGTGTGACACCAAAATGCAATATGTAATAGAACTGTTAATAAAAAACAAAAATAAAATAGAGAAGCAATCCACGAAGGTTATGTTTAGAAATGGTACGGCTAACTAGGAGAACTTACAGTTAGGGAGAGTAAGGATTAATTCGAGTTAGCTAAGATAATTTAAGGCTAGTAAGGGTAGCTTAGCATCCGGGGGGGGGGGGGGCACTTGACCAGATTTTGGATAGGAATATACCAAGATTCGAACACTTACCCGTTACTTAAACCAATTTTTCGAAAATGTATACCTGACCTTGTAATAATTTTTCGAAAAAGTATTCCCGACCTTATCCCAATTTTTTGAAAAAAGGCCTATCTGTTTTGCGAAAATTGATACCGTTCCTTGTACAAACATGCCAAAAACGATACCCCTCCTGGCGGCACATTCCCAGTACCCAAAATGTAAATAGTCTCCCCCCCCTCAGATTAGGATTTGTAAAGCGCTTAATCTCAGATTTGCCGGAGAAATATAACAATATAATTTACCTGTATCAACAACGTTGACTTCTTCACCTTCATCCTCGCTTGAATCAATGACAATAATCTCTTCTCGCAACTGGACTTTCCTTGCAGTAGTGTTGTTATTATGGGGTACTTTCCGCACATGGTCCACCGGGAATTCTTGCTTTACTGCGTTAACATCTATCAGAATTAATTCACGTACGCTTTTATCACCCTTGCCGAAAGGGCCTTTGTCGAAGTCCTCGGGTTCCTTTATCATATGAGCAGAGGCTGTACTCTCAGCATTACTGTTGAAGTCTAACGCTGTACCAATAGCTCCCTCGCAATTACCATCCAATTCACCAGCTTCTGCTACTTCTGGGCAAGTAACTGTAGAAACCCCCGGTTCATTACTACAATCAATCAACGCCAAATCAAATAAATTCCGCAAAGTATTATCGATATTGTCGTAGCATAGGTCATCATCTTCGGTATCATTGCCAGGGGGTACTGGACTGAATTTTCCATCCATTTTCTCATCCTCGGTGTCTGCAGATAATACCATTGGGTCATCACAGATTTGTTGACGTACCGGTTCCTTCCCAGCTTCGTCAATTGAAATAGCAAGCAAGCTAGAGCGGACGTTATCAGCATGCTTATTTTCGTTCTGGGGGGCCTTTTTCAAAGGTGTTACTGATTTTCTTGCCCTGTTGTTTTGTGGAAGTAGAAGTCTACCATGCTTTTTCTTCATATGTTGTTGAATGCTCTTTTTAACGGACATCCTTGTATTGCATATGCCACAAACAAATGGTTTCTCCCTATCGTGGTACGAAGAATTTTTTTGATTAGTGAATTTACCGCGCTCCGCCGAATCCTTAGGCCGTACGTGATGGGCTTCTTGGAAGTGCTGAACAAGACTTCCGCATGTGGAGTGAGCTTTATCACAATAACCACAGACATACGGTTTTAGGGAGTTTGAACTCTCATTTTTCACAGCTGTTTGCATTGTTTCATCTGGCTTGTCTCCGTCTCCTCTCCTACTTGCTCCGTTTCCATCTCTTGGGTTTGTCTTCGTTTTGCTTTCTGTTGCTTCGTGCTGTTTTATTGTTGGTGATGATTTAGCAGTGACTTTGTTATCCTGTTTAAAACTAGCTGCTACTTCCTCATCTTCATCACTTCCAAAAATAGAGGAAACTGGCGTGCTCCCTCTACTTGTATATTCAGTATCTGCAATGTTTTGTTGACTAACTGAAGACGCTTTCAAACTCATCCCAAACTCTTTGTCTTGAGTTCGCCTACGCAAGTCTTGAATCTTCCGATGTGTATCCTTCATATGAATATGCCTGTCGATCAACGTAACAAAGTCCATAGGGCATTGTGGGCACAGATATTTTCCTTTGTTATTCTTGTCAGGTGATGCAAGTGTAATGTCTCCTCTGTTTGACTATTTGCTCCCTCTTCTGTGTCGCTCATGGCAGAATCCACATCTTTGGACTCTTCGGAAGAGCTCTCCTCTCCATTCGAGACAACTTCCTCATTAAACGATGCGAACAATTTCTTCCTATATTTATCAAATGACGTGTCAATTCCTTTAGGTTTAGTACGCTCCGGTTTAATTCTCTTCCCATTCTTATCCAAGTTGATGTCATGATATTCAATCATGTGCATTCTCTGCACTCTATACCCTGCAAATTGACTCCCACAAATAAAGCAGTCAAATTTCTTCTTAGCGAGGTCTGTTCTCCAAAGGGATGCTTCTAGTTTGTCATCTTCTTTCGATGCACTTTCCTTTCTTTCATTTATTAGAAGACTGGAGGGAGATTTTGGGTGTTCAGGCCTACTTGATATAGTAGCACACTCAGGTGGTTCCTTCGACTGCAGTTTGTTATTGTTGTCTTGTTTATCACCTTTCATCAACAGGTTTGTTGAGCTAGGACGCACTTTTGCACTATCTGTTCTTACGATTTTTGTGCTACCTGCTCCGGTAATGTCCCCAAAGGTATCGTTGTTAGGAGGAGTAAAGGACTTACTAGTCCCATGATCTCCAAGTGCATTTTGTGAACGAATCGAGTCAGAAGATGATTCAGAAACCGTATGTGTTGAGATTGTAGAGGTCACTCTCCTGTTCATTCTTATATCGTGTTTATAAAACATGTGCTTGTGATATGAATTCTTTTTTGTGTACTCTGCTGAGCAGAGACTACATTTTAAAAGTTGCGAGGAACAATTTACAGAGCCATTTGACTGGTCATTACTTCTTTCAATTTCATTTCCGTGTGCATTCACTCTTATATAGTGTTTATGAAACATGTGCTTCCGATATGAATTCATTTTTGTGTACTCTGCGGAGCAGATATTACATTTTAAAAGTTGCGAGGAACAATTTGCAGAGTCATTTGACTGATTATTACTTCTTTTAACTTTATTTTGGTCTGTCTTTGCGTCACCAGATAAATTATACTCAACGAAAATGAACTTCTCTCCTTCGAATGAGACTTCAATTCCATGCGACTTGAGTGCATGTTGTCTGCGATCTTTGACATTTACGAAAGACTTGTCACATTTCTTGCATGATTTGTTGTTATCTGAAAAATACCCATCTTCCTCCTCTTTTCCAAAAGATGGCGATTTACTACATGCAGAACCAGCTTTGACATCAGCCTTCCTAACAGCTTCAGGAATCTTGTCTATTTGAACAGAACTTTCTCCCTTGTTTCCTGGGTTTGCATCCTTTTTATCATCTATTGGTTTAGGCTCAGAATCTTTAGGTTTTACAGCTACCCCAACATTATGTTTTGTCCGAAGATGACCTTTAAGACCACTATAAGTGAAGAAAGTTCCAGTACATAAACTGCAGGCAAGTAAACTAGCATCTCCAGTCTTTCCAAACGCTGTGGATCCTAAACGATTTGCAGCGATGTCAATAGCGTCTTTTTTAAACAGTTCATTACCCGAATCACTATCTGGGCCTAAATTTTCACGCTTGAAAAGGTTCTTGTCTTTGTCCAGCCTACGATAGCATTTGTGAACTTTACGCATGTGTTGACTAAGCGCATTGAAACTGGTAAATCCTTCTATACAAAATCTACATTGATAAGGCTGGCCAAGCTGACTTTGTATGTCTGCCTTTTCTTTCTTTGGCTGCAATTTCTTTGAAGAAACTTTCTCTTCTTTGATTGCAGTAATTTTTTCTACTTTGATTTTATGCTTGTTTTTTGATAACTGATTCGAAGAAGTAAGGGTAGATTTGGACTTATGGGCGGATTTTCTATGGGAATAAAGTCCTGAATAGGTCGCAAATGTCATCTTGCAAACAAAGCAATTCAAAGACCTATTTGATACCCCTTGAACACTCTTGGTTTTTGTAATTTGATGCTCTGTTTTCTTGTGCTTGTATAATCCTGCATATCCAGGAAATTTCGCCTTGCAAAGGAAACATGTAAATGAACCCCTCTTTGGCGAAGCCAAGCTAGAAATTTTAGATCTATCTGATTTACTAGGCCTACTGTTCTCGATTTCTTTTTTTATCTCACTCGAGTTAGTAAGCCTACTGCTTTCAGTTCCTTCCTTGTCCTCACTTGAGTTAGTAGGTCTACTGTTGTTAATTTCTTTCTCATCCCCTTCAATCTTCATGTTTGCAGATACCCCAGCTTTTGGTGACATTTTTCCATCTGATTTTGACATGCACACGTTATTAGCTTCACTTCCAGTAACTTGGTCATCAAAACGATGAGCATTGCTTTCTGCTAAAATTTCTTTATTTTCTGTTCCACAGTCCATTTCATTCTCAGCTGAAATTTGGTTATTTCCTGGTTCAGAGTCCATCTTATTTTCTGATGAAATTTTGGTGTGTTCTGTTCCACAGTCAACTTTATTCAGTGCTGAAAATTCGTTATTCTCTATTTCACAGTCTATTTTACTCTCAGGTGAAATGCAGTTATTTCCTGGTTCACAGTTCATCTTATTTTCTGGCGAAATTTTAGTATGGTCTGTTTCACAGTCCATTTCATTCTCAGCAGAAATTTGGTTATTTTCTGGTTCACAGTCCATCCCATTGTCTGATGCAAATTTAGTATGTTCAGTTTCACAGTCAATTCTATTGATTGCTAAAATTTCATTATTCTCTGTTTCAGAGACTATTTTATTCTCTGATGANTTCAGTGCTGAAAATTCGTTATTCTCTATTTCACAGTCTATTTTACTCTCAGGTGAAATGCAGTTATTTCCTGGTTCACAGTTCATCTTATTTTCTGGCGAAATTTTAGTATGGTCTGTTTCACAGTCCATTTCATTCTCAGCAGAAATTTGGTTATTTTCTGGTTCACAGTCCATCCCATTGTCTGATGCAAATTTAGTATGTTCAGTTTCACAGTCAATTCTATTGATTGCTAAAATTTCATTATTCTCTGTTTCAGAGACTATTTTATTCTCTGATGAAACTTCGGCATTTCCTAGTTGACAGTCCATGTCATTCTTTGATGCAATCTCGTTATTTTCTGGTTCACAGTCCATCTTGTTCTCTGCTGCAACTGATTTATTTTCTATTTCACAAACCATGCTACCAGGATCTCTCAGATTCTTGATAATTTGATCTTGGGTGTTCCCCTGCCATTCCTGTGCATTTTCTGATAATGGTGAAGGGCGACTAGGGCTCAAAAACCCATCATGGGGGATGTTGGAAGATGTTACTTCGGAAAACTGTAGAGACTCTGTTTTGTCTTCCTGAATCTGTTCAATGCTGTCTTCATCTAGTTTCAGGAGATCCTTGAGCTGCTCAACAAATTTGATTGCAAAAGCATTTCTTTTTGTTTCTTCCTCCTTTATTTTCTGCTCAGGGTTTAGCATTGTATTAACACTGCATGAGGATTCCCCATATTCACTGGAGACATCTTCCTTCATCACTTGGAAGGAAGGTGTGTCCCCCTTACCTTCTACATCTTCATCTGTTCTATGGTGAATATCTAAAAGTTCTGTCACATCCACTGCCTTGTGTTGTCTTCTTCCTACAATGGGTGACAAAACAATTATGTTTCTATAATTTAGATATTGGAAACAGGGATTTTACCATACTTTGAACAGTTTAATCTACATGACTATTAATTGGAATTTGGGGATTTGATTTTCAGTCAAAATATGGGGGTTTTCCCCAGCCTTTCATATATGTAAAACTATTAACATACATACCAAGACCGTGTGCACTATCTCACATTTGGAGTTGAATTTTAAATACAAGGCTTGTCAAACTAAGATTACTTAGGGATTTAGGAAGGGTTGGGTTGAAGAAGGGATTGATATTTTTAACCTAGTTATACTAATACAACCTGTTGGCAGGATAAAGAATATGAAATAAATGAAATAGAAGGTTTTGTGGCGCCGTGTTGTAATCCACGCCAGAACATCAGGCAGAAGGGGGTTCAAAACCCACAAACACCTCTTGCGCATCATGACAAGGGGTCGCAGACTCAATTAGCGCTTAGCTACCTCTGTGATCCCAGCGCCTGGCGCTAAAAACCGCAACTTCACCTCCACCTCCTGGCATATCAAATAAATGTTTCTCCATCTCCTGGTCTAAGAATGGGGATGCAAGGTGCAGTCTTTGAGCTGATACATAAGCTATGCATAAGATGCTCCAAATCAATGACTTCTCCTGATGTTGTTGGGAGATAATGGGCCTAATTATATCTTGGCCATAATAGCCTCATTAGCTCTAATTCATTAGCTACCTCAAACATATTAAATAATCAGGCCTTTTTGAAATAGGGGAGCCAAGCTAGAATTCCACACCATTTTCAACTGAAATTAAAGAATCATTTGCCACAAAAAATAGCAAAATCTCTACTTTTGTTAAGCATAAAAGAAGGGTAGCCACAGTTTCTTCAGCTCCCCCTGAATACGTCCATCATCGAGAATATTGCATGGTCAGACTAAAATCAAATCTTACCATTTCCATGTCTGCTACGATGCTTGATAAAATTCACCAGCCTTTCAAAACGTTTTCGACAAATGCCACATTGAAACCATCCTGCTCTAACTTTACTGTGAACTGTCAAATGAAGGTAGAGGCAGAAATGTGAGTGAAACCTTATTTCACAATTATCACATTTTCGCCTCAGTTTGTTGCTACCTTTCGGGCGTAGGCGAAGGCGTGCCATACTGTCCTCTCCACTGGATGGACGATGGCCGCGTGCCTAGGCCCACAAGGTACGGTTCCCTCCAGGCACCTAACAGCGCAGCGGATGCCTCTTCTGGGAGTTCCCCTCGTCTTGTGCTTGTCTAAATCGCTTCTGAAATTTTCAAGTCATCCTGTGTGTGTTTAGGCCTGTTTTAAGAATCTTCCACCAGCGTGTCACGCTGTACCAGTCGTACGAATGTCTTTTCGAAAACAAGCAAATCAAAGGAGCGTGTGAGTCTGACTTCCGATCGCTGGAACTGACTTGAGTTTTAAGCCGGGGGTAATGTACAGTAAATGCCTCGGGTTAAAGGCTCAAGTCAAGTCCTTCGGCACCAAAGCATACTCCACGTTTCTAAAATATGTTATTTTATTTAGTACCAACTAAAGCGAACTAAAGTCGAGTAAACAGCGTAAATAATATCTCATTGCAAGTTGTGTTTTCTGTTTTCTCGTGAGAAATTTGATTTGAAGCACAATTTTCTTGGGATGATTCCAGCATATTCTTTTAGTGACGTCAACACCTGTGGGTGAATATCACATTTCTATGTTGAAATGATATAGGCAACAAAAGACGACTTTAATCCATTGAAAACATACATCATTACAATTTCATTGGATGTCGTAATGATTTTCGATCCTTTCCTGAACAGATGAATGGACATTAGAGTTGTTATAACAATCGAAACCTTAGAAAATTTCATGCACTTTATTTTTGACAATGAACTTTCCACTTTTTGCTTGGCTTGGAAAGATAAGAGCTTTGGTGATAAGGGGCCGTCGACGTTCTATTTTCATATTTTTAGCGGCATTTGGCCGTTAAGGGGGGAGGTGGTTAGGTCGCTAAAAACGAGGAACATCTCCGCAGCTCCATAGCGAAATTTGTACTTCAAAATTCATAGCGATTTTTGTTTATCATAATATAAACTTTGTCATTCTTGTTATTTATGAAGCATCATCCTCATTTTTCACCTGCACCTTTTAATTTCACTTCGTTTCATTTCATTCTGAGAATTCTTCAAAGACTACAAGTTTTCCCCTATAAGAAACCCCGGGGGGAGTGCTTAGTATATTTTGCTAACGGGATGTGCGCTCCTTTCCGGGTATCGTTTTCGCCTCTTTTTTCTAAAGCCGGGTATCAAAAGAAGGACATTTCTCTAAAGCCGGTTGTCAAAAGGCGTATTTTGTGTATTTTTTACGTTTTGGAGTATACTTTTCGCCGTTTTTTTCTAAAGCCGGTTGTCATTTGGAGGGGAAAATTCTAAAGCCGGGTCAAAAAATTGTTTCTTGGAGTGCACACCCCCGTACTAATTAAAGTCAAGTACCCCCCCCCGGGTAAGAAACTTAGGGGAGACTTATTCAATCAGCCAATGGTACGGAAAGTTTTTTAATTTCGCATGAAAATTCCCCTTTTTAGTTCTAAAAGTTTCTTAATTTTGGGTGCATGCATGATTGATGTAGTTTCTACTTTCTACCACTGCTACAGGTACATGTATTTTTTTATAAGAAACCGCTTATAAGGCACTCAACTCTTAGATCGCCAAAAAGTTAAGAAACTCCATTACTGTGAAAGTATAACTTAAGAAACTATTTATCTTAATAAAGGAAATTCTTAGCATCTTTTTACTTTATTTTCACTTGTTTTCTGTATCATATAGCCTGCGTGCAGCCTCAAAGCTCCTCACTCAGCAGAAGGTACTTGAGTAATGTCTAAACATTGGAAAGGCTTCAACAACTTTGTTTCGATTTCGAAATATTCATGAGGGTACAGGGTAGTAAACATGAAGATTATTAAGAAACCTTTAAGAAACTCGTAAGAAACTCTGACCTGAGTATTGAAAATCTGATAATTTTAAGAAACTTTCAGTACTGGCTCAAATTCTCAGTTTCTTGTATAAAAAATACATGACGTATGTTTCTCGACATAAATAATTCTATTGGGCTCATGCTCAAAACATTAAATTGCAAGTAAAATTTTATTATTATTCAACAAAAAGCAACAAAGGCTTCAACGAGATCTTTGCCAAATTATATTTGACTTTAGCTTTTAAAAGTTTCCTAGCACTTCTGAAGTTTCGCATATAAAACTTGTGTGCTCAAGTAAGTAAGTAGAAGTACCTTTTCATTTTCATTTTAAATTCTTTATACAGGGTAAAAGCATCAATATAAAATACTGCTTTACAGCTTGCCCTGCTAAACAAAAAGAAAATCCTAAAATACCTAGTTACAATGTTATTTCATACATAAAGTAAACAAATTTAAAGTCAATATAAAAATCGAAAAAATAAATAGAGTTAGGATGAGAAGGGCAAATTGCTCTTCAGCCTACTTTTAAAAATGCCAAGGGAGGGTGCTTGTTTGACATCCAAAGGCAAATTATTCCAAGTCTTTGCGCCCCGAAAAGATATAGCTTTCTGTCCACTGCAAGCTTTCTGACTCTTCGAGTTCGAGTACCTCACAATATAAGAAACAAGTGTAAATGTGATAATTTCAAGAAGCTTCCAGTACTTTGTCAAATCATAGTAGCTTCTTGAGAGTTTCTTATCAAAATATATGTGTAAGACCCCATGGTCTGCGATCCAAAAACTTCATTCCAAAATTTACAATAAACACCGTTACCCTACGTTACCCCCGTCTGATACATTCCATTGCTCATTTGCTTTTGTTGCCACTATGACGCAAAGTGGTGCCTCTGTCAAAAGATGTCGTAAAAATATGGCCGCATTGCCCTTTTATTGACAAGTTGCGGGGAGTTATATTATGGCAAAGAAACTTACAAAGTTTACAAAGTTAAAGCCAAAGTTTTATTGCTCAAACTGCGACAAGAAATTCCGAACGAAGTTTTGTTATTGCCTTCATTTGCACGTGCACGAGAGCTGCAAGAGTTCTTGGTTTTCTTGCACAAAATGTGGCAAGAAATTTTCCAAGATACTTCGACTTGTAAAACATCGGACGATTCATCCACCTCCGAAAGTTCGAAAAGGAAAGACAAGTGCTTCGACCAAGAAAAGAAAGAATGGTAAGGCTTTTGATGAAAGACTTTTACTCTTCGCTGTTTAGGCCCAAACAAACTCTCTTGTGTGTTGGAATGCATACCACGTGACTTCAAATGCATTGAAAGTTATTTATTACACATCAGGGCTAATAAGGTTTTTTGGCTATCGAGTAAAATTTGATTCATATTCAAATCCATCCAGCAGTCTTGGTGGTATGAATTTTCAAAAGTAGGAACTTTTTTCTGGCACACCTGGTAGTAGTCCACCCCACTTTGTCTTAGGAGGCATCACCCGTTGACCTTCATCTTAAAATAAAGGGGAAACGCAGCTCCATGCAACAAGTTGAAACCCCCAGGCCCTCCTATGATTTGGGTCCCTAAGTTTTTGAAATATATGCAACTGAAATCTCTTGCTTATGCCCAAGCAAATTTTCCAGGATCTAAGAAGGGGTCAGTTATATATTGATTCCATCCCCACAAAGTGTTATTCCAACGTTAATGGGGGGAGGATGGGGTGTCAACAGCCATGTCGCTAAAATATAAATTGTTTACATCAGTTTTTATAAGATTAAATTTACTGTAATATTGTGTCTTCCCTGAACCCATTTCCATGTGATCGTTGGGGACTGTTTGTTGAATCGCTGTTGAATTGCCAAAAAAATGTAGTGGCCCGGTACTTCCAGTGGCTTTTCCATCAGGCCTACCTTAGCTTACTCTGGGCCTTTTATCAGGGTCTGAAAGTTGTTGTTGGAATGAGGCTAACCGGCAGGGGGGGGTGTGGCAAATTGAAATATGAGTGACCCCTGATGCATACTTTTTCTGCTTCACTTTTTTCGTTTGAGGACCATATGTAACATGATTTTAACAGTGTCAGAATCATGCAAAATTATATTGAAATGAAACAATTATAAGTTACTTGTTTTGTTCAAAAACTTTTCTTCACAAGGTGCAATCTGGACTTGCCCAAATCTCACTTCTTTCCTCAGTAGATTACGGTAAAAGTCACCGCGGAGGCAGGGAGACGCTTTCTCCTTCTCCCTGTCCCCGCAGCGACTTTTACCGTAATCGACTGAGGAAAGAAAGTGAGACTTGGGCAAGTCCAGGTGCGATCCTTTTTGCAGCACAAAATATCATTTTAAAGAGTTTTCTGCAAATTTAGCAAATTTTTGCATTCTTGTTTATTTTGTTTTGAACGGATATGAGAGAGAGGCAATTTACTGAACTTTGCATGCAAGTGTGGCATGATGTGCACCAGGTAACAAAGTTTTTGAAAACTCTTAAAATTTGATTATGTTGGACTTCAAAAATATATTTTGGTCCTTGACAAAACTAAAGTCGGACTCAAACTAGATGTCAACGAATGTGAAAATGCCCACAAGTAAAACAGCAGAAGGGTTTTGCAGGGAGTAATTTTGTGTTATCACAAATCTCATGTGACATCTAATTTGAGACAGACATGGAAAACTTTAAGGATCAGTAGGGTCTCAAGGGGTAAAATGGGTAGTGTTGATGGTAGGAAAACGTTAGATTGTAAGCTGTTAAATCGGCATTCACAACTTCAAGGAGGGTAGCTCAAACAGTTGTAGCTAGAGAAAGTCTGTGAATCATGATTTTACAAAATTTGTTCACATTTTCCCCTTACCCATTTTACCCCAAGCTTACTCATTTTACCCATGTAGACTCTAACAGTTTTTATATTGTCAAGAGCTAAATTCATTTCAGAAATCCTACATGTCTTTAAATTTGTAGAAATAATTCACGAAATACGTCAATTTTTCATCAAATTTTTGCAAATATTGAGATAAAGATTTCTCAACTGGAATGAAATGGTTTTGGCCAAAACTTAATTTGTGAAAATGTATTCATCAAATTTTAGCCAATGGTAGTTTCCATTCTAAATTTAATTCCTTCTTTTCTTGCCTGTTTGAAATCTATCAGTTAAATTACAGGGATGCTCGTTTTATTTTTTTGGGTTTTGACAATTTTTTTGCTATGATTTTTTTGGTGTTTGAAAGTAAACTACCTAAATTTTTTGGAGGCCGAGAAAAACAGACTTACTATATTGGGTTTNTAAATTTGTAGAAATAATTCACGAAATACGTCAATTTTTCATCAAATTTTTGCAAATATTGAGATAAAGATTTCTCAACTGGAATGAAATGGTTTTGGCCAAAACTTAATTTGTGAAAATGTATTCATCAAATTTTAGCCAATGGTAGTTTCCATTCTAAATTTAATTCCTTCTTTTCTTGCCTGTTTGAAATCTATCAGTTAAATTACAGGGATGCTCGTTTTATTTTTTTGGGTTTTGACAATTTTTTTGCTATGATTTTTTTGGTGTTTGAAAGTAAACTACCTAAATTTTTTGGAGGCCGAGAAAAACAGACTTACTATATTGGGTTTTGAGAACCTTTCTTTTAATTTTTTGGGTTTTAAAATTTAAGGCAGATATTTTTTGGGACTGCTCAAATCAGCATCCCTGGAACTGGTTTCTCAGCCTTGTCTTTCGAAGTTTTCGGAGATATACGTCTTATCATTTTAAGTTATACAGTAACCTTTTTCTTGAAATATAGTTCCCACACAAGGGAGGTATTTACAAAGGTTAAAGATCTATACCAGGTGACCAGAACAAGTAAACTGAGAAAATCTGTTACACAAAATAGGTTGATCGACTGAAATCAGTGATTCAAACGTTTTTGGTAGCTGAATAGCTAGGCTACATAGCTACTATTTTTTGCTATTTTTATGTAAAACAACAGCAACAGACTAGTTATATTGACTTGAATATCCTATGGTTTCATAGCGGCAAGCAGCAGGAAGAGGCCATGAGTAGAGATATTATACGCTATTGGGCCTCCTGTGCTTTCACTCAGTCGTTACTTTCGCCAATCTGCCATGTCGATAAAAATAGCAGAGAATAATAGGGATGCAGCCAAGCCATGTAGCTACCAAACAACGTTTGAATCACTCATTTGTGATGATAACTCTTTTATGTGTAGAGGTTTCATCTGTTCAATTTATTTTTGGTTACCCGGTAGGCCTCTAGCATGCGTTTTGCAAGTTTTTCCATGCATTGTGACCTCACCGTTTCTGTTTAGGAGCTCTTAAAAACCGGAGTCCAAATGGGTCAGCAACTGTCAATAACCCATCCAAAGTTATCAAGATTGCAACAAAAGCAGAGGATGTCACAACAGCCAATCTTCCCTGTTCCCCATGTAATGGTGATCTGTCACAAACTGAAGTCTCTGATGTTCTGTTTTCGAAGCCTGAAATTTCCGATGTTGCTCAAGAAGATGCAGAAAAACCATCTCCAACCAGCGCTGCAAGCTGCTCAGAACTAAATGCAGAAACTTGCCAAGACATTCAATGTGTTGACGATGAGCTACAAGTGCCTGTCGTCTCATCAAGCAATGCTACTACTGACAGCCCTAAACCTAAGGGCCGTCGCACATTTGAGCGCTATTTATGTGCTAATTGTGAGGAGGTTTGCACAGATAGGGCCAGCTATATCAGTCATGTAAGAGTTTGTCGTCGCATCGATGGGAAGCCAAAGGAATGTAAATTATGTGGACGAGTTCTTGTAAGTCAGAGGAACCTTAGGCATCACATCAATATTCACTGTGATAATGACAAATTTGCTTGCGAAGAATGTGGCTTGAAGTATACTTGGAAGTCAAGTTTAGTAATACATTTGAAAAGTGGATTATGCAGAGGTCCGACCTCAGAGACCAATCTAAACAAGGCGGTTGTTCTCAACGCCGAAAATGAATCAGGGGAAATACAAGGATTGGAAATTGGGGCTCAGAATCGAGTTACAGTTGCCAGGGGAGATGTTCATAACGATGATAAACATGAAGAGACAGGTGGTGAGAGCTCTGAGACCAGTTCAGGTCAAATGTCAAAGTTGAGATGTCACAGTACAAGAGCCAGAGGTCATTGTTTAAGTATCAAGAGTGAGGCACATGATAATGTAGAGGAGACCATTGATATTGGCGATGATCCATCAGACAGCTTTATTTATCCATGCATTGATTGTGGAAAGCCATTTAAATTTGAGGATTCAATGTGGAGGCATTACGAAACCAGTCATTGTGTGATGCCTTCGGGCAGTAGTCATCAGGCATCGGGTGGTAGTCAAAATCAGGTTACTACCTCTGGTAGTAAAAGTAACCGACATCAGTGTACTGTGTGCGGAAAGACTTACTCAAGACTAGGACATAAGTTGGAACATATGGCAGTCCATACTGGTAGAAAGTTGGAATGTGGCACTTGTGGTACGAAGTTTGTTTGGAGCGCATCCCTTAGAAAGCATCAAAAACGCGGTGGATGTGTCAGACGAAGTCTGGATGCAAGTCCGGGGAATATTCAGGGGGTAGCTAACACTGCTGTTAACCAGCGTTTTACTGGAAAGAGAAGGGTGCAAGTTGCAAAGAAGACATTTCCCAGAGGTAAGGATCAAGTAATGAAGAAAAGATGCGGCTCAGATGAAAAGGCAGTCACTAAAGAAGGTATTACTGACAAATTAAGTAATAATCGAAGGTATCTAGACCAGAAAGCTTCTCTAGTAGACAAAACTAGGAGACAGCAGATGAGCACAGAACACAAGNGCATCCCTTAGAAAGCATCAAAAACGCGGTGGATGTGTCAGACGAAGTCTGGATGCAAGTCCGGGGAATATTCAGGGGGTAGCTAACACTGCTGTTAACCAACGTTTTACTAGAAAGAGAAGGGTGCAAGTTGCAAAGAAGACATTTCCCAGAGGTAAGGATCAAGTAATGAAGAAAAGATGCGGCTCAGATGAAAAGGCAGTCACTAAAGAAGGTATTACTGACAAATTAAGTAGTAATCGAAGGTATTTAGACCAGAAAGCTTCTCTAGTAGAAAAAACTAGGAGACAGCAGATGAGCACAGAACACAATAAGCAGAGTCATGTTCCAGGCAGTGTTTTTACCAAAGGTGATGAAAGTTTAGAGAAAGTGACGTCGAATGATGGCATGACACAAAGCAGTGAAGTTCCTGGAGCTGTGAAGAAAAAGCTCAAGCATCCAAAAACCTGTAATAAGTGTGGAAAGAGATTTCCAACGTTGCTGGCCAAAACACGCCACATGATAACGCATGCGGGTGAGAAAATAAAATGTCACTTATGTGGAGCTAGATTCAATTGGAGGTCGTCATTAAGAAAGCATTTAAAATGGAGCAAATGTCCATTTCAAGTCAAGGTTATGATGAAAGATAACGAGAAGGTCAAGAAAAACAGCCCCAACATTTATCCACTTAATACAAAAGACATCGTAACAACTATCGAGAAGAAACAAAACAGCCCCAACGACTATCCTCTCATAATCAAAGACATCGTAACAACCATCGAGAAAGTTGATGAAAACAGACCTACAGTAATAGTCTCGACTTTCATCAGAAATGCAATCACAGTCGTCGAGGGTTTTGGAGTAAGTGAGGAAAAGGCTGAACTGACGGAGGTTGGAAGTGGCCCTGATGTCGGGATTTTTCGCTGTGGGGTATGTGGCAATGAATATACATACAGGTCTTCATTGAAGATACATATGAGAAATCACACGGGGGAGATGCCTTATAAATGCAACATTTGCAAGAAGCATTTTAGAAGCAGAAAGTGTTGTCGCAAGCATGTTATAAGTCACGGCAAAGAATCATCTAGCGTTGAGATCAAAGCTGCATTTGAGCAAGTCATGAACAAGGAGGAAACTTCACCGCGGAAAGTGTTGACTTTAAATTATACCGAAGCCGAGAAATATGGCTCGGAAACAACCAATCACAATCCAAAGCAATTAGTTATTGTAGCCAAATACAGGCGGAAGGTTGACGCTAGGAGGGGTGCAAAGGGACTGGGACATGGTTTTGGAACAGCTGAAACAAATGGAGTTGAGACTAATAAAGCTAGAGAGACAAATGATACAGATGATGTTAAGCTTGTGTATGAAGGTGAATCTCGTCATATCATGCCAGATGCCTCTGGTTCCTGCTCCAACAATGCGGTAAAAAGCACCGACAGTGCCGCAAGACAACATAATCACTTCCCTCAAAAGGATTTTCACACGCAGGGTTCAAGGAAGAGGAGAAGAATGTACAAAAACGTAATTGCTCGGGACCTAAAGACGACGAAGGTAGGTGAGAGTGATTCTGACTGTGACATAAGAGGAGAAACAACAAAGCGACAGAGACTGATACCGAGTTATGAATGTGACAGCAAAGACTTATTTGAAGCAAATCGTGAAAGTTCAGAGAAGGAAAGCAGCCATGATGAATGGTGCGAGGAAACATCCCCAGAGCAGTTTATCAGTGATGATTTAAGATACATTCATTCGACAGATGATGATCAAAGAGAATTCACAACTCTTACAGCCCAACTGCATGGTATCTCCGAAGACAGAGGTGACCAAGATAGACCAAGCGAGCAGCTACTCAGTGTTAAAGAAGAGGATGTAGAAGAATGGGTGACACCAAATGAAGGCTATGCGATACAAGGAGGTGATGCATCTATGGTACCACATGGTGGGTGGGCTGCAAGGGTGGATGGGTTGACAGAGCATGACAGAGCTGGTATGTGGTTAAATCAGGGTGATATGAATCAGGGAAGAGGGACATTCGTTGAAAGAAATTTGGATGAAAGACTCGACGAGGACGAGCAGGATTCCGTAGCTGGGACAGGAACATGGGTAAAGCGAAATGAAGGCGCTACAAAGAGGGAAGGCAGGGGATCCCAGGATATAGACAACGGGCCATCACAAGAAGGCAAAGACCAGTTTTTGTTCCAGTGCAAAGTTTGCAATGCAAAGTTCACTTCCAGGTTTGTCTTGAGGCGTCATGAAGTCATTACAGGCCATGCGAAGGCGTCGTACGAGTGCCCATATTGCAAACGAATTTATTCTGAAGGGGGTGCATATGCAAATCATATGTTTGTGCATCAACGGGAAAATGGGATGAAATGTGATATATGCGGAAAAGAACTTCAGAGCAGAACGACATTCATGAACCACATGGCTTTGCACAAGAAAAACCCGATCACTTGCAGTTTATGTTATGAGTTGTTTCAAAACGAAGACACGTTACAAGAACATGTAAATACAGCTCATGATGCGTTGAAAGAATTCAAATGTAAATATTGCAAGAAAACGTTTGACTGGCAATCGAATTACTCACGTCATCTGAATAAACACACCAACAAGAAAGAATTCAAGTGTAAGATTTGCAATTACAGTTTCAATATTATCTCGAATTTAAAGAGACATGTGCTACGAGTTCATAATGGTCAGGCTGAAGGCAATGAGACAAGCTGGGAGGCAGTTAATCCTGTGCACCAAGACCATGTCTTGAACAGGCAACATCAAAGGCGAGATCTTTGGCAAGCGAACGAGGATATTGATGATGAAAGAGAGGTTGTGCACCGTCGCAGAGGCCGACTGAAGGCACTGCAATCACCAAATAGAAAGAAATATAGATGTAATATCTGTCAGTTTTTGTGCTCATCCCGGATGCAGCTCACAAATCACTTAAGGTATGGGCACAAAAAAGTAAACAACCCAGAGACAGCTCTCCTGCATTTCATCATTGAGGATGAGAATTTTCTGTGCCAACTATGTGGCTCTGTCATATATGGTAGGCATAGCCTTAAGAATCACTTTTTGAGGGTGCATAAGATGGGGCTTGATGAGGATAATATTGCGGGGGTTACCAAGGATGGGAAGCAGCTAGATAAGGGGGTATCGTATGCAAACGGTGCGGTCTTGTCAGAAGCACAAGACAGCCACTGTGAAAGCAAAGAGGGAAAGTCTTACGAGTATGACGTACAGATATTGGACAGTGGAGATCGAGAGAAACGGACAGAGGAGACGAAGGTAGAGATATTGGACAGTGACAATAACATTGAGTGTCTACCCTTCATTGACGTTGAGAAATTATCACGCGAAGCAAATAGTGTCTTGCTTAATGTCGGCAATTATAATCGCACTTCAAATTCACCGGCCACTCAAGGACAAAAAGACAGCGCTAGGCCTATGAAACCAGCGGGCAGTGCAGCTAACTGCATCGAATTAGATAGCAAGGAGGACAATGACAATGCGCTGCACTGCAGCCTTTGCAGAGTCTTATTCAAGAGCCGAGATTTACTAGTACGGCATTTGCATCATTTTCACAAGATACCAGAGGGATTCGAAGAGGCTTTGATCGAGCTGACAAGAGATGTGGTGAAAACTGAACCAGGCGGCAGTACCTCGCGAGTAGGTATACCTCCAAAGAAAAGTAGAGCGGTCCATCCGGGAACAAGCACCGCGAGCAGTCCTACTAGTAAGACGACAAGAAAGATTAATCGAACACTCAAATGCCCAATTTGTGACCAAAGCTTCGAGAGTATATCAGCTTTGCAGAGACATGCATCGATTTGCGATAGCTATATGACTTTGTAGAAAGTACATCATTGCAATACCGGGTGAGTTAGAAAAGGCCCACTTCGTTTGAATGGCTAGTGCTCCCTGGATATCAAGGCAGTAATATTGGCAAATATGTTATTTGATAGTGGACATGTTCAAATAAATTTCAAAATTTACCTAACTGAAATCGGCCTCTCCGTTCTGAAATTTTGAGGGATTCTCGAGAAAGCCCCTTCAAGAAACCTTCAAAAACGGCCTAAGATCATGATCAAATTTCCTTAATATTTCTGCCTTACGGCAATAAATTGTACATGCTTTAGCACATATTATTCCTTTGGGAGAATGACAGTGCCATCCCTAGGAGTATAGCAGAATTATTCCGGGTAATTTCATCCTCCCGAGAGGACAACAATTGCTAAAACGTTTTCAAGTCATTGCTGTAAGGAAGAAATATTAGGAAAATCTGGTCGTGATTTTAGGCCTATTTTGCTTGTTTTGATGTTTGTCGAAGAGACTTTCTCGAGAAATTCCCTCATAATTTCAGAACGGAGTGGCCGATTTCAATCAGGTAAATTTTAAAATTAATTTGAACATGTGCACTATTAAATGATATATCTGCCAACATTATTCTGTTGTTATCCAGGGCCCGGTTGTTCAAACCTCAATTAGCGCTAATCATGGATTAAAATGCATAATCCTGTAGTCGTATGCATAGTCGTAATCTGGTGTTAGTCTAATACCAGTTTTGAACAACCGGGCCCAGGGCACTGTGAGCCATTAGGCCCATTTTATCTAATAAATGTCAAAAATAAAGTTCCGAATCCCAAATTTATTTCGGGCTTGCATCATGTAGTATAACCTAGGTGTTAATGTGCAGTAAACATTTCCAAGATTGGTCAACAGAATGCGGAGATATTGATTTTTAAAGTTGGGCCTAGATTAGACCTTTGTTTTCATAACCTGTAGAGGCATGGCACTGTTTTGTTCGCAGTTTACAACTTCTTGTTTCTAGGCTCAGACTTGACCGATCTTTTTCAATTTAGTCTTATTCTGATCCTCTAAATGTGTGCTACAAGGCAACGTTAAGCATTCTCAAATATTTTGCCTTTTTATAACCGTTTTTGGACAATTGCATAATGGTACTTTTCTAACAAATTTCTGTCTTCAAAAATAAATTATGAAATTCAAAGCTGAATACAAAAAATGTAGGTTTCGCTATGCTCTTCAAAAAAATTTCAAAAATTAGAAACACCTTTGTAGCAAGTTTCTACCAAAGGGATCGTGCCAATTTTCACCCAAAAAATTTATATGGCTATTTTCATTTTGCAAGTTTATTACATGATTTGTACATTTTTTGCACATTTCGTGATAAAAATTAGATAAAGTGAAACGGAAAGCTTTCCCTTTGCTTAAAAACGATGCAAGGTCAAAGGTTTGCCATTTCTTCCTCTTTTAAGCTTGCAAGTGAAACATTTTAAGGCAAAAATAGTTTTTTGTCACCATTTGTCCGTTTAAGAATTCATAATTTGTGAATTTTCCTAGTTTTTTTAGGAATAATACCTTGCAAAATGCCTCAAAGTTTCATTATCATATGGGTTTGTCATCTAAGTGAGATCCGGTCACCTTTAGGCCTTTTATTGGATGTATTTTAAACTTTAGTGGGTAAAACATTCAAAAACTGTAGAAATCAGATTCACAACTTCTGAAATGCAAATAATCATATAAATTTTTTGGGTGAAAATTGGCACGATCCCATGGGTAGAAACTTGCTACAAAGGTGTTTCTAATTTTTGAAATTTTTTTGAAGAGCATAGCGAAACCTACATTTTTTGTATTCAGCTTTGAATTTCATAATTTATTTTTGAAGACAGAAATTTGTTAGAAAGTACCATTATGCAATTGTCCAAAAACGGTTATAAAAAAGCAAAATATTTGAGAATGCTTAACGTTGCCTTGTAGCACACATTTAGAGGATCAGAATAAGACTAAAATGAAAAAGATCGGTCAAGTCTGAGCCAAGAAACATAAAGTTGTAAAGTGCGATCAAAACAAAGCCGTGCCTCTACAGGTTATGTAAACAAAGGCCTAATCTTGGCCCAACTTTAAAAATTAATATCTCCGCTTTCTGTTGACCAATCTTGAAAATGTTTACAGCACATTAACCCCTAGGTTATGCTACATGATGCAAGCCCGAAATAAATTTGGGATTCGGAACTTTATTTTTTACATTTCTTAGATGCCCTGGATCACAGTGCAGGGGGAAGTGGCCTTTCAAATTGGGAATTGTTGTTTTTACTCACCTGGTAGAGAAAGTGTTTTGGAGCAAGCTTCAGAACTTCAAGTTTCTGAATCGAAATCCTTGCTGGTGTCAAGAAAGTACATTTTGCTTGCAAGACGCATATCCATTCACAATTAACAACAGCTCAAGACAATTCTAGAACCAGGAAAGAGGATACCTCTATGCAAAATCCACAAGGGACTGAACAATGCTGTCAAGTTTCATTGACGATAGACAGAAGATGGTATGACTAATTTTGTAATTTTTTAAATTTTTTCTAGATTTTATAACGCGCATAAAGCATGTATGACATTCACAGCCATGTCTGTTAATCACAGAGGAACTCAAAACAGGTATAGACATAAGCGCCCATGTTAAGATGCGACTACTATCCGAAAAACCATATGGCTAGTCTGCACTTTAGCGGACCAGCTTTCAATATGGGCCAGTTATGTGTCATGGGGTAAGGGTTTAGGTCAGGGTTAGGTTTTCGAAAAGGGGTTTTTAGGGTAAGTTAGGATCAGTTAGGGTAAGTTAGGATCAGTTAGGGTAAGTTAGGTTTAGTTAGGGTAAGTTAGGGTTAGTTAGGGTAAGGTAGGGTTTAGTTAGGGTTAGTAGGGTATTTGTTTAAACACGTTCCCGAGAGATATGATATAAAGCTGGTCCGCTAAAGTGCAGTCGTCCCAACCATATTTAAAGGAAATTTCAAACCTTACATTTCTCTGTAAAATAATAGGCATCTTTTTCCAGTCTGCGTTTTGTAAAGATTCAACAAAAGAGTTTTAATTTGAAGCCATCAAGGGAAGTCTCTTGTTTGCAAAAAGACTGATATCTTCTCCCTTTCAAAATATTATATTTCCAAGTTAATTTGAAATTCAGCCTCGTTGTTAACTCGTCCAAAACACGGACCGGAAAAGATGGCGATAGTTAAACTTTCACTGAGAAATGAAAGAACAAACATATTTTTGAAATCGTTTTTTGGAGAGTAGTCATAAGTCAAAGGGAGCAAGCAACAGCTCGAAAGACAGGGGGGTCTTCCAACGAAAACCCGATAAAAACCTTTTGTTGACAACGTTTGGTTCTAGGAAGTAAAGTGTGATGTACCTCATGGAGTTTTTTTGGGTCACCCGGTACAAGAGTTCTGCTGACTTACGTGGCAGATAATTTTAATGATGGGTAAAACCTGACGATTTAGCAATGAATACTGCAAAACAAATATTTTCAGCAACTTTTGTGCTTCGTAAAGCCTAGCGCACACGGACGACTTTCTTCGCGGACGACGCCGATTTTTGTCGACGTCGGAAATCTTTACAACCCACACACACAGCGATTTTTATCGCAAACCATCACAATATTCAAGTGCTCCTCCATACGGTCTTCACCGAGAGGCCAGTAATTTTAACTGTAATCTCCAAAACGTGGTAAATGCTAGCGCTCTGATTGCCTATCTCACAAAGATTTCTGTTGTAAGGCACCGCACACAGGACGATTTTTGTTTTTGTCGTCAGCGACGTAAACAAAATATCAAACATGTTGATATTGAAAATGTTTCGATGGCTATAAAAATGGTTGATCTTTTTCTACTGCACATGGACGATTTATAGAATCGCCATTGTTAACGACAAAACTTGTCCGTGTGCTCTAGGCTAAGCAAATTAATAAATGCAACTTTAAGGAAGTTTGAACTGTTCGGAAGTAGTTGTTTTAAGTTTTGTGCTTCGTAAGGCGATATCACTTCATCGTTGTGGCTTTGTGTTGAGATACCAAAATCGACCTCCTTTTTGACAGCCAACTACAACAAAACCAATTGCCCAAGAGCTGAAATGACTTGTGGAATTTTTTTTCGACAATAGACAATAACGCTAAAGATGGCGGCCGCGCAAAGCATGCTGGTAAAAAGCTCCCTGACGACCACCTAACGACATAAAAATTTTGGTCTGCCGTTTCGACTAGCTAACTGTGGTAAATTTCCGGACAAGTAATCAATGTAAACAAATAGGAAAATTTTGTAATTCAAACGCGAATCTTTTATTAAAACTTAAATTCGAATCAAAACTTTAATTTTCTGCGTGTTGCATTCGAATTCAGGGTCGATTCGAATTCAAGCTAGTTAGTCGAAACGGCAGATCGAAATTTTTACGTCGCTAGGTGGTCGTCAGGGAGCTTTTTACCAGCATGCTTTGCAGCAAAACACTATTGAGTCTTTGGAGCCGCCATCTTTAGAGTTATTGTCTATTCTGGTATTCTGGGTAGAATATTCAACCCAGCTATATGCATTTAACATTTTGGTAACGCAAAGAAATTGAACATTTCTTTCCCATTGCTTGGCAGAAATGGGAAGTTCGTTTTGGCGCATGTGGTATGTTTTGTAACTTTTGTAATTCTATGGACAATTACAGCATAAGGCTCAAATCTTTCAAATCTTTAAAAAGGTGGATATAAAATTCTATTAAATGTTTCTTTGAATTGAATGGCTTGAAAGGAACTTAGGGTGCTTTGCTGTAAATCTGCCGTGGAATTTTTTTGATATCTTGATTATTTTCAAAATGGCAGCGTTTTTATTTTGTTGAAAGAATTCATGGAAAATTTTGAAAAAATTAAAATCATCGTAAGTCCTAAATCAATAGAGGAAAAATGATATAATCTTCAAGGAAACTATAGTTTATGAGGGTCTACAATATGGTGGCAAGCAGAAATCTGTCGCTCTTCTGGTTTAGGATTTAGAAATTTGATGACGTCACAGCGTCAAATATAATAAATGCCGCCATTTTAGATTATAGGCTGAAGTATTTTTTGTGATTTTTTTATTTTTCTGAGCATTGGAATATAGATAGAATTCAATTCATGAAAATTCCTTCACTTCAAATTGCGTGAAAATGATTATAAGGAATCTCCTAATTTAGATCTATCTGCAAATACATTTCATTGCCCTAAAGGGTTAAAAAGTGATCTTATCAAAGGTATTAGATCATATACGTTAGTGCTTTATAAAGATTCAATTCTGAGCTCTTTAAAATGAAATGTGGTTGAGTAACGAGATTCTTTATACTGTAATTTTGATCGAAGGGTTTTCAGGCCAGTTTCACGCATTTTTGAAATAACTGATTGTTCGTAAATCAATTTTTACCTAGATTTCCAAAGCTCAGAAAAATAGAAAAACAATTGCAAAAAATACTTCAGCCTTTCGGGTATGAAACAAACTTCGATTCATTCCAATTTATCAAGTAGTCTCTGTATAACAAATTTTCAAACGTGCGAAGTTCTTTTTGGTGCACCCAGTAAGACATAAAAGTTGCAGAAAATATGTTGAGATTTTCATCCATTTTTGCAAGTTTTGAAGCAAGTTTTGAAGCAATGTTTAGAAAAATCGCAAATGATTTCGGAAAGAAAAGTCAAATTTCAACATAGTAACTCTAATATTTAGTTCAAGACCTTGGCAATTCAACAAAATTTCGATACTTTATCGCAAGAAACCGTCGAAATACATTCCTGCAATGCGTCAGATTAACACAGTATTTTCCGAAAAAGGGCACTTTGGCCCTTTTGACAAAAAGGGCAGGGGTCTGGACCCCCAGGACCCCCCCCCCGTAGTTGCGCGCCTGAAGGGGCGATATAAATATAATGATTAAACAACATTAGGGACCGTTCATTATTTACAGAGGGGTTGGTACCGAAGAGTAAAAGAACTTTTCTGACAGAAAAGGTGTTGGTAGATGTTTCCATCACCTTTTGAGTTGGGGAAGAAGATTTTTTAGACCAGAAAACATTTCTCTTCGGTACCAACCCCTCTGTAAATGATGAACGGTCACGTATCTGGGGTGTGTTCAGGATGAAAATCTCTCTGGTGAGTCAATGGCATTCCATCTGATTTGAAATCAACAAACGGTATTACAGTCAAACGACCTCAAGCGTTGCATGAACTTTCAAACATCTTATGTGTAACTTCGTAATTCAAATTAATCAATTTTGACAAAAAGGGCAGGGGTCTGGACCCCCAGGACCCCCCCGTAGTTGCGCGCCTGAAGGGGCGATATAAATATAATGATTAAACAACATTAGGGACCGTTCATTATTTACAGAAGCATTTACAGAATGCTTCATGATATCGTCACGCATGATTGGCGTCGCCTGGACCATGATATCGTTACGCATAAATTCTGCGTATAATGAGGCAAAAGTCCATAATGTGAAATTTGAAATTGCAGAAAATTTTTAGCACTGAAAATAATTTTCTTCTTTTAAAGTAGTTTAAAGTCATTAAAACCTTCTTAGACATTATATTTAAGTAGTTTTCAGGTTAATGTTTCAGGCGAAATGAAAACATGTCAAGCGGACAAGCGGCGATCAACCTTCTGTGGAGGCCACTCATGAACGCTCACCACAACACTAGAAGAGCCTCGAAGTTATGTTGTGGTGCAAACTGCTGCCTCTGTCACAAGGAATCCTTCTTTTTGCTAAGATTTAGGCCCCGTTCACACTGCTCCGTTTTTGTACAAAAACGGAGAGAAAAACATCCGTTTTTGTGAAAGTGTTCACACTGATCCGCACAAAAACAGCACAAAAACGGAGGTTTTCGAAAACGCTGTCGAAAGTGGATATCCACAAAAACGGAGGTTTTTGAAAACGCACTGGATCAATGTGAACGCACAAAAACGGAGGTTTTTGAAAATGCTGCAATATTCAACAACGGGGTTCACAAAAACGGAGCAATGTGAACGCACAAAAACGGATGTTTTTCGCTCCGTTTTTGTAATCAAGCAGATAAGTGTGAACAGACAAAAACGGATGTTTTTCTCTCCGTTTTTGTACAAAAACGGAGCAATGTGAACGGTCAGCTTCGATGCGACAAAAACGGATAATAACAAAAACGGAGCAGTGTGAGCGAGGCCTAAGGCCGATCTCCATTTGAGAGTTTGTGAGCGCGCGGGCGCTGCGACTAGAATGTTAACAACAGACTGGCATGTGCCACGGGCGTTGTCATGTGCAAATCTATTGTCTAAGCTCTGGTCGCAGCGCCCTTGTGACCAGAAGCGCTCAAATGGAGATCGACCTTTAGTTAGAAGTCTTGTAATCAAGGTGTTGCTTCGCAACTAAGGTGTGATAATCTTTGACAGATTGTGAATTTAGGACTTCTAAGAAGCGTCAAGGGAACTGTTAGCTGATTTCAGGTGATTTACAGATGATTTACAGATGATTTCAGGTAATTTACATGTGATTTCAGGTGATTTCAGGTGGTTTCAGGCGATTTCAGGTGGTTTCAGGTGATTTTAACTTTTATAACATACGGGTCAGTTGTCCAGCTTAGAGTTTCAAGCCAGTGAGCTAAC
>REGM01000089.1:503195-591835 GCA_004194415.1 Aurelia aurita | reverse complement strand
GTCTTATTCTGATCCTCTAAATGTGTGCTACAAGGCAACGTTAAGCATTCTCAAATATTTTGCCTTTTTATAACCGTTTTTCGACAATTGCATAAAGGTACTTTTCTAACAAATTTCTGTCTTCAAAAATAAATTATGAAATTCAAAGCTGAATACAAAAAATGTAGGTTTCGCTATGCTCTTCAAAAAAAATTCAAAAATTGGAAACACCTTTGTAGCAAGTTTCTACCAAAGGGATCGTGCCAATTTCACCCAAAAATTTCTATGACTATTTTCATTTCAGAAGTTGTGAATCTGATTTCTACAGTTTTTGGATGTTTTACCCACTAAAGTTTAAAATACATCCAATAAAAGGCCCAAAGGTGACCGGACCTCACTTAGATGACAAACCCATATGATAATGAACCTTGAGGCATTTTGCAAGGTATCATTTCTAAAAAATCTAGCACAATTCACAAATTATGAATTCTTAAACGGACAAATGGTGACAAAAAACTATTTTTACCTTAAAATGTTTCACTTGCAAGCTTAAAAGAGGAAGAAATGGCTAACCTTTGACCTTGCATCGTTTTTAAGCAAAGGGAAAGCTTTCCGTTTCACTTTATCTAATTTTTATCACGAAATGTGCAAAAAATGTACAAATCATGTAACAAACTTGCAAAATGAAAATAGCCATATAAACTTTTTGGGTGAAAATTGGCACGATCTCTTTGGTAGAAACTTGCTACAAAGGTGTTTCTAATTTTTGAATTTTTTTTGAAGAGCATAGCGAAACCTACATTTTTTGTATTAAGCTTTGAATTTCATAATTTATTTTTGAAGACAGAAACTTGTTAGAAAAGTACCTTTATGCAATTGTCGAAAAACAGTTATAAAAAGGCAAAATATTTGAGAATGCTTAACGTTGCCTTGTAGCACGATTTGGGGTGCTAATCAGCATGCTTTATTATTTGAAAATATTGTGGTCATAGGTTGGGGTTATTAAGATTAAATTAGCTGCGATGTGTTGGAGCGGCTTCCTGTTATTTTGTAGCCACTTGCGGTTGACCCGGCAGACGCTAATTTGCCCATCGACTAGATTAGCGTCTGCCGGGTCAACCGCAAGTGGCTACAAAATAACAAGAAGCCGCTCCAAAACATGGCGGCTAATTTAATCTTAATAACCCCAACCTATGACCACAATATTTTTCAAAAAGCAATCCACGCGTCTCCTACCGCCCATGGTCTGAACACGGATTTGCGTTCCGGTGCACAGACCACTATCCTTTCGTTTCAAGTGGTCTGGAACACAGGCTACAAATACCCCGGCGGGGTCACTTCTATATAAATATGTATATCATGTGAGTTCCCAAAAACTCTGAGAAAGGGTATTCAAAAACCTGGCATTCTAGGACATAGATTCCTGAAAATAGGGGTAGTTTTTTTATGCAATTTCAGAGAATTCCAAAATAAGGGAATTTTGAATATTAGTTTATATACTTGATATAATGGTTATCATGAGAAAATATTGCTTAGCAGCACCAAAATACAATGACCAACTACCATCTACTTTATTCTAATATTCATTAGATTTCAAAATTTCTTCAATGAAATTATCTCATCCTTTGTGTCATGGTGTTCATTTGTGCCAAAGTTAACATTCATCCAGTAGAAAATTTTGTCACACAATTCATTCTTTACACTGCTAAAATTCATCTTTGATCCCTATTCTAATACAGTATCTATGATTATTATCGTATCAAGAAAACTGAATTATTATATATTTGTTTTTGTCTGTGAATCTTCATACTACTTTTTTTGATAAGCCTTTTACAATTAGCTCAAATGAGGATCCTTGTCATTTTACCAAGTACCCCCTGGATGTGAGGATGTCTGTAGATATTTATCAGATTCTCATCCTCCAATTACATGTTCTGCTGAAGGCAGACAGATTTTTTCTGAAAATATGTTGGACTAATCACTTCATTTTATTTATAATGTGACAGCACCACTGACACTGGACAGGGCACATTTTTAGAGGGGCAAAACTGCAAATCTGAGGGCAAAATAATAGGAAAATAATATATTAAGGACATTTTTGAGAGGGCAAATGGGGTGGTCACCTCTCAGCTCCCTCTCTGGCGCTCCTGGACAGCACTCCACTTAAAACTAAGGGTTCATGCCGGGGGGGGGGTACATAGCATGTTGAGAGTACGGGTATGTGCCGCCCATATGGGTGGGTTTTTGGGCCCGAAATGTTCTAAAAAAGGGTTATTTTTCGGCAGATTTTCCTTAGGCATGGGTCGGTTTGGCTGAAATCGTCAAAAAATCGTTAAAAATGGGTCGTTTTCTGCCAAAATTCATCATAGGAGTGGGTACGAAGGCGAATTTTGGCAATTAGAAGAGGGTAGCTTTCTTAAAACCAGGAGGCAGACCCCCGTACATCCACAAGTTGTGTACCCCCTCCCCGGGGGTTCATGACATTACAAGTCAAATCTTGGACCTATTTTTGGCTCCTCAAATTTGATTCATTTACAAATCATTCCACAAATTAAAGATCTATTCGAAGGATTCATTTGAAGATATGATGCTTTTGAAGATGTTCTGCTCAACGATTGGGAATTTACTGATTCCATAGTAACAAGCTGAAATGCATAGTGCTAATTTGTTTTCAAAACTTCACTTGAATTCTTTCTATGAAAAGAAGACCCTGCAGTTTTGAAAATAATCAATATATCGAAAATGTCAACAGTAGAATTATAGCAAAAAGTGAATAAAGTTCATTTCAAGCCATTCAATCCAAGAAAGATTTACATCACCCTAGACTTGAAAACTTTGCTGTTAAAATTTATGCTGTAATTTCATGAGTCCCTAGTTGATATGGAGTGCTATCTATCAAGAAAATGATGCGAGTTATAGGGGCTCCTGTAATGAGTCTAGACCAATCCCACGGGTCTGAACCACTAGCTACGCTGAACTTACCCACTGCAAGGTACTCTAAAGAAGTTTAATTCGGTAGTAGGTGTACTAGCAGTCATTTATCATGACCTAAAATTAACTTAAGGGAGAAGCTTTAAAGATTTTCAAAAGATTTTATCATAATTATTTTTATCTCTAGGGAAAGCTATACTAGTTGAAAAGCTATCATGTTGATAAAATTGTTGGAACACCATAAGGGTGATGATAGCTGAATATAGTCTAGACCAGACCAGCTGGACTGTCTTGTACTGGGCAGAATCTCCAGAGTTGCTAGTTGATAGACAGTCTCTGTAACTTGAGCAAAGTATGTACCTTTTTTATGGGGTGTGGAAAGAAAAGAAACATTGTTTTATAGCGAGAAATGTCTTCACAAGTCTCGTGAAGGTGAAGGAAAACTTGCGGTTTTTAGTGCGAAATCATGGGTAGTTAGACACTGCATGTGTTCTTGCCTTCATGATCAGAGTGATTTCCGTCTGTATAAATGTCTTTTTCTGTTTCCTATCCTTTGTGTCAGCGGCCATTTTGAAAGTTCTGTTGTTAAGGAGGCTTTCATCACAGTTAAGGAGGTAGCCAAATAAATTATTCCTCCGCAGAGGCATATTAGTTGCGGCGCTCCCCAATAGAAGAACACATGCAGTGTCTAACTACCCATGGCGAAATGCTGGATTCACAGAAATAGATAAGTTCTAATCGAGTCCGGGACCTATTGCAAGTTTTGTCACACACCCTGTATATTGCTCCGTTCAAAGATAGCGTTATCCGTCCCGTCTTTCCGGTCTCAGTAAGACCATATTTCCGTAATCCTGGACATTATAGCTGTGTTTGACCAAGATTGCAAGGCGGCAAACTTATTNGTTTGAGTTAGACGAATTAGAAAACAACTGAACTTGGTTTCTAACTCTTTTGTCAGAGTTTCATCGATAGGTTAAGGAAAAAACTCGGGAATTGGTTAATTAGAGCAGCTTTTACAATCAATTAAAAGGTGCATTTTTACTTACCTCATACGTAGATCTATCAACTGTGACCATTAGACTAACACCATTAGATGAATAACAGGTTAGTCACTGAAGGGAACACTGCCTATTATTCTCACTGCTTTTATATACCTCAATGGAGGAGATTTGATGACCTCACAGCGTTTGCACAGTGGAGCATATTATTCAACCACACTACGACTAAAATAGAAGCAAGAAATGATGTCAAATTAGGGTCAACCGCGTTATATCAAAGGAACTGTAATGCAAACCATGGAATTACTAGGGCGCATAGTAAAATCCAGACCGTGGGACCCTTGGACCTTGGGATCCTAGGACCGTAGGACCTTTCACCCTTACAACTGAATGAATGTCATTCAATTTCTATTTCAAGAATATGAATGCCGCGTTGTCTGATTTCCATGTTTAGACCAGATGTACATCACGGTGGAATTTATACACGGTGGATATCGTTTTTCGAAAGAATAAATCCCAGCAGAAAGTGCATAATTCAAAGTTAGAAGATTTTCAGAGAGTTATTTCCCTCAAGATCTTGAAACGTTATTGTTTGTGCCCTTCTTGGTTCACACCAGAATAAAAATGTTTTTGAACTGGGATAATGCATTTTCTGAACTCATGTCTCATTCGAAACGAATTTTTAGTGAGTTATCGCTTGCAAATTGAATCCAAATGCGTTAGGACATTTGTAAAGGCGCTGGCAAAATCGCACATTGAAGCAAGATAACTGTGGCGCTTTTTCCCGTCGCATTTTTAATTCATTTCCAACGCATTTTTGCTCAGTGTGAACCAATCTCAACTGGAGCTGGAAAGACGTTCTTCTTAGCTTTCTTAGCAACGCTGTCTTGGGCACAAAATTTGCTGTTCTGTTTGAATAATTTGTGCATGAGTCCCTGTTAAGCGCCCGGGGGGGGGGTACTCGTATATATTTAGGATATGGATGCTCAGGTTACTTTTTTGGGTCTAAAATTTGGGCAAAAGTAATTTTTTGGGTCAGTCAATTGTACAGTTGTTTTTTGGGTTCATGAAATTCTGGATTATTTTTTTGGGTCTCAAATATGAGAACAGTTTAAAAATTATTGAAAAGCATGATTTACAAACGATTTTGTTACTTTTTTGGGTGTGTAGGGTAAGAACAATTATTTTTTTGGGTCAGTGTTTATGCTAGGAATTATTTTTTTGGGTTCATAGTTTGTACCCCAGCCTGAGCACCCTTATCCTAAATATATATGAACACCCCTCTAGGGTTAAGCGGTGGGGAATTATTGTTATTGTATTTGTGTTGCGAACAAATGACTGCGATCGTAATAGTAAGTCTATTCTAAAATCAGTACTAAAAGGTCCTAGAGTCCCCGGGTCTGGGTTTTACTGCTTGCCACAAGAAAACGATGTTCAGTCTTTACAAAACTTGGCATGTGACGTTCATTGATAGGATAACCTCAACTTACGATAAACCCACGAAATATGACATGAGAATTTAATAGATTTATGCAATGTGATCGAAAGAGGAATACGTTTCTTGCTTGGATTTCACGAAGACGTGTTTTATTTCACTCAAAATGAATCTTCTCTTCATACTTGTAGTGTTGTTCTACCAGAGCTCATGGAAGAGTTTCAAAGTTGTCGGAGCAGATTCAGAGGTAAGATATAAAAGAAGTTTGATTGTTTTCAAAATAATTAATTTCATCTTGCTCGTACTATCGAATTTCTCCAGAGAGTTGTTTTTTGAAATTCAACTTTACTGAGGTTAAGCAAACAAAAGCTTCGTTTCTTTACTCTTACAACATTTTGTATTGAAGATTTCACTTCTCTTATGAAACGTGATCCGTATTATGAAGGAGAACTATATTCAAAAACATAGCCTCCAAATCTTTGGTATCTTTAAAAAACATTGCACGGATGGCCAATGCATTTTCTATTTGATTTAATGGCTTGAAAGGAACTTCAAGTACTTTGCTATAATCCTATATGTAGCATTTCTGATATCTTGATTATTTTCAGAATTACAGCGTCTTCTTGGCTTGGGCCAGTTTTGATAATATGACGTCATCAAATTGCTAAATCATAAACTAGAAAAGCTACAGATTTCTGCTTGCAGCCATATTATAGACCTTCATAAACTATGGCTTTCCTGAAGATTGTAGCGTTTTTAATATTTTATTTTAGGATCTACGATTATTTTAATTGTTTTCAAAACTTTTCGCGAGTTCTTTCGATAAAAAGAAAACCGCTGTTATTCTGAAAATAATCAAGATATTAGAAATGCTACATATAGGATTATAGCAACGTACCTGAAGTTCCTTCAAGCCATAAAATCAAAAGAAAGAAGCATTAACCATCCATGCAATGTTTTTTAAAAATTTGGAGGATATTCGAAACGAAAAAAGATGTGAAAAAGTCCTTCTTCTTGAACTAACACCGAGGGAGTTAAAAATAAAGTTTTATCGTTGTTAAAATCAGCAGCATTTGTTTTTCACCAATATTTAGGGTTTATTTTTGCTAAAGTTTGTTATTAATCAAATTCGGTTTAGCAATAATAACAGTTTCGGTCTTTGGTGAAAAAATATATTGCTTCTTCGGGGGAAGAGACTTTAAAATAGCAGCTAGGAAACGATAGATTTAGAAGTATAGATTTTAACTTATAGATATTAATAGATATTAGGAAAATTTAGTATTGCAAAAGATACGCTCATTTTTTATATGAAATTTGGCTCTGACCTTTTTAGTACGGTTTCTTAACTTAGGACCCAATTCCTATAGTAAACTTTTCTTGCAGAGTTTCTTAATTTTCATAAAACTGAATTTTCACAAATTATCATGATTCATCGAGGACAGCTAATATAGCTTTTTTGAGCTCAGAGAATTACGAGAAAGAACCAAATTATAAACGAAAATTATATTTTTTAGTATTATTTGGGTTACTAATACACTTTTGTTCAAACAACTTTGCATCTCATCATCAAACATTGAAAGTTTCTTAACTTAGAATTTACCTCGCTGCTAGTGGAGTTTCTTAATTTTATGGAAGAGGCTACTAGAGTTTCTTATAAGCGGTTTCTTATAAAAAAAGAGTGTACAGTCGAGTAAATATTCAAGAACAGGGCTGGAATTACATCTTTGTAATAACAAGCTTTGATAGTTTTAACGAATTTCTTAGCGTTACACAAACGTAAATGTTTGGCCATCGCATTATTAGGTTCTATTATTGCAATTCATCGTGCAAAAATATATTTTACTCAAGCTTTTAACAAGATAGTTGCGGATGTATGAAACCGGTTCTTTATGCAAATTTTACCCACATTGCTAACAAAAGCGATTCATCGAAACTTTGCATGGCTTCACTGCATGATCCTGTTTTAGGCTTGATTAAGGGCTTAAGTGGGTTTGATGAAAATGAATTGAATTTAATGCATTCAAAAATACCACAACAAGAAGAACTCTTAAAGGCTCTTGGGCAACCGGCATGCATTGCAGCCCTATTTGTAATGGTGGCCTAATTGGATGCTGCATGAAAATATTTTGTGATGTTGCTCAACACCAACTTGTAGCTGCAGCTCCAGATGCTGCCATTCTTCTCCTTACGCGTGTTAAACATTGGACTTGAACTGAATGAAATCCACGAAGTCAACGAAAAACAAAACAAACGATCACAATGCATGCCGGTTGCACAAGAGCCTTTAAGCCGCTAGCAGGCTGGAGCGTAAGTTACTTTATTCAGTGTGGAGAGGGAACATTTGTAGCAAGATTAGGAGATAAGTTAACCTCAATAACATCCGCCCATAATTATTGATCATTGACTGATATACCAGGTATGACGTCACAATTAGCAATTGTGGCTTTTTCCAGCATTATTTTATTACCATGCTACCGACATCTGTTGTAACCAAGGGGTAAGTTGAATGAAGCTCAACAAAAAATTTTGGTTTTGGTGGAAATTTTATGGTACGATTACGTTAGGACTTCATCGTTGGGAGGACTCTTTGAAAGGTGCATCGTTTTCTTCTGTTTCTTTGTAAGCTGGCTAGTCGAAAAATAGTTTGGCCGTTTTCTGAAATTTATAGTCTTGAATTATCAACGAATTGTAACTAACTATAGCTCATTTAATTAAAGCAAGGTTAACTTATACCTCATTCACACTGGCAAGTTAAACCAGCTTTATCTAGCCCAGGTTAAATTTCAACCAATCAAATGCATTCGATTTGTTAGATCGACCAATTAGAACGCAGCATTCCATAACCCGGTTTATTTTAAGCTGGTTTAACTTAGATATGAAAATTTATTTCACTAAAATTGATAAAACCTTTCTACAGTGATTGCTGACTTTGATTTATGAAATTTTTTCTGGAAAACTTGAAAAAGGGGGTAAAGATGTTGATTACATTCTGTCACGTATCCAACTCCAAACAATGGCTATGATCTGGACTGTCACAAGGCAGAAGGAAGGGCACTTGATAGAATTCTTCAGCCCCTTATTCCACCTTTTTGTCTGAAACAGCTTCCAAGCAAAATTGCATAAGTTTAAAACAGTATTACTAATTTTAATAAATAAATTGTCAGTTCTCTAGGCTAAGCTTTTTGAAAGTGATAGATGATTCACGACAGTATATTTGATCATGCTGCGAAAGCTTTTTTCACTCATTCTAGTGTGACTAAACATCATCACGTCACGGGTCTACTGTATTCTGTATGATTGTTGCTCCAAGGAAGATAATCGCTTCTCTGACCCTTTTCTTATCTCTTCTGAAGGCCAGACAGCACTTTGACATTAATATGTTTCACTTTGACAATCTATGAGGATCTCCAAGACTCTTATCAATTCATATTTTTGTTAGGGATCTGCTCCTTGACAGGCAATTTAAGCTCTTAACAAGCCCTCCTGCAGCCTTTTTAAGCAAAGTGACTCGATGATTAACTTCAATGTAAGATTTATTACCACTAAGTAGAAGCAGACATCATTCAAGAGTTTTGAAGATTTGAAGTTTAAATCTTGCGACTTGCAAATTGTGCTCGCCTCGTTTTGTGCCATTTGAAACTTTCTGAAAAGTCCATCAGTAGAATTATAGCAACGTAGCTAAAGTTTCTTTCAAGCCATTCAATTCAAAGAAATAGGTCATAGGATTGTACACCAACCTTTTTAAAGATTTGGAACCCATGCTAATTTGCTTAGCTTTTGTGTAACTTCGGTGATCGGTGTTATCCATCATGTGGCTCTGTGGCTCAAATTATGGTTTTTTGATAGCAGATGAACTATTGGAATTTGATAAAAAAGGATGTTTTTGATCTAAAATTTACTTTGAAACAAAATACATTAAACGCATGATTTTAATTAAAGAATAATCATTCAACCTCAAAACGATTATTTGCCTGCCTCAGACATTTATCCAATTACATTACACCTATAATTTAACGTTTCTAGAAAAAGACACCAGATATTATGAAATATGCCCAGAAAAGCTTGTTTTTTGTGTTTTGAACAGTGTTTTCATTCGCCTTCATTAATTTCAAAGCGAGTTAGAAAATCTCTCGGTTTGTCTTTAGTGTAATTATCCGCAGTGTAATGTAGTCAAATCTAATCGTTGCTGCAGTCCAGGGGTGGCGCCAGAAATCTTCCGACAGAGGGGCTCAAAATTTCGACAGGGCGACTAAAATGACAAAAACTTGCATTTTCATACGTCATTTTGCCGAAGTCTCTCAGAAAATAACCCAAAATTTTCTCTGACGGGGAGCTAGATGCTTCCGATGAAGGGGCTGTAGCTCCCTAGCCTTACCCTGGCGCCACATCTGCTGCAGTCAACCCCTTTAGAAAACAAAGTCTGCCGGACCAGATACCCAAAAAAGTGCCCTTTGTGTTTGATTTAAGTTGAAGCGATTTTTGTCGTGCGTTGCGACGCGGTGCGATAAAAAATTCAAATAATCCAACTTTGTTGCATTGGCAATGCGTTATCTGCAATGCGCCAAGAACGACGTTCTAATTGTGAATTCGGCTTTACATCATATCGGACGCGGCACCCGGGGGAGGATTGGGTTAGATATGTCCTTCCAATTTCCTCGCCATTTTCCGATAGTTGGCTTTGGTTGTTAATAAAAAATGCCATAAAAATGCCTTGGTATACTTCCCAATTTGGAAAATTTAAGAATTGTCCTCCCCTTTTTAATCCTTGCCTCGCCATTGCTTCATATAGAAACCATACTCAGTTCATCCGATTTCCGCTGTTCCAAAAGTTTTGATCAAACAGACAAACACGACTCATTTTTTAGGATATCATGTCTTCCGAGTCTCTTGAAGGGAATAGTACTTGCTCATAACGTTTGCATGAAAGGCCCAACCCAACAAGCAAGAAAACCATCCAAAATTACACATAAGTTTAGTCGGAGAGGCATTTTGTATTTCCCGAATAACAAAAATCAAAGAGCACTTTAAAGAATCTTAAGAGTGTATCCTCAGTAACATGCTTTGACCTACGAAGAACAAGAAAACAGTTGTCTACATATTCTCTATACAGGCACAGTTGCACAGCTCTTTGCAGCTATCAACTGTGCAGAGGTTTAAACTCTATTAAATGCGATTTTTAAGCTTGTGTGTATTTGGAAAACATAATTTAGTTCGCAGTTGCTCTTTGTTGTCAGAAATTCAAAGCACGTGTCTTTGATTAATGGCTCTAGATTCTTGCCCTGTTAAATTCGATTTCTCGGGGTTACAAGAGTTTAGAAACCAAACCTTCCTTCGCAGTGCCTCTTAGTTGCTCGAGATTCCAAACCCTTTGCTTATGACTAAAGGCCTAGATTTTAACACTGTCAAACTCGATTTCTCAGTGGTACAATCATTTGGAAATCACACCTTTTCACAGTGCCTCTTAGTTGCTCAAGATTCCAAAAACGTGCCTTAAACCAAGGTGTTCAGACCACATGGTTCAGACTAACCAATCAAATTTCAGTTGGGTTCAGACTAACCAATCAAAGGATGAATATGAAATGCTTGTTTGGCATGGCTCGTGGTTCCTGGGCATTCCAGAAGCTTCTCTTCAGGGGTGTACCTTAAATGAACAGAAGTCAAGCACATTTCTTATTGAACTAAATATTTCTTCCCATCGTGAAAATAACTTTGTTTTTGTTTATGTTACAGATTTCGGCATCAAGTGATGTTTACAATGGAGATCTCACACCCGTCATTGAAGAAGGTAACTTCTTCTTCTTGCAATTCGCATAACCCTTTTCACATAAGAAGGCAGACAATTCGTGTGAGCGGACAAGTCGCCTTGAACAGATAAGTCATCTGGTGTGAAAACGGGACAGAAAAAACTTTTCGACGTACAAGTCTTCTGATTTTGTCCGTCTGCCGTGTGTCTCAAATAAAAGGTAACAGATTTGATCATGGCTAGCGATGCCAATTTGGCTCCAATCAATTCGCAATAACTTTTAAGCTAATCCCGAAAAGTTAACTTGAACATAGGTGCCTTGTTTATTGATATTGGTGCTTCCAAAGTTGAAATATTATTCTTAAAAGTTCAAATTTGACTCCACCCCCAAACCAGAGCTTTGGCGTTATGGCCTAAGCAAATTCCTGAAGCACAGCGAAATTAAGAATCAAAATGAAAGAAAAATTAAGAAATGGATATGATTTATTCGTTGTGGTTCAAGAATTTGCTTGGACCAAAGTGGCAAAGCTCTGGTTTGGAGGTGAAGGCAGATTCAAACTTTCATTATTAATATTTCAATTTTGGAAGCACAAATATCAACCAGCAAGGTATCTGTTCAAGTTAACTTTTCAGAATTAGCTTAAAACTTCTTGCGAATTTATTAGAGCTAAATTGGCATTGTTGCTAGCCCTGATCAAATCTGTTACCTTTTATTTGGGACACCCGGTATTTGGTCGTCTATCCAGACAATATTAGCATAGCCTCCAAATCTTTGGCATCTTTAAAAAACATTGCACGGATGGTTAATGCATCTTCTGTTTGATTTAATGGCTTGAAAGGAGCTTCAAGTACTTTGCCGTAATCCTATATGTAGCATTTCTGATATCTTGATTATTTTCAGAATTACAGCGTCTCCTTTGCTTGGGCCAGTTTTGAGAACGTGACGTCATCAAATTGCTAAATCGTAAACTAGAAAAGCTACAGATTTCTTCTTACTGCCATATTATAGACCTTCATAAACTATGGTTTTCTCGAAGATTGTACCGTTTTTCATATTTCAATTTAGGATCTACGATTATTTTAATTTTTTTTCAAAACTTTCCACGAGTTCTTTCAATAAAAAGAGAACCGCTGTAATTCTGAAAATAATCAAGATATTAGAAATGCTACATGTAGGATTATAGCAACGTACCGGAAGTTCCTTTCGAGTCATAAAATCAAACGAAAGATGCATTCACCATCCATTCAATGTTTTTTAAAGATTTGGAGGCTATGCTGACAATATTTCGAAGATCATTTGTTTCATCAAAAGTCCGACGTAAATTCACACCAGACGAACAAGTGTCAGACGACTTTTACGTCCAGATGATTTATCCATCTTCCAGTTACTAAAAGACTTCCAAGCTTACTCGACATTTTTATTTACTCAATGGTGTAAGAATGTTTGCAACCTCTCTTAAGCGACTCAGGAGAGGAATGGCAATAAAAATAGATAAATAACACCCCATCCAGCAGAACTGGGTTCAGGAGGTTCCTTTATTTCTAGCTGACTTTATTTTCAGAGATTGGCTGTTTGTGCAAAGACCTGAATTAATAGATGTTTTAAAACAAAATTTGCATATTTAGGATCAAACCTCCGGACCAAGGACTGCATTAGTCCGGCTCTGTACGTCAGTTATTCATTACTAACTCTTAGGTAGTATTAAAGTAAATCAACGGAGTTGATAAAGCAGCTTAGCTAGTTTTGACGGAGGCGATCTAAATATAGCCTATTGTATTCGATTTTCTAGATGAAAGCAATAGGAAAATAAGGGGTAATGTAAGTCAACTGATGACCTATGACCGAGCGGTAATGACCTACAAAATTGTCAGTCAGCTTTGTCCTGAAGGCCTACAAAATAAGTTAATAGAAAGGTCTGCCATATCAAAATACAACACAAGGAACAGCAAGGATCTCCATGTGCAAAAACTGAAATTAGAACATACCAAAAGAAGTTTCTTGTACACAGGTCCAAAAGCTTGGAATTGTATCCCACAACCCATTAGAGATACCGAATCCATTGTACGATTCAAACAAAAGCTTAAATATAACCTTTTAAGCTAACAGAAACTAGTTTTGCACGAATCCATGAAAGATCAGTTACTTAGGGCCATTCTCTCAATATTCTTAAGACAAAATATTTTTAATTTAGTAAATAGAACTTATCATTGTAACTTTTTATCATAATTTACTTTATTATACGACTGAATGGATGTCGTGGATAAATAAAATGAAATGAAAAATGAAATAAAGAGACACGTGGCCCTTTTCTATTTTAGACTTGATTGCTCTATCTCCCTAGACTTACGACGTGATTCCTTGTATTCGTTCAATTTTTTTAATCTGATGTTTTCATTTTCTCTTCATAATATCATTCAATTCAATGCGGAAAACTGAGACTCATGTAATCAGTCTACTATCTCCCTTCATTTACTTTCAGGTAACTGAATGCCTTACTTTTTCAGATACGAAACTGCATAGAAGGTATCGAAGACAAACTGACAATCGAGTCAAAATCAACTTTATTAATAAGTCAGGCAGGGAAGTACGGGTGAGTTGGTATAATTTCATTTGAGCCGAGCATGGCGAAAACAGAAAGACAACATATTCTGTTTGTTAGATTATATTTTTTAGACATTTTTACCTTACCTGATTTGAAGCTAAACTGATGACATGAGTCTAAGTTTTGCTCCATTGAATTGAATTATGTATTGTTGTAGTCATTCCGCTAAAACTTGAAGCAGAATGGGTAGTTGAAGTGGATGGGGGAGGAGTATCGTTAGGGGGATTGGAGCGAAAACAAGGACTCGTGTAATAAATCTAATTTGAGGCTTGGATCGATTGGTTCATTCCGGTAAATCTTCATTATTTGAAGTCTAAACAATTGAGATCGAATTCGCTTCTCAAGCAGAATCGCTCATCGGATCTCGTTTTCTAGTTGGTAAAAGGTCTACTTAAAAGGTAAAAGGTAAAAGGTAAAAGGTAAATGGACACACAGAAACGGTGTCGCTGACCTATAAAGCATTGAACTCACTTGCTCCTNGCTTGGATAATTTCAAACTTTTGTTATGCGCCACACAGCCACTAAGTCCTTATGTTTCTCCCCGTTTGTTTGTAAGTCTGTTTTACATTTGATGTCAGGCTGACAAAGTGTCAATGAAAATTCATCTACACATAATTTCAGCGATTCAAATCCACAATATAGTGAACCATTAGGCACAGCATGGGCACACAAAGTCTTGAGCGGTGGGGACTCTGGGGGGTGGAGCAGTGGCGGCAGCGATTGTTGTGGTCATTGTTCTCTCTTCGGGGTTTCTGTTGCTCAGCATTGTTGTCTATGCTGGCCTGACCTCCAATGTAAAACAGGCTCCAGTATTTATCAGTATTTAATCGTTTATGTGTAGTTTTTCGTAGTTGTATCATTTAGTTGTAACTTCAGTTGCATGCTTTATGTAATGGCCATGGGGTTGTCATTGTCTTTTGCTCCCTTTGGTATCGTCTCTGTAGTGTTGTATAGTAATTAGAAAGTATAGTAGTTGTATCATGTATTGTAACATTTTAGATGAATATAAAAAAAAAGGTCTACTGGATTGCGCATAGCTTTTAAGAAAGAATGACTGTTTTAACTGAAGTCAATTTTTACGTCTAACTCAGACTTTCCAATACTAAATTACCTATGATTCATTAAGATTGTCGGATAATTTACGACTGTAAATTTCGGCTAACGTCGTTTAGTCCACACTCTACTGTATGTATGATTCATATCAGGGAGATTTTTTGGCTTGATAGTTATGACCAGCTGGATTTTATTCTCAATCCCTTCAATTGTGATGATTCATATGTTATTGAAAGTAGCAGTGAAATGTTTCTTCTGTTCAAGACAAACTGGCATTATGTCGAATGCGTGAGCACAATTCTTTCAAGGGGTGCCTTTGCAATACACCAATTCTTTTTAAAAGTTCTTACTGCCGTATGAAATGGTACTCATTTGCGAAATTAATCTGTCTCAAATTAGATGTCACGTGAAAATTCCCGCGAATAATAACAATTGAAGTGTTTTGTATGAGTAATTTTGCGTCAACGCAAATTTTTTTTTTATATTCATATAAAAATTTACAATACATGTTACATCCTACTATACTTTCTAATTACTATACAACTATACAACACTACAGGGACTCATTTGCGAAATCATAGTCTGTCTCAAATTAAATATACATATATGTCTTCTATTAAGACCCTTCATTATCTCTCCCGATCATGGTTTGGTCTTATAAACCACGTTTTGTATCGAAAACACGTTTTTCCGTTATGACGACACATCTAAGGGGACCATTATGGAGATAAGGTCAGCTTGACCTTTTAATGCTATCCTTGCCACTGTAATTAGAGGTGTTTTTCTTTACGTTTTTGACCTTATATATTGTATTGTATCTATTCTTATATTATAAAACTTGTAAATATTTTTAATTTTAATTTTGTGGCAAATGATACATACATACATACATACATACATACATAATGTTTGCGCTCGTGTCAATATTTCATTCATCGCAACCCTGACCTGACATCTAATGTCAGACAGAATCTAGTAGAGTATCCATTAGTTTTTCATCGTTAGTAGTTTAGTTTATATGTAGCTTTTCGAAATTGTATATTTAGTTGTATTTTAGGTTTATGTTCTTCATGTGAAGGCATTGGGGTAGTCATCATCTATTGCTCCCCTTGGTATCGTTTTTGTAGTGTTGTATGATAGCTCATTCGTAGTTAAGTATTTTTAATTGTCAATTTTTTACATTGAATTTATAAAAAAAAAAATTAAATGTCACGTGAAAATGCCCGCGAATAATAACAATTGAAGTGTTTTGCATGAGTAATTTTTGCGTTATCGCAAATCTCACATAACATCTAATTTGAGACAGACTGTAGTCATTTTGATTGTTTCCATTCAGGTCTACCAAGTTGGGTTATTTGGTTTCTTCGGCTTCCTTGGGCCACAATTTGATTTACGGCCAAACGAACCAAGAGCCCTTGAAGTGTCTCCGGGAACTGTCTGGGAAGTCAGAGATTTGGACACTGGTATTTATATGCTGACCAATGGCAAAGTTAGATTTAGGATCCGTGATGTTCGAAAGATGCAGTTCACAGAGCTCAGGATTAGACGGCCATGTAAGTTGGAGTGTTTCAGTTTATAAAATGACTCTGCTAGCTCGGGCTTAGTTTAATTTCACGCAGCTTACTAAAATAAATGGTCCTGTAAATATTGCAAAATGTAGGCCCGAAGAAAATGTATCCATTTTGTAACCGCTGTGAAGGCGCGATTGTTGTTGTTGTTGTTGTTACAATTATATAAACTCTGGCGCGAAACAGCGTGACTCAAGAAACAGAGCAAGAAGGGGCGTGACGATGAAGCCAAGGAGGTAAAAATTGCAAGAAGCAGTCCACAAATGAGACATTCGAGAGCAGTAACAGGCCAAACTGATTGTTATCTTATCCACTTGTCCACTTATTGTCACTTGAGTTGAGTTGGTGAATATTGATGATATGAATAACAAAATGGCCGCTGTCATTATTTTCTCATCTCGCTGTATGAAAGTTCCAATAGCGTTACTCCATATAATAAAACGTATTTAAGAACTTTCCTCCAGCTCTTTCCTCGATATTCGCCTTGCACAAATCTTCGGTCAATTTTTGTCTCTGTATACGTCATTTGGAGTATCAGATCACAAGTGCTTCACATAAGAGCACAAGTGGCAAAAGGTAGACCCGAAGAAGATGTATCCCTATTGTAAAACGTACTTAAGGACTTTCCTCCAGCTCTTTCCTCGATATTCGCCTTGTACATCTTCGGTCAACTTTTATCTCTGTATACCTCATTTGGAGTATCAGATCACAAGTGCTTCACATAAGAGCACAACCAAAAAATGTTTGCAGTAAATGCTGAGTAAATGTAGCCGCTGTTCGTACGTGCGGCTATGATTCTTCAAATGTATACGAAGATTTTGATAATAGATCAAATATATTGCCTTCATTTTAATCGTGATAGTCAAGGCTATATATTTTATCTATTATCAAGATCTTCGTATGTAAAATGTTTGTAAGCTGCGATTCAAAAAGGTGATTTGAAAAAACCTGAGTCTTACGTTTATTGATCGTACATTTTTCTATCTCTTGTAACAGCCTACCTGCCAAGAAAACTAAAGGACTTCTATCCAGTTCCTGAAAAGTACCTTCGGATCATGATAATTGCTGACCAAACTGTGACGAATTATTATGGAAAGGCAACCGCGAAGAGGTATCTGCATGCCGTTATGAGTGCGGTAAGTGCTTGCTTTCAAGATTAAACACGTTAGAAGCTGAATTAAACTAAACCGGGCTAGGTCAGAAGGGATGACTGCACTTTAGCGGACCAGTTTTATGTCATATCTCTTGGGAACGTATTTGACCAAATTCTCTACTAACCCGAACTAACCCTAACTAACCCTGACTAACCCTGACTAACCCTACTAACCCTACCTTACCTTTAAAACCCCTTTTCCGAAACCTAACCCTGACCCTATCCCTTCCCCCATGACACATAACTTGCCGATAATGAAAGCTGGTCCGCTGCTAGCCGGTCAGAATTTCAATGGATGAAACTGGTTTAATTATTAGTGCGAACGCTCTTTCTGTAAAGCTGTCTTTGTGTATACTACTTTACTGTAAATGTGAATGGGGTTTTAGCTTAGTAAAGATTCTCAGTGGGTTCTTTTTTAGGTGTCAAAGGTATTTAGAGACAAAAGCCTTGGCATAAAGATCAACATCATTCTTACTAAACTTGTCCTCATGAAATCTGATCCCGTAAGTTCACAAGTGGTTTCTACTTGTATGGTTTATTCAAGGGCGCCTACCTTGTATGAATTAGGTTTATTCGCAGTTCTGTTTTCGTGACATATTACACACAGCAATTGCTGCATTGTAGTCGTTTTATTCGAACCGGAAGACGTAAGATGACGCAAGATAATTTTGTGGTTTCAGATTCAGGTGTTGATGTAATGCGATATCAACAGTTACAGGAGATGACCACAGGGAACCAGACAGCGCGCTTTTTGATTGGTCAACACAGACAGACGCTAGAATTTGAAAATTTGAACACGGATTAACAAGACAGCAATTGCTCCGTGTACTATGTCACGGATTAACAAGACAGCAATTGCTCCATGTACTATGTCACGAAAACAGTCACACAAGGTAGGCGCCCTTGGTTTATTTCAGTGTATTTGGCAGATGCCTTGTGTCGGTATTTCCGCACAATAAGGTCTATGATTTAGTTTTCATATTTATAATGTTTGAAAACGTTCCTTTTCAATTTCCAAATTTTCCAATTGCCATTTGTGCGCGTGAAGGATGTTGTGCGTCTTCTTAAAATCTTTTCTTTAAAATTATTTCAACATTTAATTCAAAAGTTTCTTTGTGAAAAATTCAGTTTCCCTTTTTTTTAGTTTGAAAATGTTTAATTATTTCATGCAAATTTCACAACCTTTTTTTTGGAAGAATTTATGATACACATATATTATATACACAACTTACTAGCACAAATTTGAATGCTTCATTTCAAACTTTTGGCTTTTTAAAAGAGTTGATCCCAAAATTCCATCGTGTTTTAGTGCCTGCATTCAATAGACGATTGCGCTAAAGATGGCGTCGAGGAATTTTTTACCAAGATCCTTTGCGGTATTGAAGAAATCAACCAATCAAAACATTCGAAATTCAATTCGACACAAAGCATCATGGTAAAAAATTCCTGTCCGCCATCTTTAGCGCAATCGTCTATTGCTGCAACCATCTTTTCCATTTTAACTTGATAACGGGCTTGAAACGTCATGAAAATATTACTCTGTTCAATTTACGATTTATTATGCTATACATTAAAACCCCGCCTGTAAGAACCTTCCTCCAATAAGAACCTACAGCCTGAAATATTCAATAGTTACTCCTGTGTGTAAGAACCTTTTCGCCCTGATTTTTGTACAGGTTCTTATTTGGAAGAACTAATTCATTGATATAGTTCTCAACTGTGACAATCCGAAACATTAATTTGATTATCAAGTAAAATAGAAAAAAATGTATGTTGCTCTTTGATCATCTAAAGGCCTAAGCAAGTCTGATTCCACAACATTGCTAATGTTCAGTCCTCTATCACAGAATTTTGATTGTAAGATATTTAGAGACTGCAGAGATATTTAAAGACTGCAAACAAAGAAGCATTTTGTACAAAAACTTTGTTGAGAAAATATAAGAGCCTATAATCTAAGAACCTACAGCCTGCTTTCATGAATATTATCCTTTACATAAGAACCAAAACAGCTTGGTTTAAAAATGGTAGGTTCTTATATGCGTTAAAATGCAGTCTGAATCCACCATTCATGAAGGATATTTTCATGCGGCGAAACATTAGCTNAAATCCGTGCCAATACATGTAAGAAACCTACAGTTGCTCATGACTGAAATTTATAAAACAAAATGCAGTCTGAATCCACCATTCATGAAGGATATTTTCATGCAGCGAAACATTAGCTACAGTCTAAGGCATGGCGATGACGCTCAACTTCCAAAAGTACGAACTACGTCCTGTGGAGTTGAGTCCATTACTTACCTTGGAAATAAACTGTGGCAGTTTTTACCGCAAGGAATAAAACAATCAAACAGCCTTCCTATCTTCAAAAAACAAATTAAATGTTGGAATGGTGAAAAATGCAACTGTAGGCTCTGCAAAATATATATCCCAAAAGTTGGGTTTCTAACAGGATAGATTTTTTACTCTTTTTGTCCTGTAACATTTTTTATCTGATTGTATATTGTGTATATTGTAAATAGTAGGCCTTAATTAGCTCTAATTTAGCTATTCATTTTTTCTAGCCTACTTTAAATAGATATTTAATAATAATAATAATATTAATAATGCGGGTTTTACTGTATTTCTTTGTTTTTAATTAAATTTTGTACCACATGCTTACAAAAAGATTGTTTGAACAACCTTATTAACTTGGAACTCTTCGTTGATCTCTTGAGAACTTTGGAATTATCTAGTTATTTGTTTTAATTTTTCTTATTTTTAGGCATCATACAGACTGGTAGAAAATGACCCAGATGCAAGTATTACCAATGCATGTCATTTTGCCGGATCATTAGCTGCTGCTAACAGATTAAATAACCATAACTTCGTTGCTGTTCTCACAAGGTAGTTCAGTTCATTCTTTCATCTTTTGCGCCGTTCAGCGTTCAGGTTTTTTGCTCTAGCAAAGCTGCTTGACGCAAGGTTGTTGCCACTTAGACAAGGACAAGTAAATGTGTTATCATACCGCTCAGCATTTCTCTAATTTGTCATTCACATCAATGCATTTGACATCTTATGTTCACTTTAGTGAGTATGCAATGTGATCAGTAAGAATAATTCTTATCTTGCTGTAAGATAAGTGATTTCCCAATACATTCGCTTTCATTTAAAGAAGCTCAACATCTTATCACTTTTTCATATCAATCACAGTAATATTGTGAAGATTTCTTTGCAACTCACTAATAAAAAGTGCTATTTCTTTGGGATTAATGACATGATAAATTTCTTTGAGATCCTTTTGGTAATGAATTTCTTTGAGACCTTCAATGAGATAATTTACATTTTCAATTCTTTGCCAGGCGTTTTCATGTATATATTCTTTTGTAGGAAATCTATTGGACCTTCAGGTAAGATTCGATCATTTTATACATAATAAATAACGCTAGAACAAATATCCAACAATAAAAACAACAGCGCATTGGTATATTCTAGAGATCTTCGAAAATCTTTGAAAACTATTGATATAAAGTGATTTATCATTTTCCTCTTCCGTTAGGCTACGCTGCGATGTATACCATGTGTACAAAGAAAAGTTGCGCTCTTGTCAAAGAAAGTGGATTTAACACTGCTTACGTCATAGCTCATGAAGCAGGACATGCGTAAGTTAGTCTATCTATGTTGATGATGTATTTGTAGGCTACCTGAAATATGTTATTTTGATCTAACTATGTTTCAAAGTTTTCTCATGCAGAGCGTTTTGCCAACTGGCAGGCATTAGCGAAGATATTTGGAAAAGATTTTATCATGGAACACGATTTTTGTCAAGATCTTTACATGTGCGATGTATTTTCAAAATTACGTTTTACATCCAGTTTAGGAATAGATCACGATGGTGAAGACAAAGAATGTGAAAAGGACAAGCCGCGAGGGAGTATAATGGCACCAAAAGTGTTTTCGAAGCATGTGAAATATCACTGGTCGAAATGCAGCAAAATCTCATTATACGAGAATATCAGGTGAATATTATAGTTTATCATGTGTGTAAAATTTTGCCATTTAAAAGTAAATACAATATAAATATCTTTATCATTTAGAGTGTATTCTTGTGGGCATGTAAATCTCAGAAATCTTCTGAATTGGTAGACTTCCGAGAGAAAAATAGAAAGGATTCATATTCTTGAAAAGGAAAGGAGCGGAGAGACCAAAGAGAAAAATCTCAAAAGAGCAGGCATCTGAAAACGGAAGAAAATTATTGTTTTACTTTAATTTAATGACGAAAGTTTATGAAGCTGTGCTTTATTTTGGTCGTACTGAATGCAGATTTTTGCACATAGACTGACTGCATTTTTACTAGCTTATTCATGTAAATTCAACGTTTATGTGCTGTTCAATATTTCGTAGATATTTTCCTTGTCTGAATTACAAGCCGCAAGAATTTGAAGACAACGAAGTGGATAATTTCTACGATCTACCTGGTGAATTGTATCCAAAAGCAGATCAATGTATAGAAAAGTTTGGACAACAAGCAAGATCATGTTATGTAAGTAAAGTTCAGTCAGTCTCTTTTATGTAAATAAGATCTCTCTGCACAGCACGAGGAACCACGGGCTTTAGGTAGCCTCACTGCACGAGGCCCTGAACTTACGCTCATCTCATTGAATTGAATTGCCATTGTTGTTGTCGCTGCAGTGAGGCAGTAGTTGTAGCGTTATCAGTTCAGTCAAAGAGCGAAACTACGACATGTATTGAGTCTAGGCTTTAGGAAGCTCTGAATTAGAAATGAGATTTTCCGATGATACATCGAGTATTTTCTTCTTTTTTTATTCCAATCGTGATACATCGAGGGCGAAGCGCGTGGCAGAGTGACTTGACGTAGATCCATTATGCCACTCAAGAACTGAATTAAAAATTCTTCGTCAATGAAGGCAGAATTTGCAAAAACTTTTTATTTTAATTATTTAGATGTAATTGATGATCAGAAACAACTTGTGCGTTCTAAAATCTCAAACTTTTTAATTAGCACTACAAGGAACTGTTCTAGAGAAACAAAGTGCAAATATGGTACTTTAGTTATTATTTTTGACAGGTAACACAATTTTATTACAGAACGTAGCTTCTTTTTAGATCTGTTATATTTTTAATACGCAGATGTAATTGAAATGTTTGTGAGCTCTACATCATGTTATATGAAAATTTTCTCCTTAGGTTTACTATGGTGCTTGTCAATTCTTGTGGTGTAAGAGAGATCCGTGGTCACGATGTGCTGCTTTAGCTCTTGTGCCACCTCTTGAAGGGACAGGTTGTGGCAGGGACAAGGTATGTATTATAGAACTTGAATTGGATCACTTTTTTGTCTACCTGAAGGTAATGATGAAAGTTCCGCTTTGTTGTTTTGGAAAAATTGAATGGAAATGAAAAAATCAGTTGACAGTATTGTAAGTAAGCAAGATAGTTTTCATTCTCCAAAAATTACAAGTAATTGTATACAACGTTCGATATCGTAAAAATTGATAAAATATAACAAATTTTATGTTGGTTAAAGATATCTAAATTACATTACAGTTGACATCCGCTATCTCGACTGCCCGCTATCTCGAAAATTCATTTTCTCGGGGGAATTACTACCCGTTATCTTGAACGTTTTAAGATCTTCTGAATATAGTGGGCAAACAAACACACAAGATCTGTATGTAAGCATCCCATTATATCAGAATAAAATCTCTACAAGCAAAACTGAAATTATTGAGAATGCCTTGTTTGACTCTCTTTGCAACTCTCCAAAACATTTGCCTTTTATCTTATGTTTAGAAGTAATTAAGTTTTTGACTGACTAAAGGGAGTACAAAGACCAGCAGCCTTTGCCATCGTTTGTTTTTGTTTTTGTGAATTTCGTACAGTCAGTTATTCTGGAAGCTGTGCAGAGCAAGTCGCTGACTGTGCGCAAAGCATGCTGGTCTTTGTACTCCCTTTAAGGTCTGAACATAAATCATACCATAAATTTGGGCCCAGAAAGGAAAAACAGTCTTATCCTGATTATTAGACTCTGGTCAACAGGATATTCATACTTTTATTATTCGACTTTTGTCAGTCATGAGCAATCGTACTTTTAATATATTTGTGACTGATTGTCTCTTTTTTCCAAACAGTGGTGCATCAAAGGCAACTGCGTCCGAAAGAAGAAGACCCAAGCGCCAATTCATGGAAAATGGGGTTCATGGTCGAATTTTGGATTATGTAAAGGATTGTGTGGTGCAGGCATTAAAGAAAGAACGCGAGAATGTGACAATCCTGCGTAAGTTTAGAGCAAAGTCTCGACGTTTTCTTTCGATATTCTTCAAAATGAAAGCAATGCATCATTTGATTTCATAATATGTTGTTTGTTGGACTGAAAGTTAAGATTCTTCTTTTTGTAGATTGTGACCTAGGCCTAGCCTGGATGTTCCAAGAACCTAAACACATTCGTTCTGTTGTTGTTATTTTAGATTCCACTGGAAATATACTTGGTTCTTTTTAGTTCATTTCATTTTTAGTTCAGTATTTTAGTTTAAGTGTTATTGTTTTAGTTTAATTTATGATTATGACCTAGGCCTAGCCTGGATGTTCCAAGAGACCTAAACACATTCGTTCTGTTGTTGTTATTTTAGATTCCACTGTAAATATACTTGGTTCTTTTTAGTTCATTTCATTTTTAGTTCAGTATTTTAGTTAAGTGTTATTGTTTTAGTTTAATTTATGTTAGTATATAGCTGCCGTGCCTGTATTAGGTAGAGCATTTGCTAATGATGATGATGATGATGATGATGATGATGATGATGATGATGATGATGATGATGATGATGATGATGATGATGATGATGATGATGATGATGATGTAGACTCCTAACGAGGATTTGTTTTCGGAAATATTTTTCTTCGTTAACCCTGCTGTCGAAAAAGCACCTTCAGATTTTGTTGTCTTCAGACTTTCACCTTGCCCCCGTTTTTTCTCAGACTTTCCCCTTGTCCTAATCTTAATTTTTTGTCCAAATTATTTTTCGTTAGAAGGCTTTAATTAGCTGTAATATAGCTACTTTACATTAGCGTACTTTAAATACAGAATTAATGATAATAATTATTATTATTCTCTGAGCATGCCATTCAGTCCTAAAAAATCTCAAAAATTCTTTATTGCACCCACCTATGCTTTGGCCATTCCAGGTTGACGGAAGGATATAACGAGAATCACAGGAGTGTCTATTAACAAAGTTGTAGTTTTATTTGACAACAAACCAGAGTTTGTAGCAGTCCCAGAAACAGAATCTGAAAGATTACTAATGGAGAGTACTGATTTTTAAGGAGAATTGCTTTCTTTTGATTTGCAGCCAAACATGATACGAACTTTTTAATATGAGTGAACGCCATTTCTTATCTCCTCAGCCCAAAGCATAAAGGTCGCAAGTGCAAAGGAAAATCAATTGACGTCCAGCCGTGTGGACTTAAGGTTTGTTTAATTGCATATCATTTTCTCTCTTTCTCCGTTTTAGGTAAATGTCCAAGAGTTTTGTCATTATGCCAAGGTTTGAAACGTCCTTCTGTTCTCTGTTTCAGAAATGCTTATCTGTTATTCAAAAACATGCTGCAAGAGACAACAAATGCGTAGCTAAGTTTGGGAGCAATTGGAGAGAATACACAACTGAAATGATAAAAGAAAACTGTAAGTGGTATATTATCATGTTAACTTTACCTTGGAAATTTGAACCACTGCATAGTAAATTTGCTATCTTATATCTTGAAGTTGACTGTCTGTGCCAATTCAACGTTTTGTTTTGTGCCAATTTAGTAGATTTAAATGTTGAGCAAATGGCTAAGCTACTGCATGCAAATTACTGCAAAGCATGGGATAAACTTAAGCGCTATAATTTGGTTTATTTATAGCCGTCTATTTGTTTTTGGTGAAGTAGTTTTATTTTGTTTGAGGGAGCGTAGTCAATACACATGGACCTTCACTCTAATTTTCGATAATCTCAGATCTCGATCCTTTGAGAAACCTAGCACACTTTATATAATGTTAACCCAGCCTGGATCCCAGTCATCGATGTTGCTCTTCTCTAGAGTCCAGTCCCCTTAGTCGAAAATGACGTCAGCGAACCAGACTGGTGTTAAGCGAACATGTAAATTGCTGCTAAAGGATTTAAAATGGCATTTTTGCTAAATTCTATATTGATTTCTTTCTCTTTTCATTAGTAGAGCAAGCAAAGATTTCATGTGACTTCCAAGATGGACCATGTGGTTGGAGTAATGATAGAAACAGTAAGCAGAAATGGCTGCTGATTAGTGGTCCAACGAAGAGTGGAATGACTGGACCACAGGGCGATCATACATCTGGAGCCAATGGAGGTATGACTTTCCACTTGATCTTACTTGTATCTTCTTTAGGCTCTTTCGGGTTATTCAATAAAATGTACACCATTTTGATAGGTTTACTGCTGACTCAAATTCTACAAATTAGTCTTATAGCAAAAAGGCTAGTTTAGACTTGAGAGTACCATAAAATGACCTTCGACCAAATTTCACTGCCATAGCAAATTGGGTAATGAGCCTCTGTACTTTATGTTATCAAAGTGCTGTGAAGATGTCACCATTTCATTTTAAGAATCCACAGCGGTGATGGCTCAACGGTAGCGCGCTTGACTACCAACCTGAGGGTTGGTGGTTCGAGTCCCCGCCCTGTCGAACCTGCTACGTAGAGTGAGGAGAGTCGCCAACTCTCTGTAATTCCAGGCTAAAGGAATCGCGAGGTGTGGTCACATCGAGAGGAAGGACCAGGACATTGCTCGATAAGCTTAGCTTCTCAGTGTCCTAAAAACTACCTTCGGATGCTAGGTAGCAATATAGAAAAAAAAAGAATCCACAGTTGTAAACGAATTTAGCCAGCAAAAAGCTTTCAATTTCACTGCCATAGCAAATTGGGTAATGAGCCTCTGTACTTTATGTTATCAAAGTGCTGTGAAGATGTCACCATTTCATTTTAAGAATCCACAGCGGTGATGGCTCAACGGTAGCGCGCTTGACTACCAACCTGAGGGTTGGTGGTTCGAGTCCCCGCCCTGTCGAACCTGCTACGTAGAGTGAGGAGAGTCGCCAACTCTCTGTAATTCCAGGCTAAAGGAATCGCGAGGTGTGGTCACATCGAGAGGAAGGACCAGGACATTGCTCGATAAGCTTAGCTTCTCAGTGTCCTAAAAACTACCTTCGGATGCTAGGTAGCAATATAGAAAAAAAAAGAATCCACAGTTGTAAACGAATTTAGCCAGCAAAAAGCTTTCAATTTCACTGCCATAGCAAATTGGGTAATGAGCCTCTGTACTTTATGTTATCAAAGTGCTGTGGAGACGTCACCATTTCATTTTGAGAATCCACAGTTGTAAACGAATTTAGCCAGCAAAAAGCTTTCAATTTTATGCATAGAAGCTTTACATGCGAGTTTAATGTGAAAAGGCAAGTCAAGTTGAAATGGCCATTTCCTTAATGATTTCGTCATTTTGATTCGAAAGTAATTGTCATTGTTTTCTTGCACATGTTTGATTTGCAGCATATATATTTCACTAATAGGAGAGTATCTTTCTTTTGCCTGTACAGTCTCCAAAGTTACTCTTCAGAACGATTTTCAGTCAGTTTATGAAAGTTTTTCTTTGAATTTTCTCAAGTCTCCAACTTGTGTTCCAATCGTTGTTTTAGAGAAGGTGAGTTCAGGATATTTGATTATTATAAGACAAAATCACCCATTCCTTACCTTTAGTGGACATACCCAAGTGTCTCCGGTTTATACATGAAAAGATTGAGGTTTTTAGGTTTTAGATACGCGAGATAGACTTGGGCAAGTCCATGCATTTAGTTTAACTGTCTGAAATGTTAAGTGACAATTGTAAATTCGTCTTTCAGGTCAATATTTATACTACGAAGCTTCTTGGATTAATCCATTTTACCAACCGAGAAGAGGAGACTCCACGAAGTTTACAAGCAAGAACATTCTTGCCCCTGTTGTTTGCTTTTCGTTCTATTATCATATGTATGGTGAACATATGGGATCTCTCAGTGTACACAAAATATCAAATGGTGAAGCCGATAAACAAATATGGAGTAGAGAAGGATCGCAAGGTCCAGAGTGGTATTATGCGGAGGTGACCATCAGTGATACGAAAATGTATCAGGTAAGAAGATCTGACCGCAAGATTTTTAGCAGGGAGGCAGTTAGACTCAATACATGTCGTAGTTTCGCTCTTTGATTGAAATGATAACGCTACAACTAGACTGCAGCGACAACAGCAACAGCAATTCAATTCAATGAGATGAGCGCACGTTGAGGGCCTTATGCAGTGAGGCTAGTCATATGTTAGTCTCAATACATGTCATAGTTTCGCTCTTTGATTGAACTGATAACGCTACAACTAGACTACAGCGACAACAGCATAGTCATATGTTAGACTCAATACATGTCGTAGTTTCGCTCTGTGATTGAAATGATAACGCTACAACTAGACTGCAGCGACAACAGCAACAGCAATTCAATTAAATGAGATGAGCGTAAGTTGAGGGTCTTATGCAGTGAGTCTAGGGAGCAGTAAATGGCTCTCCTGGTAGTGAGCTATTCCTAACTGATTAACTAGAAAATAAAGAGTATTAAGATTTCAAGGAGAGCAATTTACTATTATGAGCGGTTCAGGAGAGCAATCTACATCTCTCCCCCCTCCCTAGCATTGAGGGGATTATTATTATTATTATTATTATTATTATTAAATTCTTTAAAGTTGGTTTAAAAGAATAGCTCTAATATGCACTAATTAAGACCAACTATTTACAACAACAAAAAATACAGTTTTTAAATATAAACGTAAATACCCTATTCACAAAATCAGCCACAAGAATATACATCGAGTGTTCGTTATTTACATATTTTACAACGGCAATTCTCTCCATTCCATTTTTTTATGCATGTCTTGAAGGAACAGACGGAGGTGGCAATTTTTGTGTCATTTGTTAGGGAATTCCATAATATGCTGCCGCGAAAAGATAAACTATCGTTGCCATAAGTATTTGTCTTAGTTTGAGGCAACATCAACAGATTCTTTGATCTTAAATTATAATTATTTTCCTTTTCCTGGAACATATCCCACAAAAAAGAAGGATTTTGTTGTGTTAAACAGCTATAAACCTCGAGCATTAACTTTTGCAAGTTTTTATTATGAATAGTGCACTCATTTGCTCTCTGCAACAACTCTTCAAAAGAGGATGTATAATCGTTGAAGAGAATTCGAAGTGCTCTCTTATGGGTGCGATTTAAATCATTATTGGCAACCTTTCCGCAAAACATCCATATCAACGGACAGTAATTAAACTGAGACATTATGAATGAGTTGTACAGTAAAAGAGATTGTTTCTCATTTAAATAATTTGAGATTCTAGAGAAGGCACTGATCTTGGGAGCCTGGAAGGGAGCGAGAGTCTCTCCTAAAATGGCCAGGCCTAGGATATCTTCTGGTAGTTTGGTAGAGTTCTATGGAGCGTAGCTAGCAAAGCAACCTTTCAAGTCATATCCTATCTTTCATAGGAAGGAAATTATAACGCCGATTGACCGTAACTGTGGCCTGCACTCCAATTAATTAATTAATTACTCGAGAACCATTTGGTGTATTGAAATTGTGTAAAAAGTAGCAGAAAACGTTTTCAGAAACATTTCTCGTAACTATAGAACAGACAGGCCGATTTGCACCAAATAGATGTTCTTATCTAACTCCTTTTTTCTACTCATCAAATGTTTGCAAAAACGAAGTTTCAAAGTTTATCGCAGCCATAAAAATTGACAAATGCCCCACGTTTTATTTGACTCACCCGGTATAGTATTTTTTTGGTAGATTGTATTTGAATCAAAACGAGGCGATGGATTTCGAAGTGATATAGCGATCGATGATATTGGCATTAAAATTGGAAGTTGCACATATGAAGAGAGAGGTATGTGGTAAAAATTATATATTCACCTCAACGTTCCGCAACCCCTTACCCTTCCAGCGATAGGCGTAATCTTATTCTTTATCATTCAGAGATTTTATTTTCAGAAAATGTACGACCCCCTATACATGTATTGCTTGGACTAACAATTCTCAACGTTTATGATGATTTCTTCTTACCCAAACGAAGAATACTTGAATCTTTTACATTTGCCTTTTCCGTTATATATTTCTTTGCCCAATTGAGATCTATTTGCCTCCAGGCCTCCAGATAGGTAGGATTTTGCGAATATTTGCTCCATGGCAGTTTAAGTTTTCAACGGTTTGCCTCTGTAAATTTAAGAGTTGGTTCATTGATGCCTTCACTTTGATCGCAAAACCCCCGTAAATTCACATTAAATTTTTGTAAAGAGGTGTAACAATGCTTCGTTCTGAGCATATTCATAACTTTTGGAAAATTTAGATTTGTTTTCGTTTGAAAACTACTTTTCTAAGCCGGCTTTCTGAATGGCGAATATAAGAATTATTGTAGGCTTAACACACATCCAAGTATAACCGTCTTCGCAGACGTCCACATTTCATTGCTAAATCTAAAAACGCCTCATTCAAGGGCTAGCTGGACTTGCACAAGACGTCTTGAAAGGAGAAGGAAGAACAACTTGTTCCGAACAGCTCATCAATAATTATTCATGAGACGTGTGTGACTAGACTGACGACGTGATTCCTTGTATTCGTTCAATGTTTTCAATCTGATGTTTTTATTTTCTCTCATACAAGGACTCACGACCAAACTGATTCTAAACAGAGACTAAAATCTGAAGAAAATCGAACGTCTTCCTATCCTTCGAACGTCGAAAGAAAAGTCGAACGTCGCTTCGAACGTCACTTCGAACGTCACTTAGCATCGAAAAGTCGAACTTTAATCTAATCAGCCAATCAAACGCTAAGAGTAGGCACGTGGTCTAACCTTATTTAGAAAGTCGAGATTTGATTGGATGCGCCCTAAATGCGGCGCATTAAGCCTAATTAGTCTCTGTTTTGAAGCTGTATTGTCATGAGTCTCAGTTTGAAGCCATAACTATCATTCAATTCAATGCGGAAAACTGAGACTCATGTAATCAGTCTAGTGTGTGACCTCGCTTGACCGAATGTTTGTAATAAGACCCGGACCCAACCTGAAACAATTGAAAATCTTCGTTGCTATTGGTCAAAAATCAAGATTAGAAAATCCACCTGCCGGTCCAAAAATCATCCGGTTATCCAGCTGTGAGCTGTTAGGCACAAGTCGTCCTTTCTTTTCTGTCGAGATGACTTAAGCAGGTCCAAGGGCTTAGCGTATACGAGTAAAAAGATCCCGATCCCCTGTAAAACGAATCTGTCAGCTTCTGGTCATCAGTAATAAGTCCACTCCAGCTATTGTCTATTTGCAACTTTCCTTCTGCAGAAAAATCCAGTCCATGTAGCATTTCCTGCACTTCAAAAAGTGACAAAACTTTAAAAAGTGCCAATTTGGCTGATGGTGCACCATGTCATCTAGATGAATCATTTGATGTTTGTCATCAAGGACAGTGCCTCGTAAGTACGATAGATTCTCTTACAAGATATAATTTCTTAGAAAAAATCTATCTAATGTAATTTGTAAAGCATTTACTCAAAGCGTTCAGTGTTGAGTCATATCTTTTCCCTGACCTGTAATTTAATAGCTCCCAACTCTTCCCCAGAAAAAACTAGACGTCAAACCCTAAACTGGATGTTAAAGGGGACTTTGCAACCGGCATGCCTTGCACGTGCCATCTCTTGTTGTCAGCCATTTTAGTGGACCATTAAAATGGTGACAACAAAGAGACCACAAAGGGATGTATTCACAAAGCATGCCGGTTGCGAAGGCACCTTTAAACTCTATCTTTCCCCGTCTCAGGTAGCAGAATATTGACATATATTCACCCCTCAAAGTTATATCGTTTCTTTGAACAGATTGCTTGCTAGTTCTTTCATTCATTCATTCGTTTGTTCGTTCGTTGCAGGCGGTTGGATGTGATTACAAGATAGATTCGGGTAAAGAGTTTGATCAATGTGGTGTTTGTGAGGGCGCTGGGAAATCTTGCAAGGTTGTTCGAGCAAAGAAAATAGTCACAGTTTCAACCTGTAAGTCATCTACAGTATAAGAACCATCATATATTCTGAGCCATCATACAACCCTCATATAAGAACTATCAATTTGTGATCCTCACTATTAACTATTTTTTTAACTGCAGATCTTGCATGTGCAATTTTGCCCATTCCATTCTTTAGTCATCTTTTTAAATATTGCTGCTGAGTTTGCATTTTTTATAGTATCAGGTGAAGTGTTCCAAAGTAGAGCTCCTTTGAATACAAGTGAATTATTTCCGAATGTGCTTGCATTTCTTTCTGGTAATTGCAAGAGATTCTTATTTCGTAGCTCATATTTCACGTCCTTTCTTTCGAAGAATGTCCACATGAATGATGGATTTTCTTGTGAAAGGGACTTAAAGATTTGAAGCATCAATTTTTGCAGGTTTTTTGTGTGGACTTTTTGTTCATTATGATTAGCAAATTTCAGCCTTGTGTGCAATTTTTAAATAATTTTTAAGACGCTACTTTCGAAATGTTATTGTGAAAGCATGTGTATTTTTCTTTGCAGCTTTAAAAGAAGTATTTGTGATCCCAGAAGAATCGGAGAAAATAAAGATAAGAACGAAAAGGCATCCTCGTTTGTTTACAGGTACATCACGGGCACCTCGTCTAAGGATACGCCATTCTATCATCTTTACCGCTCACTACTTATGATATATTATATCGCATGCTGCACAGCATAGGCATCAAATCTTTAAAAAAGATTGCACAGATGGTTATTCAATCTTCCTTTTGATTTTACGGCATCCTCGTTTGTTTACAGGTACGTCGCGGGCACCTCGTCAAAGCATACGCAACGCAATTCTATGATCTTTACCGCTCACTACTTATGATATATTATATCGCATGCTGCACAGCATAGGTGTCAAATCTTTAAAAAAGATTGCACGGATGGTTATTGAATCTTCCTTTTGATTTTACGGCTTAAAAGAAACTTCAAGTACTTTGCTATTATCGTTCATTTGGAAGTTTTTGATATCTTGATTATTTTCGGAATTACAGCACTTTTCTTTTTATTTGAAAAATACAGGATAAGTTTTGAAAGAATTGAAATCCTCGTAAATCCTAAATTGATCGAGGAAAAACGGTACAATCTTCAAGAAAACTATAGTTTATTAAGGTATACAATATGGCGGTAAGCAGAAATCTGTCGCTTTTCTGGTTTACGATTTAGCAATTTGATGACGTCACAACCTCAAAAGTGGTTGAAAATAAAAAGCGCTATAATTATGAAAATAATCAAGAGATCAAAAAGTTCCAATGAACAATAATAACAAAGTACCTGAAGTTCCTTTCAAGCCATTAAGTCAACAGGAAGATTCAATAACCATCCGTGCAATCTTTTTAAAGATTTGATGCCTATGTTGCATGCTGCCCAACTAGGTATGGTCACTGCTCAGGAGCAAACAACTGAGGATTTATCTCGAAATAAACTGCTTTGGAAAAAGTTTCAATTTTCTTTATTCAGGAGTCTACATCGATGATAACAACGCAACGAATGTCTTCAATACAGATGGGAATAGATGGCCAACAGGGAATTACACTTTTCAAGGAAATATTTTGTTTTATGAGCAAAACAAATTCCATGAAACAATTACCATTCCAAAACTTCAAGGACAAGGCTGTCGAGTTATGGTGAGTTCTTAATGAGTTGAGAATTTTCATTGCCAATATTTTTCGCCTTGCAAATAAAACGTTTAGTTACAGAAACCCAAGCCTGTATATGTTCGTAAAATTATCAAATTTTGGTAATTAGTCACTTTTCTCCGATGAAGATTATTTTCAAGAATCGGTTGTCATTCTTTGTAAACTGCGGTAGCTAATTCGAGAGAGCTACAAACGTGTTTAAAATCTAAATCTGCTACAGTTAATTTCTGTATAAAAAGCCAGTTTTTTAATTTGGCCTAATTGGTCTAATATAATAATTTTATTGATCTTCCATTGTTCTCTCAAAAATTTGGAGCTTCATTTTCTTACTTTGAAGTTTCTTTATATGGGATCTACTGTATTTCGGCTATACAAAATTAAATGAATGGAGATATAGTGATCTAGTCTCAAACTTGAACAAAGGAAGGCCTTGCGCCACTTATTGTCCTATTGTGCGATCACCATCATAGAACAATGGACAATAACGCTAAGGATGGTGGCTAGGAACTTTTTACCAAGATGCATTGCGTTCTCGAATCGAATATCTATAGAACTGTTAAAGGTTCTTAATTGGAACGCAATGCATCTTGGTAAAAGGTTCCTCGCCACCATCTTTGGCGTTATTGTATATTCCTTCTATTATCATGAAAATTAGGCAAATGGTATATTCCACTTTTAACTCCCTTCATCTGTATCAGCTTTTAATCAGCTTTAAAGGACAAATCCAGGTTTGTAAAATTAATGTTAGAAAACAAGCTTACCATCTCCTGAATCAAGTGACAACATTTTTTCCACATTTAGACTTGTGTTTCAGCTGTCAATTCAATAAATATCTTGGTAATTTAGGCCAAATGTCACCATCATTGGTCTCCATTTGTTCCATGAGTACACGATAAGGAGGCTAGTTACGATTCAGAGGCGAGAAAACAATAGGGCAGCCTCATTCTCGCATTGAATGTGACGTCAGAACGCTCTGACCTTATGCTTAATGACGTCACTACGCATGTGTCGCAGATTGTAAAACGTAATATCGCAGAGAAAAAACAAAACAAGTTGGAAAAAAGTACGTCACACCATTCATAACAGTCTAATCTTTCATTTTATCATCAATCATACCAACCCCGGAATTGTCCTTTCAATCTTAGTTTTCGAAAAGAGAGATGTTTATTGAATATAAAATCCATTCAAGTAGTCATTTCTCACTGTTAGCCTCCTGAGTACACTTTTTAAATAACGTATTTGAAACAAGACAGTATTTTCAAGGAATGAGATGACGGGTTGGCGTTTTGTTTTGGGAAATTCGTTAATTTTTAAGCATCAATAGAAACGCTTCTTGACAGGGCTGTAGGAAGCATCTTAAACTTGGAGGGGCACGACACTTCAAGGGCACTTTTTTCGTTAAGCTAAAAGGGTATTTCCTCAAACAATAAAGGCAATTTCTCGTTTATTGCAAAATCTGGGGGGGCACGTGCCCCCAGTACCCCCGGTTCCTACGTCTCTGCTTCTTGATAGCAATGTTTTCATTCCTAGATATACAACCCATTTGCGAGAGTGCTGACAAACTCACCTCCTGTCATCGAAGTGAGCCTCGAAGTGCGTCTCCCATTAACAGAAGATTATGACCAATTCCAATATGGTGTTCGATCTTGGACTGCTTGCACGAAAAGCTGTGACGGAGGTTTGTTTTTACACCTTTTTTGTTTTACTACATAGGTACATTTCTGCACTACTCTATATTATACGGTAGCTTTTCTGCATTGTTGCACTACTTTATTACTGCATTCTTTTTTTTATATCCCAATAAGATGTTACAATACATATTACAATCTACACTATTTACAAAATTACTATACAATACTATCAGAACGATAGACCAGGGAGTAAAAGACTGTGTCTACCCTGCGGCCATTACATAGAGATGAAAACTACTATACTACATGACGAGAATAAAAACACTTGACTGCTATGAACGAAAAGAACATTTACTATAAGGGAAAATGGTGGTTGTGTGGCTTATAACGGAGTTTAAAAAAATGTTCTAATCAAACCGACCAGATTTATGGATGAATTGCAGAGTTAACATTCTCATTACTGCCCTACTGTACTAATGGAAAACTCCATTGCTGCATCGCTGCTTTGATGTATAACTGCATTACTGCATTACTGTATTACTGCATTACAGCTTAGCTCGCCTCCATTTCTTTGCTCAGTGCTTGGCATCTTGATTGCTACTTGAACATTTGCAGGCTCATTCTATCAGTTTCCAACCGATTCCAAGTACTAAGCATTTTATAAACAAACTTTAGAACAAATGAGAAAAATTTTTTTCCCCTAAATTTGCACAAATTTTTAATAGGCAATGCCTAACTTTTATCTTTGTTTATCAAGCTGTCATCCTATACTGTATTTGTACTGTACTGTACTGTACTGTACTGTACTGTACTGTACTGTACTGTACTGTACTGTACTGTACTGTACTGTACTGTACTGTACTGTACTGTACTGTACTGTACTGTACTGTACTGTACTGTACTGTACTGTACTGTACTGTACTGTACTGTACTGTACTGTACTGTACTGTACTGTACTGTACTGTACTGTACTGTACTGTACTGTATTTTTTGTTTTTGTTTTTTGTCATCCTATATAATGATATTATAATCAAGCGAATTTATTTTCTTTTCAGGAATTCAGCACCCAGTTTTATCCTGCTTCGAAAAGAATAGCGAAAGGCATTTGACAAATCTTTACTGTAATGATATTGTTAGCACTGGCACAGTACTATCAAGAGCTTGCAACATCCAACATTGCAGTGAAAGGTAAGCAATGTTGAAGAATATCACACGAAATTTGAAACGTTTTTGGAATAGTGCCATAGGCCATTTCTCCAACACGCGGATGATTTGCTCTTGGGATACATTCCCGTTGTTCACAAGAGCGATTCGTATTCAACTTTTCAGCGGCGTCGCTTCTTCGCCACCAAGAAATGCCACTACTTGCGGAAATCTCCCCTCTTAATGAACCCCAATACGCAAATCAGTAAACCAGTAACAAAAAAATTCTTTTTTAAATTGCAAAGCTTCTCGAACAGAAATCTTCAGTTGAGGGTAACAGGAAAGAGCCTCTGGAAATGATTGACCAGGTCCCGGAATAAGAGGTCTAAATCCACTAGCATAGACCATTTAAAAGAATTTTTCTGCATTCTGCATAGCTTTAAGTAAGCAAAAATTTCCAATGCTATGAATTCATGTTTTTGCACAGTAGGCAAGTATCTAGCAGACGATATAGAGGATTGTAAACTGAACCCTACAAACTACAAATATATGCTCACTGCCTCTCTTCCTTTGACAGATACATTTGGAAAACTGGTTCATGGAGCACATGCGGTGCCTCTTGTGGCATCAGTAGACAAGCAAGGACTGCCAAATGTCATGACAAACTTTATAATAGTATAGTTGACGTTTCACTTTGTGTACAGCAGATGCCCATCGTATCACGAACATGTTTTGGAGGATCTTGCAGTGATTATATTTATCGGACTGAGGATTGGAGCGAATGCAGCACGTCTTGTGGTCCAGGGTAAGATTTTTAAAGTTTGATAAATTTGTTTTCAGAGGGGAAGTTTGTTATAATAATTAATGTGTAGTCCATGTTGTTTTTGGAATTGATACGGAATTACTTCTAGATTTTCTGATCTGTCTGCCTCGAATTTACGAAATTATGAAAAGTTATCAATTAGACGTAAACGTACGGTCTCTTCACTCAGCTCATCAACAAATCATGGACAAATTAAGAAACGTGGTTCATTAACCACATCGCTAAGTTTTCTTCGTGTTTCATGTCAGAAGGATCCCAGTGGACACTGTTCTTGTATTCCCCCTTTTCAGCTATCTTTTAGATCACAAAAGAGCATTGTGTATACAGAACTTTCCTCAGATTTTCTTTATCCAAGTTTTAATGAAAACAGTGGCACCATTTTTGCACGCTAAATGATGGTTGATATCAGATTGTGAACTGAGGATTGTCCTTGAGTTGAGAGAACAGACAGTACCCAATCTGATGCATCAAATTGNAAACGTACGGTCTCTTCACTCAGCTCATCAACAAATCATGGACAAATTAAGAAACGTGGTTCATTAACCACATCGCTAAGTTTTCTTCGTGTTTCATGTCAGAAGGATCCCAGTGGACACTGTTCTTGTATTCCCCCTTTTCAGCTATCTTTTAGATCACAAAAGAGCATTGTGTATACAGAACTTTCCTCAGATTTTCTTTATCCAAGTTTTAATGAAAACAGTGGCACCATTTTTGCACGCTAAATGATGGTTGATATCAGATTGTGAACTGAGGATTGTCCTTGAGTTGAGAGAACAGACAGTACCCAATCTGATGCATCAAATTGTTATCAAAATTTTGCCATCGTCTCTTGTAGAATCCAACGAAGGCAAATTAGTTGCACTCCGAAAGACCTAGCGACTGGCAACAAACTTTTAGCATCCTGCCCTGGAGAATATCCTGTCACTGCGAAGCCTTGCAACAATGGACCATGTCAAATATACAATTGGGTATCGTATGATTTAGGGGACTGTTCTGCATCATGCGGAGGAGGGGTGCGAATCAAAATACATACTTGTAAGCATGCAGGCAGTGGGAATAATGTATTTGAATCATTATGTCCGCAACCACGGCCTTCTAGTATAGTTTACTGCAATAGGTTTGACTGTTGAAATAGTAGGAAGGATTGAATAAAGAGGTTGTAGTCAAAAATTGTCGTTCAGTTGCAGAACAGCCTGGGCTATACTGGGTGACCCAAAAAATTGAACCAAGAAAATCTGTTATACAAAATAGAATAATCGACTGACATAAGTGATTTAAACGCAGTGACGGACACTTTTTGCCAAATATTGGGGGGGGGCGAAGCTATTGTTTCAGTTAAAATGCACTGTTTATTTCCATTGTTTTCAAACAAAAGGTCTTTGTTCTACTCAACATTGGGGGGCGACTGCACCCCCTCGCCTCCCTATTGTTCGCCAAACGGTGTTTGGTAGCTAACATGAAAAGGCCACATTGCCGTTATTTTTTGCTATTTTTATCAACATCGCAAATTGGGGAAAATAAGGATTTAGTGAAACTAGGCAGATCTAAAACCCATCGAAAGTCAGCAAAAACAGGAGATCGATTTTAATCATCCTCAGAGCTAAGGCAAAATGAGAATAGCTAATGCGAAAAACGTTCCTTTTTGTTTGGCAGTACTAAAATCGACCCCCTGTTTTTTTTATGTTTTTCGATGGGTTTTAGATCTGCCTGGTTTCACTAAATCTTTTGTTTCTCCAATTTGCGATGTCGATAAAAATGGGGGGAAAATGGTAGGGATATAGCCTTGTCATTTAGCTAGCAGACAACGGTATATCACTCATTGCGGTCGATTACTTTACTTTCTGTAACAGATTTTCTTGGTTTACTTTTTTCTGGGTCATCCGGTATGTAAATGAGTCGCTATCCAAACATAAATACCGAAAATTTTGAGGAGAAACTTTACAACGTCAAGCAGACTTCGTCGTTTATTATGTAAAACTTGAACGTTTATCCAAGGGCAATATGAAGATAGAAATGTGTAGGCCTAAAGCCCATTAGTCAACATACCTTCAGTCCTTTGTTTGCTTTAAAGTATTCTTTATATCAATCTAATGTCAAAACCATGGTTGTCATTCTTTTGCGTTGACCTGCTATCGAATCCTAATCGAAGTTGCCAGCTTCGCTGCAACTGCAAACCGGCATGTTCTTAGGCCCCGTTCCCTCCTGGAGGTGCATTTATTATTTGGGCCTAAGAGCATGCCGGTTTGCAATTGCAGCGAATCTGGCAATTTCGATTAGGATTCGAGAGCAGGTCAACGCAAAAGAATGACAACCATGGTTTTAACATTAGATTGGCATAAAGAATACTTTAAAGCCAACAAAGGACTGAAGGTATGTTGACTAATGGGCTTTAGGCCTACACATTTCTATCTTCATATTGCCCTTGGTTTATCAAGCAATGTTAGCTCATTTAGCTACGGCCAAGTCCTTACGTGCCCTAGATCTTTAGGTATACTTTATTTTTCATGGCTATCTAATAAACTCAGACGTTGCAGTGTACTCTTATTCTTATTCTTAGGCAGTTTAATGTATTGTTTTTAACTTAACTTGTATTGTTTATAGTGGGTTTTAGTGTAAATGTCGATACAGTTGTGATATGTAGAACTAAATATGTGTGTGTTGTATCATGTATTTTCGCTACTATTTGTTATCAATGATAGGAAGAATACACAGAAGTCAGAATTAAGCAAACAATGACATTCTTTCATGCAGGCTGCCAAGTTGATATTTTTACAGCTTCATGGATTCTTGGGTTCTCTTAGACTGATTATGAGATCGTAGTTATCGCTACTGAAAGATCTGCCCGACGCTCTAACTACGACTCATAATCATAGATGCACAGAAATCGCACTAAATTTGTGACTTTGCACAGTCATTTTAAATTTTGATAGAATGGTGGATGGCCTAACTAATGTCTCGTTCAATTCCTACCCTGACCATCCCCCCGGGCAGCCCGGGGGCCGACGAAAATTGATCGCGCAAATGCCCCGGGGGCGGGGGAGATTTTGTTGGCGAATGCCCGGTGGCCGGGCACTGAGAAAACATGCCATATTCCCAGTAACTGTATAATGTAAAAGCTCCTGGTGTTGTCAAATGCGCCAGGGCCTGGGAAAAATTGACAGTCAAATGCCCGGGGGCCGGGAATATTTTTGTGCAAATACCCGTGGGTGTCCCGGGGGGATGGTCAGGGTAGGAATTGAACGAGACATAAGGCCCCGATGAAAAATTGGCTCAAAATTCATGGTTCCAGTGCTGAAAGATGGGAAAACAAACTGTGAGTAAAAAGATCAATGTTCCTTTTAGCCATAAAGTCTGGGATTCTCTGACTTAAAATCGTCATAGCTGAGAAGGTCTCGTAGGGACGAGGTATCAAATCTAAATTTAGATCTCGGTTTTTAAGAACGTTGTTTATCAAGTTCATTCAAAGTATTCCTTTACAAGTATATCTTCCTCGCCGATCGGGAGTTAAAGGAGCTCTGTCTCGCAGGTGATTGGTTTAGAGAACAAAGCTTAGACAAAGGAAAGGAGCTAGAGCCCAGACTCTTTGACTTTTTCGCATGATAAAAATGCAGTTCAATTCGTGAAATGATCTCTTTCCAATTGTTTTCTGTTAATCCTGCCATAGAAATTTTTAATCCCCTCTTACAATCTCAGCCAGTTATGATCGAGACAGATGTCCTTTAAGTTACATAGGTAAACCTTCAGTGCCACCATACACAGGGTGATAAAAAAATAACCGTTATTTATAAGATCACCAAAACTTTTCACCCGGTCTTCATAGAACTTATACCTGTCGAGGAGTCGAGGATACAGTTTGGCACATATAGCTCAATCCCGAGCTCAATCTCCTTGCAAAGATTTGAAGTAGACAACCATAGACAACAAAATTGCTGATATTGATTTTCTAAGCGATAAGCATTTCAGCTTGCTAAACTCAAAAATTACTGCAATACAAAACGTTTCTCTTGATAACATATTTCTTCCATTCAACATTAGCTTGTTTTACATTGTAAAAATGAAATTAACTTGAATCAAATTTTTCCTAGCTTGATGCTGCAAAAGCGGATTCTGTCATGTGCTGACTGGCTCGAAGTTTCAACCTGGAAGAAAGAAAGAAGTGAAGAGGTTTGTCATTTTCTAATTCGTTACACTCAAACGAAAATAACTATATTTACTGATCAACACTATATTCTAATTACTTTTCAAAAACTAACAGTCTAACACAATATATAAACTCAAGGTATAGTAGGCTCCGTCTAGTGAAAACATGGCGAACGCAGTGTCGAGTACTATTCTAAAGTATCATCATACTTTTACTTTCGAGATATGGGTTGATATGGGTGGGAGGGGGCGGGGTCCGAAATACAAAATCACTATCGAACTGTGATATTCCTAGCCTCGTGTCAACCTTATATACTACATATTCCCTTGGGTCATTCCTAAGCAGTACTGAATTAAGCCCAGCTCTAGGGGGAACCTTTTCCACTCCTTACGTCTCGTGGGATCAGTAAATTCATTCATTTTGATGAATTAGATGAAATCTTTGGTAGATAATTAAGCTTGATACCAGAATAACTAACAAGACATAAGAATAGCAAGAATTAGTAACAAGTACCCCAAAAATTAAATGGACAAAAAAGGTTTTTAGCAGTAAAGTTTTTACTTCTCGTCAAAGCATTGTCAAACAATCATAGATTGAAAGATCTCGAAGAGCGGAGTTTGAAAATTCAATTTGAAAATTCAACTCTCAAATGAGAGGAATCTTCAGTTCTTTGTTAGCTTTAAAGTATTCTTGATATCAATCTAATGTTGAAACCATGGTTGTCGTTCTTTTGCGTTGACCTGCTATCGAATCCTAATCGAAATTGCCAGCTTTGCTGCAACGATCTCTTCCAACCGCCTCCAGGCATTTTTTATTTGGGCCTAAGAACATGGCGGTTGGAAGAGATCGTTGCAGCGAAGCTGGCAATTTCGATTAGGATTCGATAGCAGGTCAACGCAAAAGAATGACAACCATGGTTTTAACATTAGATTGAAATAAATAATGCTTTAAAGGTAACAAAGAACTGAAGGTATATTGCTTTATCGGCTTTTTAGTATTTCATACTGCCCTTTTTTACACTAGCTTTTTTAAAGATTTGAAGCATATGCTGTTGTGACCAAGGATGCACCAATGTTGCTGACTCAGTGCGTAGGATAATAAGCAAAACTTACGATTAATTATCATCGGCTTCATCGTCATCTTTTTCCTTCTTTTCTTCAGAATCCTTTTTCTTCGCTTCCTCAGAATCCTTTTTCTTCGCTTCTTCATTCTCGGATTTCTGGGCTTTCTTCTACAAAGTGATGAAAGCAGGTCAGGATATCGTCCATCCAAAAAAAAACACGACCGGCTGTCCCAAAAAAAGAGGAAACATCTTTGGTCGGGCCTAGCGATTAGAATTTAGTTTAAATGCATTCGCAATCATTTCAAAAACACTCCTCGATAGTTAAATCCAACATAAATACCTTTGTTGTTGATATTGGTGCTTGGTGAGTGGAAATATTAAGCTTGAAAGTTCAAATTTGCCTCTACTTCCAAACCAAAGCTTTTATGTTTTGGCCTAAGAAAATTCTTGAAGCGAGCGAATAAGTCGACAATAGACTTGATAAAATTTAAAACAATACGCATTTCAATCTACTTGACATATTGGCAACATCAAAGAAGCTGTGGAAAATCGAATCAACTTGTTTTGCATCTGTCGCTATTTCAAAATGCACGGTAGCTTAGAAGTGTTTTCAAAATGGTTACCTTATTTTTTGGCTTCTTTGCCTTGGGTGCCTTTGCTGCTGGTTGTACTGGTTGTGGTTCTTGTGGTTCTTGTTCCTCTTTAGATAGAGGTGCTGGTTGCTCCCCCTTAGCTTGAAGTGGTTTATTTTCAGTGTCAATTTCTTCTTTGTCCTCCGTTTCTTCATTTTGTTTCACTCGGTCGTCGATCTTCTCGGCTGCTGCTTCCATGTCTTTTGCATGCTAAAAAATACACACATTTTATTTATAGCAATAATTATGAAGATAATATACACGTATTGTTATATAAGAATTTTAGGTCCAGGGCTGGTAGAAGTTTCTTGAATTTTGAATTTTAGAACATTTTTACTAGCAAAAGTTTATTAAGAGTTTCTTGATTTTAATGCTCTAAATGTAGACTCGATACATGTCGTGGTTTCGCTCTCTGACTGAACTGATAACGCTACAACTACGATTTGTGTCCGGTTTTACAGCTCTAGGACAATAAGGTCCTCACTGCAACGACAACAACAGCAGCAATTCAATTCAATGAGATGAGCGTAAGTTGAGGGTCTTATGTGCTGAGGCTGCTCTAAATGTTCAATTTATAAAAGGGCTTCCAAAGTACAATATAATAAATAAAAGGGGTTCCAAAGTACCTCTAGTAAGGTTTCAAAACAAATATTAAACGAAGTAACACTCACAGCAAGGTCAAAGCATTTGTCAATACGGTACAGCTGTATGGTGTGATAACCGAGGTGAAAACATTGTTTACAGTCAAAGCGGTAGAAGCTTACCACGTCTGTTTTCAATATTCAAAATAGAATCATATCTTGATTAAAGTTTGTTTTCTTTGCATGAAAAAATCCTTGAATATTCATATTCGTTGTGGTTTTCAATGGGAAGGTGCTCCTATTGTAAGGGGAAATTAAAGCTGCAAATTACACGAGTTTCTTATGTTTTTGATCATTTTCTATCATGAAAAGGACAATTTTGTTCATTGAAGAAGCTGCAAGTTTCAATCAAGGAAGCTTTGCCTCAGTTTTATATTCAAAAACCAAGTGAGCCATTTTGCCTCGTTCTGATCCATTTGCTCCAACTCCACCCTGAACAGCCTCAGAAATTCCTTTGTTTACTACTGTTATAGAATCTGCGCTTGTTAGCATAGGTGTCAAACCTTTAAAAAAAATTGCACGAATGGTTATCGCATCTTCCTTTTGATTTAATGGCTTGAAGGGAACTTCAGGTACTTTGCCACTGTTGTTTATTGGCAAGTTGTGAGATCTTGATTATTTTCAGAATTACAGCGTTTTTCGTGTTTCAACCAGTTTTGAGGTTATGACGTCATCAAATTGCCAAATCATAAACCAGAAAGGCTGCAGATTTCTGCTTACCACCATATTGTAGACCTTCATAAACTATGGTTTTCTTGAAGATTGTACCAGTTTTCCTTTATTAATTGAGCATGATTTTTATATTTTTTCAAAACTTGTCGTGAATTGTTTCGATTTTTCCAATAAGAAGAAAAACGCTATAATTCTGAAAATAATCAACATATCACAACTCGCCAATAACTAATAATGGCAAAGTACCTGAATTTCATTTTAAGCCCTTAAATCAAAAGGAAGATACAATAACCATTTGCGCAATCTTCTTTAAAAATTTGACACCTATGCTGCGTTTTTTTTACTTACATCGGCAAACTTGGCCTTCTTCCTTAACTTCTTCTTCTTCTTCTTGCCCATTGGGGTGGCAGCACATGCTCCAGCCACACAGTATGGGGTAGCAGGGGCGGCTGCAGCACAATCAGCATCAGTTGCACAAGGAACAGGAGCAGGGGCTGCTGGAGGAGGGTAGACTGGGGCAGCGGGTGGTGGTGGTGGATAATATGGTGGTGGTGGATATGGTGCGGCAGGTGGTGGGGGTGGGTATGGTGCTGGTGCGGGTGGGGGTGGTGGTGGTGGGACCTCTGGTGGTGGTGGAACCTCTGGGGGTGGTGGTGCGGGTGGCTGGAGAAAAAAGAATTGATTAGATTTAATGATCAGTTGTGCATACGGGATGTTTTTCTGTGGAAATTCCACACAGTTTAATGAAAATTTTCGAATTTTCTTTACCAAGATTGAATGATTAAGCGTTTTAAACTTCCATGCTTTGATTTCTACATCATTTTTCATTTCATTGTGAAAAGTAAAATGTCAATATTCCCTCTAATCAATAGTATAGGCGAAAAAGAGTGTTTCGTGTCAAAATTTCTATCAAACTGAACAGCACATTTATGACTGTTTTTGAGCAATAGTTCTTTTAGCTATTCTAAGAAATAGTCTGAATCGAACGATATTTTGATACATTTTGTAGAATTCTCGAATGTGGACAAAAGTGATAGAAGCTCTAACGCCACTCAATCGAGCCTTTCGTATAAAAATGTATAAAAAATGTCGCTCGATCCAGACTATTTGTAGAATAGCTAAAAGTTCTATTCGAGGAAAATGATTTTGGCCAATATCTAACTTTGAGAGAAGTAAAGCATCGAAAACTAGGAATAAAATATCAAACATTAAGTCAAAGCCTAAGCCAAATTGAGATGAAGGATTTAAAAATTTTCGAATTCGTTACGTAATTTTTGCAATAATCAGAAGTACTTAGAAGAATCTTTCATTGATCCAAAAAGTTTAAATACTTGAATTTTTCTGCAATAATCTTCTTGTTTAGAGGCAAATCAGATCCGATTGTCGAGACAACTTGATCAACCAATCAGAGCGCGTTATTTGAGTGATACTAGCCCATATTTGGATCTTGACTTTCTCTTGACTGCAAATGCTGCTCTCTGATTGGTCGCCTCAACGAACAGTTAGATTATAAGACTATGCTCACATAATAGACGTCTTGTTCTTTCTCTCCTGCTTTATGATGCTTGGGAGCCTTGTGTCTTACTGATTTTGCATCCTAGAATAAGAATAAGCTTCATAAAATTAAAATTAATAAAAGTAAATATAGATAAAGAACTAATACCCCATTCACACTGGCCAGTTAAACCGGCTTAAAATAAACCAGGTTATTGAATGCTGCGTTCTAATTGGTCGATCCAACAAATCGAAGGCATTTGATTGGTTAAAATTTAACCTGGGTTAGACAAAGCTGGTTTAACTGCTTCAGTGTGAATGAGGTATAATACACACAATTTCTTTTCCATAGGATCCTCGCCAAAAGTTTTCACTCACGTTGCAACTATATTGATCTTGATACCAATCCTTGTTGAAGACTCATGCATGAAAGTTCAAAAATTAGGTATGAATTAATTTGGACTTCTCTAACTAATGCAGTTAGCTGATATCATTTGTTTTACTGAGCAAATTTGGGTAACTTGTCAATCTAATTACTTTTTCCTCTATTTGACCATCCAATAACTATTCATGAGACCTTTTTAGTTTTTACGATCATACACATTGCAGAGCATTGGTGTCGAATCTTTGCAAAACTTCAAAATTGATATTGTAAAATGTTATTGCCCCATTCTTTCAACTGAATTGCTCCAAGGGATCTTTAGGTAATTTGCCATAATTCCAGAGAGATCATTTTTTATATCTTCATTATTTTTGGAATTACAGCGTTGTTCATATTTCTGCTAGTTTTGAAGCTGCGACGTCATCAAATTGCTAAATTGTAAACCATAAAAGCTACAGACTTTTGCTTGCTACGATCTTGTAGACCTTCAAAAACTGAGTATTTCTAGCATTGATCATATTGGTTTTCCTCAATCAGTTTAGAATTTATGGTGCTTTTAATGTTTGTCAAAGCTTTAGATAAGAGCTGCCTCTCCAGCATCCTTTCATAAAACATAAAACAGCTGTAATTCCAAAAATAATGATGGTATCAAAAATGCTCTCTCTGGGATTATGGCAAATTACCTAAAGTTTCCTCTGAGTAATTCATTTGAGAGAATGGGGCAATAACAAAGATTCGACGCCTATGTTACATTGTAGAGCATTTCTCTGACTCTCCTGTGTCTTAAGTTTTCACAGCAATATTTCGGGTTGCTCTTATAAAATGTTGAATCCTCTGACTTAAGATTAGAAAAATCCTTTGGGGCCTGAACTCAGTGCACATCAAGACTGAAACATCTATTCTTTGGCGACAAAAGGATGAAAGAAATGCTCTTACGTAAAGTGCTGCTCCCACGAGCAAAATCCAAACCAACGAAAGTCGATTCATCTTGGAAACTAAAATGGAAATACAAACTCTCATTAAAGATTGGCAATATGGTTGTAGATACATTGGTCATACCTTCATGATGAGAAAAGATTGGGAATATAGGCAATGCATTTATCAAAGTTTTCAATCATAACAGTTTTAAAAACAGGAAGTTATTTACGAAACGATTCCCCAGGGAATACAAGAACACATTGCAACCCTGTAGCCTTAACATTAAAAATACAACATTAACATGATACAAAATAGCAAACAAATTTATATCATAAACTCATGCACTATCAACTACGGTAAAAAGAAGAAAATAAGTCAGGGGAGCATTAAGGAGAGAAGGGGGAGAGGAAGAAATTTTGAAGACATACTTCAAGACAAGAGAACGTCATTGATGTTTTAAAGAATTGTGGTGTTTCTTCAGAAATTTTAGTATTTGATTCGAATGATTACCTTAGATCACCACGAAAAATTGGTTTTTGCAGTATTAATGTGCAGCCACCAGTAAAAATATATGCTACCATTTTGCCATTGTCTCGCTTTCAAATCAAAGCCTCAATTTGAAGAATGTGTCGGTAACAGGTCGCTACCTGCCAGAGATTACATGCTCTTTGTAGAATGAAAGAATTTGAGAAGTTAGTCTTTCAAATTTCGATTCCAACATTCTGATAAATATTTTCGGCAAAATTGAGACTTCAAGCGGACACTGTATCTTTAGATTGTTATTTCGAATATAACAAGAGTAATGTTAAAAAAATATTTGGTTTTTAATGTACAAACAAATGATTTTTTCAAAATTCTAGCTTCTGGAATCAAATATAGTAAAACCAATTTTTTTTCGAATAAAAGGAAGACAATTGTTTTAATTCCTTTGATGTTTGTTCCATGAAATATGCATAAAATTGTTTCTTCAAATCTCAGAAATCCAGACAGTAAAATTTTGAATTTTGTGGCTACATCCCAATATATTTCTAAGATTTTTGAAAAATCAAATATCACATGATTTCATAGAAAGACAAATGAAAATGTCTAAACCCAACTTATTCTTTCTGCCATGATGTTATCAACATTTTATAAAAAGTTTCTTGATTAATAGGTCTGTTTGTAGAGAGGAACTTTTATTGTCAATAGTTTTAAATACATACTGCAACTGTATATGCTTATTTCATGGGAGCATATACAATACAAACTTTTAGAAATATAACAAAAATACAATGTAAATAAATAAAGAATATATGAAACCTATATTCAATTGCTAGGATAAACATTTAGTATTTAAAAGAGATTTATTCGTTGATGTTGTACAAGCGATGATCTCTCGTCAAGTTTTTGTTGACTGAAGTTTTTTTTTCGCTGCTTCGAAAACAATTTTTGTGAAAGCCCATTTTATCATCAATTCCCGTAAAATCTTCCAGGTTTTTTACAGAGAAAATATTTTGCTCATAGCGGTAAAATAATTTGTCATATATTCATATAATTTGTTCTCTGGAAGAATTTGTTAGCAACAATAGGCCCACAAATACAGTTGAAGCTCAAATTTATGTTGGTTTATGTTGGTTTATTTAAGGCTTTTCTCACTTGTATGTATATTTTTGATTCTTCAGAGTTTATGCAAGTTGCTAGGGTATTCGCGACCAAATACTATATATAGATAGATGGACAAGTAAATAACATATCTACTTGAGGCCCCAAGATAAAGTTCAAGTTATATTTTTGCAAGAACACTCGCGAGAAAAGATAATTCATTATCAGAAATGCTACATTTGCAATCACAATGTTATTATATTTAGCGAATTTTTGCGTAGTAAACCAGCTAAATCCGGTTACGTGAACAGTTTTCGGATCGACACAGCTCATAAAGACTATACTTTCGCCAGAATTCTCATGAGATTTAAATGAAAATAGATTAAAACTAAAAAGAAGTAAATATAATACTCACCCTAACTCTTCGCTTGCCAGACCAGGCTACGGAAGATACTGTAGTTCAGGGTCATGTGCGTGCCTGTATCTTCGAATCGTCGGTCGAACAATAGCGGGTATTTGGCATTTCAAATGAACACTGGCGAAAACAAATTTACGGTCTAACACGCTCGCAAAGTTGAACATTGTATTCAAGCAACTAGCATGCAATTGTTTACACTAAAATCTAACTTGTAAAACATTCTTTGAGCGATTCGCATTTCGACTTACTGATCTTTATCACCTTTACCTAATGGGCAGAAATTTCGTATCCGCTAAACATATTTAGGCCTTATCGGTAAAATTTCTACCCTCATAAAGTTTAAGAAAGTCCCTTCTTTTAGTCTATTATTCTATCTTTTAAGCATGGCTTACTGACCTTTTAGCATTTTTTCCTAATGGGCAGAAATTTCGTATCCGCTAAACATATTTAGGCCTTATCGGTAAAAATTTCTACCCTCATAAAGTTTAAGAAAGTCCCTTCCTTTAGTCTATTATTCTATCTTTTAAGCATGGCTTACTGACCTTTTAGCATTTTTTCCTAATGGGCAGAAATTTCGTATCCGCTAAACATATTTAGGCCTTATCGGTAAAAATTTCTACCCTCATAAAGTTTAAGAAAGTCCCTTCCTTTAGTCTATTATTCTATCTTTTAAGCATGGCTTACTGACCTTTTAGCATTTTTTCCTAATGGGCAGAAATTTCGTATCCGCTAAACATATTTAGGCCTTATCGGTAAAAATTTCTACCCTCATAAAGTTTAAGAAAGTCCCTTCCTTTAGTCTATTATTCTATCTTTTAAGCATGGCTTACTGACCTTTTAGCATTTTTTCCTAATGGGCAGAAATTTCGTATCCGCTAAACATATTTAGGCCTTATCGGTAAAAATTTCTACCCTCATAAAGTTTAAGAAAGTCCCTTCCTTTAGTCTATTATTCTATCTTTTAAGCATGGCTTACTGACCTTTTAGCATTTTTTCCTAATGGGCAGAAATTTCGTATCCGCTAAACATATTTAGGCCTTATCGGTAAAAATTTCTACCCTCATAAAGTTTAAGAAAGTCCCTTCCTTTAGTCTATTATTCTATCTTTTAAGCATGGCTTACTGACCTTTTAGCATTTTTTCCTAATGGGCAGAAATTTCGTATCCGCTAAACANTTTTGCGTTTTTTCCTACTGGCCAGAAATTTCGTATCCGCTAAACATATTTAGGCCTTATCGGTAAAAATTTCTACCCTCATAAAGTTTAAGAAAGTCCCTTCCTTTAGTCTATTATTCTATCTTTTAAGCATGGCTTACTGACCTTTTAGCATTTTTTCCTAATGGGCAGAAATTTCGTATCCGCTAAACATATTTAGGCCTTATCGGTAAAAATTTCTACCCTCATAAAGTTTAAGAAAGTCCCTTCCTTTAGTCTATTATTCTATCTTTTAAGCATGGCTTACTGACCTTTTTTTTTTTTTTTTCTAATGGACGAAAATTTCTTATCCGTTGAATATGTTTAGGCCTTATCGGCAAAATTTTCTACCCTCATAAAGGTTCAGACAGTCCCTTCAAAGGTTAGAATTTAGCATCGATAGTCTACCTTTTAAGCGTGGCTTACTGACCTTTTAGCACTTTTTCCTAGTGGGCAGAAATTTCGTATCCGCTAAACATAATTAGGCCGTATCGGCAAACATTTCTACCCCTCATAAAACGTTAAAGAAGTCCCTTCAAAGATTAAATTTAGCATCTATGACGTACTTTTGTAGCGCTGCTTACTGAAGATTTAACGCTTTTACGTAATGGGCAAAAATGTCTTATCCGCCTAAATGTGTTTATGCCTTATCGGCAAAATTTCTACTCCTCAAAAATGTTTAGGAAGTTCCTTCAAAGATTAGAATTTAGCATTGATGATCTATCTTTGAAGTTCAGCTTATTGAACATTCAACACCTTACATAATGGGCGAAAATTTGTTATCCGCTGAAAATGTTTTGGCCTTTTTGGCAAAATTTCTTACTCCTCTAATTGTTTAGGAAGTCCCTTGTCAGATTAGAATTTATCATTCATAATATATTTTTTAAGTTCAGGTTGCTGAACATTTAATACCTTTACCTAATGGACAAATAATTATATTCCTTTAGAAATATTAGGCCTGGAATTTTGTACCTCAAACTAATGGAGAAAAGTTCTTCTTTGCAAAATGTTTAGGCAAAATCGAGGCGTAATAAACTCCGTTCTTTTTCAAAAAAGATAGTTCGATGAGCTATCTTTTGGAGCACGTCTTGCTTGCCTTCTATCACCTTTATCATAATGAGTAAGAATTTCTTACCCGGAAAGATGTAAGCCATGATAACAAAATTCCTTCAAAGATTAAAGGCTCTCATCCAACCATGGTCCTTTGCGTGCTCTGTTTTATGAAAATTAGCATTTTTGTGGTCTACGAAAATGGCTGCCTCAATAGAAATCTACGGGCAAAGGCTGCTGGTTGAACAAGAGCCTCTAATTGTTAATATCAATAATGTGTCTTTTGAATCTCGAATTATTGAAGTTTCAACCATTAGATAAGTGAACAAGTTTGGTCTTGGTCTCGTCATAATATGTTGGTCTTTGCTTAACAAACTCACTTCGAGTGATGTAAGGGTTTGAAAATTTGAAAGCAAGCAGCAAGGTGTCAAAAGTCCGTTAGGCCCTACCTGATGTTTTTGGATCACAATCTTTGAAATTTCCAGAGCAATCTTTTCGCTACGACATTTCAAACTTGAGTTATCTTTAGATAGTTAGGCCTGACTTACTTCAAGGATATCAGACAAAAAAACTAGCTTTTCAAAATGATGAAGCAATCGTTAAAAAGCCAATTACATTTGATCATTTTTCGTCAAATAAATTCATATAACAATTGGATCATTTTTCGTCAAATAAATATATATAAGAATAGCTTCATTCTTTCGTCAATAAATAAGAATCGTATTAATTTTCGTCAAGCATATTTTGATAAGAATTTGATTAAAAATATATTTCAGCTTGAAAGATCGAATATGAATTAAATTGTGGTTCCTGAAGTTTTAAAGACCCATTGCTAGCCATGATCCATTGTGGCGCCAAAGCCGACTTTCGTATTATCTGAAAGTCGTTTTTGGCCTAGATTCTCTTTGTCTTGATTTTCATTCGGCGCACAAAGGATCATGGTTAGCAATGGGTCTTTAATTTAGTAGGGCATGAATTTTAAATGTCATGAATTGGTTTACTTTATCATATCAATGTTGTGTATGGGTCGTGAACATTTGTTGTTGAAGCAGAAAGATGACTGTAGAAATCTTTTATTTACGAAGATAAATTGCAACATGAAATCAATTGTGAAATGTTTTGATTCTTTAGACCAGAAACTTACGAAAATTTCTAAGATTGTTTGATATTTAGTCAAGTTTTGTTTACGTCCACGTTTTTCTTTAATGATTTACGCTCCTAGAACCACACATCTCACTTCATATTTCGACCTTCGTTTGCCTTCGTCTTGCCATTACGTTATTGTTAATTCAGTGTCCTTTTCATAAATGAAGACGGAAGATAGGCCGAAGCTCTGCCTTGTTGCTTTGATATCAGTGCTTGATTGATTTGATTGATCGATTGATTGATTGATTGATTGATTGATTAATGATTACTTGAATCTCTTGTATCTCTGTGGTAAACCTTGCTTATTAGGCTGCTGACCGAAGCGACATTATCAAGTCAAAGAGCACAGGGAAACAAGGGACTCCAGGTAATAAGTCTAAAATTTGTTCGTCGTCAATAAGGTTTACTCAATCAACGGCAGTCTTAGGCCTGTCTTTCGCCTCTCTCATAAAAATACCCTCGTCGCATTTTCATGCTTCGTCGTTATTCTAAAAGTTATAAAACCATATTACCGAGGAAGTGAAAAAGCTGCACCTTTTGGTTGATTTTAGAAGCTAGTCTAATTGAGAAATTTCAACGATTTTTGCTTTAATCTTTTGCTAAAAATCTTAGATTAAACTTAGAAAAAACTTAGATTCAGTTACCAAATTTAGGTATTATATGTCAAATTTTGGTAAATTGGTAAACTATGTCAAAATTTAAGCAGCGTGAAAGCGATCGAAATATGATGTCGGTTTTAAAGGTTTCATCAGGCCTCGGGATAAAGCTTGTGAATATTTTATTTGCTAGAGATTCTTTACAAGTTTTGTATTTCATAAGAAATAGGATTCTGAACAAATTCTTCGATTTTTTCCTCCTTTGTTTGCGGCCCAACACCTAACCCCCTCCCCCATTAACGGCCAAATGCCGCTAAAATTATGAAAATCGATTGTCGACGGCCCCTAACCTTACTCCACGAGAAGTTAAGACTCTGTCACATTGCAACAACAAATGCAGTTAGTTTCGCTGCTCTCCGTCAATTTCCTAACTACACAAATAACCAAATTTGATAAAAGTGTTGAAAGACAGATTTGAATTAAATGTTTTGAATTAAAAAATTTTGAACTTTGAACAATAAGAATCAAAGAACTATCATTTTAGGAAGTCTAAAAACAAATGAAGTGCAGTATATCTCAATTTCCTATTTGTATTAATTTGAATTTTTCCCAACAGATACTACAGGATATAGCACGTACCTTTGCCGGAGAATTCAAGGGGGATACCTAATTTATCCCAAAACACGAAGACAAGAATTTTGAATAAAGAAATAAAGTGTACGTATCCTTTTAAATTTTGTTGTTGATCTGCTCCTGTCGAATTTTGCTCCATATCCATGCGCTTGTGTCAGTCATTTATGATCCAAATTTTCCTGTTTCCTGTTTCGCTTCCAAAACTTCTTCTTCCGTGTACCATATTGCCTGTTCAAAGTTTATCATTTGAGATTTCTTGTTGCGCGGACAGATTCATTTCTTCAAAATTTCATCAATTTTTCGTCAATGTTTGTGATAAGTTTACAAGCCAAAGTTTCCCATTATTTTCCCCGCAGTTCCTGTTCAAAGTTCATTTTTTTTTAAATTTGACATTTACTTTATTTCCAGTTAGAAGTTGTTTGTCCAAAGTTTTACATCCATAGTTTTACATCCATAGTTTTACATCCATAGTTTTTCGTCAATTTCGAACTCCGTGTTCCGTGTTCCATGTTTCATATTCCTTGTTTTACAATGAAACGTTTTGTTCAAGTTTCACATCCAAAACATTTATCGTTAGTTTCAAGTTCCATGTTCCAAGTTTCATATTCCTTGTTTCATGATCCATAGTTTGTTTTTGGTTCCGGTTGAGTTATTCGTGCTTCTTGCTCTTCTTCCCCTTCTTTCCTTTCTTCTGCTTTCGACCTTTTTTCTTTCCTTTACCCTTCTCTTCCTTTTCCGCTTTCTTCTTTCCAGCTTGCGTAGCTGCGCAGTATCCATTCACACAATACGGTACATTCGTGTTTGCGCATTGCTCGTTCGTTTGACACGCAATTGGTTGAGCTGGTGTTGTTTGTTGTTGTGCTGATGGTGTTGGTGTGTTGGTTCCTTGTGTTCCAGTTGTTGGTGCCGTGTTGGTTGGGGGAGCTGTAGTAGCGGCGGCTTCATTGGCTGCAGGATCGGCCTAGAAGAAAAAGCTTGCGTTCAGCATATCAGAGAGACTTGAGCAGGACCGTAACGGCGGAAGAATATGCCTGAGATACACCAGCCACAATAGTCATCAACATTTAATGATTCAGAAAATGCCCAAATGATCTGGTCTTGTAATTTCACACCTACGTAGCATATTTGTTCAAAATCTTTACAAAACTTTAAAAAGGTCGGTGTAAATTATATGACCTATGTCTTTGAATTGAATTTCTTGAAAGAAACTTTAGCTACTTTGCTATAACTCTACCGTTGGACTTTTCTGAAGTCTTGAATATTTTTCGAAATTACAGTGTATTTTATATTTCAACTCATTTGAGGATGAGAAGTTACCAAATTTATAAATCGTAAACCATAAGAGTGCAAGACGTTTGCTTGATACCATATTGTAGACATTCATAAACTATGATTTTCGTGAAGATTATTCTAGATGTTTTCTCAAAAAGTTTAGAAAATACGATGTTGTTAAGTTTTTTTCAAAATTTTTCTTGAATTCTTAAAAAGGAAGAAAACACCTCTAATTCTGAAAATATTGAAGATTTCTGACAGTCAAACGGTAGAATTATAGCAATGTAGCTAATGTTCCTTTGAAGCCATTCAATTTAAAGAAATAGGTCATATAATTTACACCGACCTTTTTAAAGATTTGGAACCAATGCTCACCTAAGTACCGGATTACAACTAACAATGTATACCTTATATTCATGTTCGCTGTAAACCTAAAGCTGAATTCAATTCTAGATAACAATGAAGCGCGGCAATGCGACATAGTTGGATTAATTCAACTTTGACGCACGTGCCACAACGCTCAAAGAAATTTGCATCAAGTGTGAATTCAGCTTAACATGCAAGTTTGATTCGAAAATTTAATATTTCAAAATCAGTTTTTTTCGTGGTCAAGTTATAACCAACTTTATGAAGATGCTTCATCTAAGAATTCTTCTAAACTGACCAAAGCCCTTCAGCAGATTTGCTTACATTTCAACCTCAAGTCAAGATGATATAAGATAGGAGAAAAGCGCCTGAAAAACAGTTTACATGTATCAAGCTGTGGAACAGACTCTTTATCTAGCAAAACAACGTATTTAGACAGCAAAATCAGAGTGAGGCTTTTTTTTTCTGTTCACTGTAAGATTGACTTCGATGTACTACGACGCCCTTGACAGGAATTCCCAAATCGTCAATAATTTTTCGTTGAAACATCCCTATAGCTAGATAATTTTGTCACACGAAATTGTGTGCGAACTTTTATCCAAAATCTGTCCAACATTTTAAAATTTGATTAAAATAAGTTATCGAAAAAGTCCAACTGTTCGAATCTGAATATTTTAAGAATTAATGTATAAACTTTATAGTTACCCCCATGGGAGGAGGAGGCTGCTGGAAATTCTTTCTGCCTTCTTTGTCTTTCCGACCTTTCCCCTTGCCTGAATCTTTCAATTTCTTTCCATATTGTGTAGCAGCACAGTAACCGTTCACACAAAACGGTACAGCTTTGTTGCAATCATCATTCGTTTGACAAGCAATTGGTTGAGCGGGTGTTGTTTGTTGTTGTGATGGCTGAGTTGGGGTGTTGGTCCCTTGTGTTCCAGTTGTTGGTGCTGTGTTTGTTGGGGGAGCTGTTGTGGCGGCAGCCTCGTTCTGGGAGTTGTCCGGCTGAAATAGGAAGGGTTGTTTTAATGAAGTTGAGATTGCGAAAGTCAAAATAGATCAGTTGGTAGAGTAGAGCATGCATGCACATAATCCGTGGATGCGCGTTCGGATCCTCTATCGTCGTGTTAAGTGCTCACGTTTTGCGCTTCAAACCATGGGTGGTTAGACACTGCATGTGAGCTTTTATGGAGGAGCGCCGCAACTAATATTTTGCTGCGGAGGAATTTTTTTATCTATATAGTTATGCGGAGGAGATAACCTCCTCAACAGAACTTTCAAAATGGCGGCTGACAGTGACACAAGGATAGGAAACAGAATCACTCTTATCATGAAGGCAATGTAAGTACAACTGCGGTGTCTAACTACCCATGTTCAAACCTGACGCTAAATACCCACATCAAATATCCTGGGTGCCAGACCCACCCTTAAAAAAGACCTTCCCTTGTGTTACATGTTGGCGTGGCACCCAGGGCACAGTTCAAAGGGCTTTCTTTTGCTTTTGTTCAACCACAGAGAAACCACACCTACATTTGTTATCAAATTTAAAAAGCGTCTTCCGCCGAGATTATCGAAGTTGTACATGTTTCAACGAAGGATTCGATAACCAATGCCCAACAAGTAACAAACTTACCATAGCAGGGCCTTGCGGAACTTGCATGTTAAAATTCTTGCTGCCTTTCTTGTTTTTACGGCCCAATTTCTTTCCCAAGAGCTTTCCTTTCAACTTCTTCCCATCTAGCGTAGCTGAGCAGTGCCCGTTCACGCAGTGCGGAAAATTCGAGTTCGTGCAATCATCGTTCGTGCTACACGAGATTCGTTGAGCTGGTGTTGTCGTGTATCCTTGAGATGATTGAGTTGGCGTGTAGGTTCCTTGTGTCCCTGTTGTTGCTGCCGTGTTTGTGGGGGGAACAGTCGTGCCTGGTGCTCCGTTCGTGTTTGTTGGAGCAGCTGTGTTGCCTGCAGCCTCAGTTGGTCCAGAATCGGGCTAGCGAAGAAGAGAATAAGTGTGAGCAATAGGATACAGCATGGAGGAATTGATACAGATGGCATGACGTCACAGCAGCGTTGAAAACACGACGCCATCTTGTTTTGGGGTAAATGTTCAGAAAATTTCAATAGGAATCTATAGGAAATTTGCAAAAAGTTGTAGAAAATTGTTCCTCTATTCTACCTTGCGATAGTGAGTAGGGAAAGGATAGGTAGCAATTGTCAGTCAGACCGAAACCAATGAAATAAACACACGAACATGCTGTTTTTAAAAACAAAACAAAAATGTAGGCCAAGAAAGCTGCGAGAAACTTGCCTTTGCGACGATAATGTCGTAATCAGAACCACAAACTCCGTCCGCCGTAAGTTGCTCGTTGCTTCTTTAAAGTCAACCTTCCTTTCAGACATTCGCCTATCTATCTGCTAAAGTCTTTGAATAATTTGAGCAGCTTCCAAGCTTTTTGAATTAATTTATTGCGATAAATAAACGAGACAGTCTCGAAATTCCAGTGCGACGCTATACTTTGTAATGGCTTCATTTACCCAAAGTCTGATTTTCGAGCGCGAATTGATCAAGTCACGTGACATGTCGTCTGTATGGATTGTATATGCATTGTTGTTTCTAGTCGTCTTTCTGCGACAGCGTCATTCGAAATGTCTCGATTTGCCTGATAGAGGTTGCCACAGGCGATTATGCCACTCACACGAGGTCATTACATATATTCTTCTATCTTTTTCTTTTTTTATATACACAATCTAAAAATTTACAATTTAACAAACATATTTACGACAAACGATACCATAGGGAGCATGATTTACATGTCAACCCAGTGACCCTCACCATTAACAATATACAAAGATACTAAAGGCTATACCAAAGTTTCTGTTGGTTTCTGTTTAGGAAGAACCGTTTAGGTCGAAAAATATAGATGCCATCTATATCATGTACTGTATAAGGTGCACCCTAATTTACCTCGCGCATAAACCGGTCCATTCTCGTTATCCAATCAGATAAACCCTTGTTTCGTTCAAGTAGTCGATTAGAGTGATTCCCCTTTGTCTCATGTCCTCTGACTGGTGGCCTTTGCGGCGGTCATAAGTTCAGAGTAATGTTTTTAGTTTGAACAAGACTTAAAGGGAATCTAAGCATCTAAAAGTGGCTAAAGCCACTTGCGGTCAAATTCTAGCCTATCAGATATCAGTATTTCCTGTTGACATAGATCAGTTACCCAAATATGGTTAAGTACGTGTCACGGCCTATTGTCTTTGCGTGGTTATTTTTATCAAAGGCTTATATATGCTTAGATTCCCTTTAAACTTAATCAAACACCAGAACAGTTTCTGGAAAAAAAGCTGTATCAGTGTAGCCAGAGAAAGGCATATGATGTTACAAGAGAAAAACCTTTGCTTTTGATTGACACAGAATATAAAGCGATTAGAATTTGGCAAACAGACGGATTTCTACGGCCGATAAGTTAAGCCGTAGATGTAAATCAACCAAGTCCTTTAAGATGCCTTGAAAGCGAACTCTCGCGTTCTTTCTTAACCGACCCTTTTCGTAGGCAGCGTGAGTGAGTTAGCCACCAAGATTGCAAGGCATCCTGTAAGGCTTCACTTATGACCGAAGAGACATCAACAAATCAAAGAACGCAGGGAAACAAGGGACGCAAGGTCATAAGTCTACTGTAGCGTATCAATCAACAGCAACGGATGCCATTGTTAAATAAGTAGGTAAACTTACAACACTTTGTTTCTCTTCAATCTCTTCATCTTCTGCCTCTTCAGTTGCTGGATCTTCCAAAATGTTGGGCTCACGTTCTTCAAACTTGAAAAGAATGGAGAGGAAAGAAAGATTATAGCGAAAATCCGAAGGAAAAACTACCGATATCAAATGGTAAGTAGCCCTTCTTTCTTCAGCAACTACTGTGAGTATAATACTTTGATAACTGTTGTTAGATAGAAATTCTGCGAATAAACTGCGTCATAATACTGTCGGCCAAAATTTTCAATTTTTGGAGAGAAATTTTTGCGAATTTTGTTCTCCCTAAAGAAAACAGGGCACATTGTTAACAAGGCACATTGTAAAACAAGTATTAGAACTGAATGTTTTCACCCTGTATAAAGAATTTAAAAATAATAATAATAATAATAATAAAGTACATGCTGTTATATGCGATCCTTCGCTATTAATGTTAAATGTTTCTTTGTCCACTCATGTTTTTGGAGCAAAAGGGGTAACTTAGACAGAAGATATTTTCGGCCTGCTTTAGCTTTCGGGCGATAAATTTTTCTGGCAAGAAATTGGGCCGAAAATGTGTCACAACGGAATTTTCCGTTCTTCATGTCATCTTGTGATCCGACTTACCTGTGGGAAAGCTCGTTCGATTCCGGATGCCTCTTCGTCATCTGCAGTTTCTCTAAGTGCGGACGAAACATCGGCTTCATATTCGGGTTCTTCTACGGAATGTCCGCTTCCCTGTTCTTCATCGTCCTGGGATGGTAACAATATTTACCATCATTGTTAATTCGCAAACTTACCAATGTTCACATTGAATGCCGATGTCCTAAACATTCGGCTTTCTAGGAATAAATCTGGTACAGTACCGTTTAATGCGCATACAGAAGCATAGCCTCCAAATCTTTGGCATCTTTAAAAAAACATTGCACGGATGGTTAATGCATCTTCTGTTTGATTTAATGGCTTGAAAGGAACTTCAGGTACGTTTCTATAATCCTACATGCAGCAGTTCTGATATCTTGATTATTTTCAGAATTACAGCGTCTTCTTCGCTTTGGCCAGTTTTGAGAATGTGACGTCATCAAATTGCTAAATCGTAAACTAGAAAAGCTACAGATTTCTGCTTGCAGCCATGTTATAGACCTTCATAAACAATATTTTTCTTGAAGATTGTACCGTTTATCGTATTTTTATTTAGGATCTACGATTATTTTAATTTTTTTCAAAACTTTTCAAGAGTTCTTTCAATAGAAAGAAAACCGCTGTAATTCTGAAAATAATCAAGATATTAGAAGTGTTGCATATAGGATTATAGCAACGTACCTGAAGTTCCTTTTAAGCCATAAAATGAAACGAAAGATGCATTGACCATCCGTGCAATGTTTTTTAAAGATTTTGAGGCTATGCTGCATACAGATGAGTAACATGCAAAATCTGAATTTTCATGTTGCGTGGAAATTCAATAGGCAATAACGCTAGAGATGGCGGCTCCAAAGACTCTGTTGTCTTTTGCTGCAAAGCATGCTGGTAAAAAGCTCCCTGACGACCTCCTAGCGACGACATAAACATTTCGGTCTGCCGTGTTGACTAGCCAGCTTGAATTCGAATTGACCTTGAATTCGAATGCAACATGGTTCGAAAGGAAACCTTACCAAAGCAGAAAAAGTAAAATTGAAGATTCGCGTTCGAATTACAAAATTGTCCTATTTGTTTATTACTTGTTTCGAACTTCACCACAACTAGCTAGTCGAAACGGTAGACTTTTTACCAGCATGCTTTGCGCGGCCGCCATCTTTAGCGTTATTGTCTATTCAATTTGGTACAAGAAACCGAAGCAAAGCCGTAAGCGGTGATCGATAAGGCAGTGAACAAGACGCAACAGAGACAAAAATAACCAACAGCCATCATAGAAACTTTATTCAAATCTGCTACCAAGGCAGGTATAGCAATCCTCGACAGTTTTCTGCACTGCTCGTAGCTTTGGCTACGTGGCTAGGTCCTTTACGAATGTAAGCAACAAAGACAAAAAGAGCAGGAAAATACGTTGAAATTTAGACTACGTTCACAAGATACCGGCACAATTTGAAAAAGGGTCGGGAATTTGACGGTAACAAACTTGTCGCAATCTCCCAAAGAATTTGATACCAAAGAAATGTACCCACACCTTGAAAAATGTTCCGTTTTAATCTTTTTTGAGTGTTCACGCGATGCCGTTTTCAAAAAGTGCCGGCAAAAAATGTTCCGTTTTCGTGTGAACGTTTTCGTGTGAGCCTATCCGTCACATTTTTCACCGTTTTCAAATTGTGCCGGTATCGTGTGAACGCAGTCTTAATCACGTGACCGGTTCGTGTGCGCCGTTAAATAACAGAATACCGTGTGAGTCCAAAAATATATCCACTGTTTGAACAATACTCAAGAAGCATGCATCCAATTTGTAAAATGTTACATCCATCATCCCACTGAGGCTTCAACTTAATTTTTTAGATTTTGCTCCAAGTTTTGGTGCGGTATTTCTCTCTGAAATGAGGAATTATGGCCGGTCTTAAGTTAGATGTCACTTGAAAATGCCCGCGAATAACAACAATGGAAGTGTTTTGCATGAGTAATTTGCGCTGTCGCAAATCTCACGTGACATCTAACTTGAGACAGACTTTAGCTAAAAATCATATTTGGCTGTTCACTTTCATGCAGACATTGTCAGAAAATTTTCTTTTTTGGTGCCTGTAGCATTGATTGGAGAGCATCTTGCGAGGATTTAAACAGTTTTCATATAATTAGAAAACCATACCTGAACTAAGAAAAATCCACCTTACCATTTTAATAGTTGAGAAAGGAATTAAATTGAACCACTTACATTTTTTTGTCCGAGGCGCCTTTAACAGCGTCCAAAAATTATTTCCTACATTTTTTGCTCAAGATACTTGGATTTGAAGCATTCAGTGCCGATCTTTGGCTAAAATTAGGTAGGTTCTATGCTAATATAACTCATTATAGTTCAAGCAAAAGATTTCATCAGTGAGCTGTACAAAGGAGATTGTTTCCGATTTTTCAAAAACTGTCCGAAACTTTTTTGTTCCAAGTTCTTTGTCCGAAACTCTTCCGTACGAAAGATCTGGATGTTGATGCATCTCAAAGATTGCTATCGAGAGAGAGGCTGTTAGCAATTCAGATAAAGAAAGAGCAAAACTACGGCGATCGTACTAAGTCTAACTCACCCCTTCGAATCTATGAGCCTTCTTTCGCTTCTTTTTTCCTAAAGGTGTTTCAGCACAGAACCCACCCACGCAATATGGGAAGCCGGGAACTGCTATGCAGTCACTGTGCTGCTCGCATCGCATCGGTGGGGGAGGAGGGCCCTGCGGGGCTAATGGGTAGGGATAAGGTGTAGGGTAGGGGTAAGGTGCTTCGTAGGGGTAGGGGTAGGGTGATGGGTAGGGTGATGGGTAAGGATAGGGTGCTGGATCAGCGGCAGGAGCTGGGGGAACTGGACCTGGGGGTGCTGGGCCTGGGGCTACTGGACCTGGGGCTGCTGGACCCGGGGCTGCTGGACCTGGGGCTGCTGGGGCAACTTCTCCTGAACCATCAGTACCTCCAGATGGTCTACCAGATCCTGCCGCGTCACCTTGAGCGGGAGCTTGGTCTTGGCCGCCCGCTGGTGGTGCAGCTTGATCGTCGCCTTGAGGGGCTGCTTGGTCATCTTGTTGTTTTGTCTGTTTGAGGAAATTACAAGAAAATAGGATTAAATGGCTGTTGTGATGTGTACGTCTGGCAAGTCTATCAATGGCGATAACTACGATGTTGTAATCAGTCTAAAGGCCAGTTTCCAGTCAGTGGAATTTTCCGAGTTGGCGGAAATTCCTTTATTTACAAGAGAAAACATCGCTTTACAATTGAATAGAAATTTAGGGTTGAGTGAATTTTGATTGTGTAAAATTCCGCCTGTTCGGAAAATTCTGCGGACTGGAAATCAGCCTTAATGGACAAATAACAATATGTGTTTGACATACCTCAGCCTGTTTTTGCTTTGCAGGCTGTTGTTCTGGTTTTTTCTCTGGCTTTTGCTCTGGCTGTTGCTGTTGCTGTGGCTGTTGTCTGGCCGCCTGGAAAGAGAAAATGCAAACATATCATGTGAGATCGAAAACGGTGAGCAGTTTTACAAGACCATATTAGCGAAATAACAATATTTCAGATTTGAAACTTAAATCGCGAATTTCTAGCTAACTTGAACACTTTTCTATCTTCGCCCCCGGGGGGGTCACTTCCATATATACTAGTACGGAGTGTGCCATTTTTTGGGTGCCTTTTTTCAGGCAGAAAATAAATTATAGGGTGTCATATTTGGTAAGATCATACGAAACCATAAATTTTGGGGTATAATTTTTGGTATGATCATAAATTTTAGGGTATCATGCTCAAAAATAATTGTTTGGGTAAACTTTTGGGATTTCTTACCCATAATATTAAATTTTAGGGTGTGCATTTTGCATATCCTATAACTTTTGGGGTATGGTTTTTGGAAAATCTATAAATTTTAGTACATTTTGGGGTATGGTTTTTAGAAAATCTATAAATTTTAGGGTGTGATTTCACATGTCAAAATGGCACACCCCCGTCATCTCCTTATTGAAGTTACCCCCTCCCCGGGTCTTCGCCAAATGCTCGACTTATCAACGCTCAAAGTAAAAGTCTTGATCATTGTAGCTGAGCTGAAGAGACGACATGATCGCTTGAGATCTTCCGAAATCAGAGCCATGGCTTTGAAGTAAACTTTCTTCTTAAATTCTTGAGATCTGTCGTCTGGAGTTCTTTATATATGTCCTAACATTTGCCGCTGAAACAGTTTCATCCGAAATTTTTAGTTGTTAATCTAAATATGTGACTTTTTACTTACTTCAGCTGGTCTCTGTTGCTGTGGCTGTAGTTTTGCCGCCTGGAAAGACAAACACAAGGGTTGACAAGGTAAGCAATCTGAAGAGGTCATAAGCGAAATAATGATATTTCAGGATTTTGTGTATCTTCTACTCGAAGCGCTGCACTGGCTCATTACATTTACTGGCACATCATCCGATGGATTTAAACTTTCCTTTGAGGAGACAAGCGAACAGAATTTACTCCCTCGGCTAGTCTGCACTTTAGCGGACCAGCTTTAAATATGGGCAAGTTATGTGTCATGGGGTAAGGGATTGGGCCAAGGTTTGGTTTTGAAAAGGGTTTTTAGGGTAAGTTAGGGTTAGTTAGGGTAAGGTAGGGCAAGGTAGGGCTAGTTAGGGTTAGTTAGGGTAAGGTAGGGATTAGTTAGGGTTAGTAGGGTATTTGTTCAAACACGTTCCCGAGAGATATGTCAAAAAGCTGGTCCGCTAAAGTGCAGTCGCCCCACTTTCTCAAGCTTTCGTTACTTTTTTGTTCTCGAGCCCATTGATTATATTATTGATGAAATTTGAGAAATAACGTGTTAACAGCAAAAAAGGTTTTGACATTTAACTCACCTCTGCCGGTCTTTGCACTGCAGGCTGTGCGGGCTGCTGCTGTGGTTGTTGTGTCGCCGCCTGGACAGAAAAATACAATAGTGCCCCATGAGTAAACACGCCGTAAACGAAATAGCAATGTATCCGATTTGCGAAAAATATATCTTAAACTGCTCATGAACTGGAAAAATTGGTTAGTCTCCCTTAAACCCCTGCGTTCATATAATCATGGTGGTCGCTGCAGTTATTCGAGTCGTCGCTTCTTTTTCAGCGACTGTGACGACAATATGGCTACTAGGCTTAAGGTTCAACTGTAAGCTCGCGTCCGAGTCTTTAAATAGCTGAATTAGAGAGATCGTCGATATTTTTTACGATCATTAGGGGTAAAATTTTGGTAAAATTTTGCTAACCTGGAAATATCCCCTAAATTATTCGTCGTTTACGCGGCTACTGTGAAGGAGCCATAAATCCAAATTTCCTTTTTTTCAGATTTATGAATAGAAGAGACTTTAACTTAGAGTTTGATACCTAGTTTGAGTAAATCTGACAAGTAGTTGCTGATTTATGAGCCAAGACAGCCAAAATCAAGTTCTAACGCTGAAGGTTAGAATTTTACCGCTAGTGGTTTGAGCCACCGTTATATGTGGGGTGAGTGGCCGAGCGGCTTAAACAGTTTCCTTTAAGTAACTGAAGTTATAAGCTTGGCCGCGTGAGGTCAAAATCCGGATGGGTGACCTTCCAGATGCCTGACCAAACAACTCACTTCGCCATCCTTCGGAAGGAACGTTAAACTAGTGGTCCCATTCCTGGATGCAGCATACAGGCCTATATTAGCTCTAATATAGCTAGAAATCGTGCCAGCCTGATAAAGTAGTGAATGAATGAATGAATGAATGAATGAATGAATGAATGAATGAATGAATGAATGAATGAATGAATGAATGAATGAATGAACAAAGGGGTCCCAATCCTGGATGCAGCATGCATATTAGGCCTAAATTAGCTCTTATAAAAGCTAGAAATCGTGCCAGCCTGATAAAGTNGGTCAAAATCCGGATGGGTGACCTTCCAGAGGCTTGACCAAACAACTCACTTCGCCATCCTTCGGAAGGAACGTTAAACTAGTGGTCCCATTCCTGGATGCAGCATACAGGCCTATATTAGCTCTAATATAGCTAGAAATCGTGCCAGCCTGATAAAGTAGTGAATGAATGAATGAATGAATGAATGAATGAATGAATGAATGAATGAATGAATGAATGAATGAATGAATGAATGAATGAACAAAGGGGTCCCAATCCTGGATGCAGCATGCATATTAGGCCTAAATTAGCTCTTATAAAAGCTAGAAATCGTGCCAGCCTGATAAAGTAGTGAATGAATGAATGAATGAATGAATGAATGAATGAATGAATGAATGAATGAATGAATGAATGAATGAATGAATGAATGAATGAATGAATGAACAAATATGCTTAGATTTCCTTTAATAACTTACCGAGATTGAGAGGCAGCCAATCAAAACACAGAAGAGCGCTATCCTCAACATCTTGAATGCTATGAAATTAAAATGTTAATAATTAACTCTTGGATAAAACAAGAGCAAAATTATCTGATACTAGACTGACGACGTGATTCCTTGTATTCGTTCAATGCTTTCAATCTGATGTTTTTATTTTCTCTCATACAAGTTTGAAGCCATAATATCATCCAATTCAATGCGGAAAACGGAGACTCGTGTAATCAGTCTAATCTGATACTACGATAGGCAAGTCAGAATGAAGTTGCGGACTTTAGAAACGAATCAAACTTCAACTTTCCGATTAATGTTTTTAATCTTTTTCTCTAGCAGATAGGTCAATGATCAAATTTCTTTCAGAGATCTTTGTTTATCTTCAAATTCCTTTAAGCTGATATCATTGCATAGCTAATTATAGTCTGTCTCAAATTAGATGTCACGTGAAAATGCACACGAATTACAACAATTAAAGGGTTTTGCATGAGTAATTTTGCGTTGTCGCAAATCTCATGTGACATCTAATTTGAGATTCTAACCCTTCTTCTGGCTTACCCAGTATCAAATGAGTACTGTCACGAAGCTGACTTGCTCCTAAAAACAAAGGGATTTTATTGTTGCACACTCAGTCGCCATTTGTTCCAGAGGTACAAATTGGCATTTATTTGTACAACAATAGGATCCCTTTGTTTTCCTTTTGTGGTTTCTTTGTTGATGCCATTTTAATGGTCCACTAAAATGGCCGACAACAAAGAGATGGCGCATGCAAGGTATGCTGGTTGCAAAGGCCCCTTTAAAGCGAATGACCGGAGTTAACTATGGAATGTGCCACTTGCCTAATTTGCATGATAATGGAAGGAATTGTTCTCCAAAGATGATCAAACAAAAGGACAATAAATGGCGCGTGAACATCTTTTGTTCAATTTTTAGTCTGGAGCGCTATATCTCCTTTCATTTACTTTAAAGGGAATCGAAACTGATAAAACACATTAGTTAAAAACAGAATGGACCAATTCGCCATCTGATTGGACCTTCGCTTTCAAAACGCCCTCTTATTGGACCAATAAATATGTGTATGGCATATGCCCAATTTAACAATGTCGATTCCCTTTAAAGGTAATGTGTCCATACAAGTAGGCCTCCCAGAGCAAGGCATGTAATCAATTAAAATTTCTTTTCAATCATGCATTACAGCAATTCTCTCTATTCATGTGATCAGTTTGAATAGCAACCAATCATTTGCCGAGAATTTGATGGATGTCGACAGGTTGGGTATACGCTGGCCTTATATATGGACACATTATATTGTTGTATTTTTATGCACGCCCTAATTTGAAGCATACTAACAATATTATCAAATTCAGATTATATGAAATCCAGTTTTTATTATCCTCCCAACCGTTTCAATGGTTGCATACGACTTAAGTAATATTTTATCGTGCTAAATTGTTATATTGTTATATGACAAAACTTCAACTCCTTGGCTAAAATTAGCATGTTTTTAAATAGCGTTCCAAAATAGGCTTTTCGGATCGCATTTTCAGCAGAAAAACATCGGCTGTCACAGTTTGAAAGATTAGACCAAATTTTCTTTACAATGTTTCGTGTTTCGTAAACTTCAACATTTTTTGACTCACTCACTAGACTACTACTTAACTACTAATCCTTTTATATACACTCATTTTTTACAAGAAACTTTGCTTTGGGCTTTGTATAAGGGTTTTTTAATTTGCGACCTAATTCTTACAGAAAATTTCTTGTACTGTTTCTTAACCTTTCTTAAAATTGAATTTCACAATTTATCAAAATACATCGAATAAAAGTGGCTCAAGCCACCTGCGGTCGAATTCTAGCCTATCAGATATCAGTATTTCCTGTTGACATAGATCAGTTACCCAAATATGGCTCGACATGCGTCAAGGTCTATTGTCTTTGCACGGCTATTTTTATCAAAGGCTTATATATCAGCTTAAGATAAACCAGGTTATTGAATGCTGCGTTCTAATTGGTCGATCCAACAAATCGAATGCATTTCATTGGTTAAATTTAACCTGGGCTAGACAAAGCTGGTTTAACTGCTTCAGTGTGAATGAGGTATTAGATTCCCTTTAAATCAAGAATTACAAGAAAGAAGCAAATCATAAACTTTTAGTATTATTTCGGTTGGCGATACGCTTTCTGTTTAAAAACACTTTGCAACTCATAACCAAAATTGAAAAAGTTTCCTAAATTCAAATTGACTTCTGATCGCTGCTAGTAGAGTTTAATTTTGTGGAAGAGGCTGCTACGGTTTCTTATAAGCAGTTTCGTAGGAGAAAATGAGTGTATTTAAGAAGCTTTCTTCATTATTCTGCATTGTTAGCGTTCCTCGTCCTTCTTATGAGAACATTTAAGAAGCGTTCTTCATTATTCTTTATTGGCCTAGGTAGAAAATCCAAAGCATATTTCACTTGTTTCCTGTAGTATGTTACTCGATAATTTTCAAGAAACGTTCGTAGTATTGTAAAACTTTTCAGAAAACTTACAGTACTTGGTCAAATTCCTATTTCTTCTACAAATTAGATGCAGTATTTTAAGAAAGAGACAAATTACCTGAAGATTTTCTTCTTGTTGATGTAGTCGTGATCGAAATCAATACAACTTGAAGTATATTTGTTTCCTGCAGTGCTTATGACGGTTCTATTTGACGGGTTTTGACCCATTTTGGGCAGGCATTGACTTAAACAAACAGGTTGAAGGGGCGATGCCATTCATTTTGCCTGTTGAAAATCAAAACAAGTAAAATGTTTATGAGTTGCCTATGCATAAGCAAACCATCTTGCTGTGAGAAACGAAATGGTATGCTAATAAAGACGAAATTTTCGACAGGCTATCCTTTGGTTCGGCGGGTACTCAACAGTTTTATACATTTTTTAGAAGTCTTCTCGAATCAAGCATAGTCTCCATTTGCCTTGGCCTTACTTCACAAGGCCCTTAACATTCGCTCATCTCATTGAAGTGAATTGTTGTTGTTGTTGTTGTTGTCGCTTCAATGAGGTAAAAACTGGGGGAAAACATGTAGAATTGTGATGACGCATTTTCTACACTCATTTTAAACGTATTTTTAGTGAGTTATCGCTACCAAATAGGATCAAAACTTTCAGCTTCAATCCAAATACGTAATCCCAAACCGACGGAATCCCAAACCGACATAATCTCAAATTATTTCGACGCTTTCTTTCCGTCGCATTTGAAATGTCTTTCTCGCGCGTTTTCACTCTAGTTGGCCTTCGTCTGTGGTTTTATTGGAAATTCTATTACGGTAGTTGTCTTCCATTATTTAGAAGTTATGATGCTTTCTAAATGTTTTTTGAAGCTTTTCATGAATACTTTTCATGAAAAGAAAATGCTGTAATATTGAAAATAATAATGATATAAAAAATGTTCTCAGTAGAATTATGGGGTAAGTTAAGTAAAGTTCCTTTCAACCCATTCATTTGGAAGAAAAAGATAATAACATTGTACGCAATTAATGTCAAAGATTTGCAGCCTATGCTGTTGAATTTGCAAACAATCTCAGTGTAATTTACTCCNGTTTTCACTCTAGTTGGCCTTCGTCTGTGGTTTTATTGGAAATTCTATTACGGTAGTTGTCTTCCATTATTTAGAAGTTATGATGCTTTCTAAATGTTTTTTGAAGCTTTTCATGAATACTTTTCATGAAAAGAAAATGCTGTAATATTGAAAATAATAATGATATAAAAAATGTTCTCAGTAGAATTATGGGGTAAGTTAAGTAAAGTTCCTTTCAACCCATTCATTTGGAAGAAAAAGATAATAACATTGTACGCAATTAATGTCAAAGATTTGCAGCCTATGCTGTTGAATTTGCAAACAATCTCAGTGTAATTTACTCCGGCGACAATATCTCATTCACACTGACACAGTTAAAGGGGCCTTTGCAACCGGCATGCTTTGCAAATACATCCTTTTGTGGTCTCTTTGTTGTCGCTATTTTAATGGTCCGCTAAAATGGCCGACAACAAAGAGATAGCACATGCAAGGCATGCCGGTTGAAAATACCAATTTAAACTTGCTTTATCTAAACCTAGTTAAATTTTAACCAATCAAATCAATTTGATATGTTTGATTGACCAATTACAACGCAACATTTGCTAACCTGGTTTAGTTTAAGCTGGCTTAACTTTCAAATGTTAGCCTGCGTGCAGACTCTACTGATTTCGTTTCTATTTGAAAGAAATCAGTAGGCTTACGACCTGATTCCTTATATTCGTTCAACATTTTTAATCTGACTTTTTTATTTTCTCTCATATAAGTTTTCTCTCAATTTGAGCGATAACCATCCAATTCAATGAGCGATAACTATCCCATTCAATGAGCGATACTGAAACTTATGTAATGAGTCTAAAAAATCAGTAGAGTCTGCACGCAGGCTAGCACATGCGCGTTACTCTTACAACTGCTGCTTTGACTGGCTGAGCTCCTAAGCGACGTTAATCAAAGAGCAAGATCCTTTGTTGCATAACAATAGAAATGTAGCGATATAGGGCAAGTACGGAAATAAGTTTCATAAAGCCCATATAGGCATATAGGTCAGCATTTGTTGGCAACATGTANATATGATATATGATATGATATATACTGAAACTTATGTAATGAGTCTAAAAAATCAGTAGAGTCTGCACGCAGGCTAGCACATGCGCGTTACTCTTACAACTGCTGCTTTGACTGGCTGAGCTCCTAAGCGACGTTAATCAAAGAGCAAGATCCTTTGTTGCATAACAATAGAAATGTAGCGATATAGGGCAAGTACGGAAATAAGTTTCGTAAAGCCCATATAGGTTAGCCTGCGCGCAGCCTCAACACTCCTCCGCCTAAGTGTAACATGTGTGCTGATATTGTTTCCCACAAATTTTAAATCTTGTGTTTGTGTTTGTATACTGTTCCTAAAATGTCGGCAACGTGTTGAACGAGAATGAACATGTTCATTCTTGGCAACATTGTCGGCGATGTTGAACGGAACCATGGGTAGTTAGACACACCGCAGTTGTACTTCATAGTTGTGATTCTGTTTCCTATCCTTGTGTCAGCGGCCATTTTGAAAGTTCTGTTGTTAAGGAGGTTCTGTTTTTAAGGAGGTAGCGAGAGAACTATACAGATAAAATTTCCCCCGCAGGAGCATATTAGTTGCGGAAAATCCTCCATAAAAGCACTCACGCAGTGTCTAACCACCCATGCGGAACATAGTTAATCAATCAAAGAGTAGTCTTTCCAGTTATATATGATCCCTTGAGTTAGTTACTACCATCCCTTTTTTACATATCAACAAAACCTAATACTGAATAGAAATACTATTTACATATGCCATCCGTGGTGGGAAAAAATGCAAGGGCATCTGGTCTTCACCACGGATGACACTAACAATACTATGGGTGATTTTATAAGAAAAAGAAACGAAAACAGAACAAAAAGACAAAAAACAAAAAAAGCTACAAAAACAAAAACACAGAAGAATGTAAAAGAGGAAAGCCGAAAAAAGGACGCAGAACAGGGGGAATATAGGGGAATATTAGCATGCCGAGAATATCAATGGAGCCGCTTTGTTTTCTCAATAAATGAACCTGTAGCTTCCAGAATCATTCTGTTAGAGACAACGTTCAATTTCTCATTGTCCCAACCCTTGAGTTATCACGATGAATACTTGGTGGAAAATGTCGGATAAATTTGTATTCTCGTATGTATTAATACATAATCATCAACTATGGGGCTGTATCACTAAGGTTTTGGATCTAGATTAAAAATTTTTAGAATTGAGCAAAAAGTTGAAAAATTTATTACATATCTGAAAGTAAAGACGCTGCAGATTTTATTGCACCAGCTTGTATCGTTTATCTTTATTGTCTTGAAAGATTGTTTATGTCCTGAGAAAGCTAGATAATTTCACTGTCCAACAATCAATCTAAAATTTGATAAATGGTAGCATAAGCATAGCATCCAAATCTTTTAAAAACATTGCATGGATGGTTAATGCATCTTTCGTTTCATGTTATGGCTTGAAAGGAACTTCGGGTACGTTGCTATAATCCTATATGTAGCATTTCTGATATCTTGATTATTTTCAAAATAACAGCGGTTTTCTTATTATGGAAAGAACTCGTGAAAAGTTTTGAAAAAAATTAAAATGATCGTAAAAAACCATAGTTTATGAAGGTCTATAATATGGTAGTAAGCAGAAATCTGTAGCTTTTCTAGTTTACGATTTAGCAATTTGATGGCGTCACATTCTCAAAACTGGCCCAAGCAAAGAAGACGCTGTAATTCTGAAAATAATCAACATATCAGAAATGCTACATGTAGGATTATAGCAAAGTACTTGAAGTTCTTTTCAAGCCATTAAATCAAACAGAAGATGCATTACCCATCCGTGCAGTGTCTTTTTAAAGATGCACAAGATTTTGAGGCTATGCTATAAATGGTAAGCCTTCATTTACCGAATGAGTAAAACAAGTATCAGTGTTTGCTAAATAGTAGAATCATGAAATCTCAATCTATTTTCACATACGATGGCTTGTTGTATCACAGAATGGCTAAATTAGGGAGCTGTCATTATTAATAACAGGGAAGGGGGTGGAAGCATTTCGGAAATTTGTGCAAATAATTTTAGACCCCTGCATTCTAGCCATGTAATGTTTCAAACCCCATCTAATTTTTGCAAAAAAATTTCAGACCCCAAACAGTAAATCGTTTTTCTTGAATGAGTAACAATGCCTTGTTAGCACTGACGAAAAATGAGAGAACTTAATAAACAGAACAAGAAAATGTCGAACTTTTTAAAATAGAACCTGCGAAGTCAATAGGGACATAATATACAGAAATTGAAAATATTTTTGAAAATATTAAAATATTTGGCATTTTCATTTTCAGACCCCATCATAAATTCCTCTAATAATTTCAGACCCCAACAAATTTACTCTAGAAAGTTTCAGACCCCTCCTCATTTGCTTCCACCCCTGTCCCAGCTATAATTTATGACCGCTCCCTTAGACTTTAAAATTCATTTCACTAAAATCAGTTACATCGTTCTAGCGTGATCGGTGATTTTTTCTGGAAGCTGCTTTTGAGAATGCTCGAAGAATTACTAGAGATGTTTATCAAATTTTGTCTGATTTTCAGCGTTAGGAAAGCATCACTTTGAGCTTCTGGTGGAAACCGTCCATTTATCATTTTCGTGTTTTCTTTTTTGCCTTTATAAGCTCCAACATAAACAGAAGGCAAGTATGGGAATGAAATCTTTAAAAAGAATTGCACGATTGGTTAATGCCTCTTTCGTTTGATTTAATGGCTTGAAAGGAACTTCATGTACTTTGTTATGAGTGTTCATTCGCAATCTTTGATATCTTGATTATTTTCAGAATTACAGCATCTTCCATGTTTCAAACAGTTTTCCGGTTGTGACGTCATCAAATTGCTAAATCGTGAACCAGAAAAGCTACGGATTTCTGCTTTCAACCATATTATAGATCTTCATAAACTATGGTTTCTTAAATATTGTACCGTTTTCCCTCCATTAATTTATGATTTACAACGATTTTAATTTTTTCAAAGCTCTTCCTGAATTCACTCTGAAAATAATCAAGATATCAAAGATTGCCAAGGGACACTTATAACGAAGTACCTGAAGTTCCTTTCAAGTCATTAATCAAACGAAAGATGCATTAACCAATCGTGCAATGCTTTTTAAAGATTTGATTCCTTTGCTCACAAGGCATTACATTTGAAATTTGGGTTGCTTTTGATATTTCTGCTACATTCTTGGGTACAATGGACTGGACTGGAGAAGCTAGACATGAGAGATGCGAGACGGAGATCAAAGTTTCCTATAAACTAAATTGTTGTAATGTCTTTTAGGTGTTTTGAAAATCAGCCTTGAAGGCTGGGGGTAAGATGGTTAACACTCAATATTTTTATTCCATTTGCAGAACTGAGCGAGGGAAAGATTTTGCGAGCGTTTATTGAGTGTTTTCTTCAAAACAACCAATTTTTGTGATGATTCATTCAATCCATACGAAATCACAGAATGGTTTTATCACCACATTATTATATGGAAGGAAAAGTAAGGAGATATGACGCATTTCCTTGAAAGGGTTTGCCTGTTGTATTTCTGACAGTAACTTTTCTTTTTTCCTTTGAAATAACATCTCGTTTTTATGATTATTTAATTACAGTAACCAAACCAGTCGTGAAAGCTTCTCCCCATTCTTTATGTAGTAATTTATGTTGCCACCCATGCAAAATTTTGAGTGCTGATGTATAAAGTAACCAGGGCCGTAGGAAGCATCTTAAACTTGGAGGGGCACGACACTTCAAGGGCACTTTTTCTTTAAGCTAGAGGGGCATTTCCTCAAACAAAAAGGGCATTTTCTCGTTTGTTGCAAAATCTTGGGGGGCACGTGCCCCCAGTGCCCCCAGGTTCATACGTATCTGAAAATAACAAACTAGCAGCAAATTTCGCACAGAGTTGTAGGATTTTTCTTAGATTTTACACATTTTTGACTACACTCCTTTTTGTCAAATTTCTGGAATCCGTGCTTTTTCGAATCATACAGTGGCTCTTTACGCCTTAGTAGTAGATTTAGTAGATTATCACCAGCTTATCTCCTCGTTTATTCCAATATTTCACACAAAGTCAACCAAAAATAGAGACGTTCAAGAAATCGATGAAGCTGATTTTTTTTCTTTTCTAAAAATACCTCTCCTTATTGCTGCGAAGCAGCATAGTATTCTTGGTCAACGACTTTTCGCAATCGATTCTGTTTGTATGTTTGTTTGTTTTCAACAATTTTTTCCAGGCCTTGTTGTGGCTGTCAAATGATATCACTGCGGTCGCCTTAGTTTTACTATGGATTCTTCGCAGGGAAACAAAGGTGTAAAGCAATGATATGTTTGTGGTTTGCCACACATCGCACAAATAAGCAAGAAATCAAAAAGTCAATCAATCAATCAATGGACTGAGTTTCCCCCAACCTCGTCCCCAGGGCCTTTTGTCATATTGGGCCTTTTGCCATATTGGGACAAAAGGCCCTGGGGATGAGGTTGAGTTTCCCCTTCTAAAAATGTTGGTATTACTATGATGGAGGCACCCCTGTGAGACCTTCATACCGGACTCCGCAGAAAAGAAAATAATCGAAAAATAATGAATTTGGGGTTATCCCATGACCCATGACCCCCATCATAAAACCAGAAATTTAAAATTCTGAAAGATTAGGAAACAATCGAAAAGGCAGAGTCGAGGCTGCGCGCAGGCTATGGACGAGTCTTTGTCCTATCTAAAAATAAATCTTTGATTTTACCGCTATTGTTACCCTGTGAAAACATCCTACTGGACTATGCAGCAATCGCAATGATGCAAGGCAATAATGTCATTGGTTGCAGGAAAGAACAAAATCGAAAGTGTAAAGATCAATGTACCAGGTTTTTACCCTTTTGAAAATATTTCCGATTATCTTAGCACCCTGTGAGATTAACACACGAGATTTCACACGGAAGCGGAAGTGATTACATTGCAAAACAAAGTGTGATTAGGGCTCTCACAACGATTACCCCAAACCTTAGAAATTCAAAATATTATAAAGAATTTCAAGGAATCAGTTGACCTGTTTTTCCCCTTCTAAAAATACTTTTTATGTGTATAGACACCCTATGAGAATAACATACGGGATGTTTCAGGAAAGACAATAGTGCAAAACAATAATGCGATTGCCGATTGGGTTTATTTTGATCAGCTGTTCAAGAGTGAAGAAAAGCGAGGACTTCTGTCACTTCAGCCAACTTTACACCACAAAAACATCGCTTTTGCGTCTCCCTATACCCCATGAAAGACTTCAAACATCTAGAAGAACTATCAAAGATCAGATTCAACAAAATTTAGAGGCAGGGAAGCTTCCTAAGAAAGAGATCGGGCGTGTCAAAGTGTCGCAGCACCGAAGCAGTCGCGCCATTTCAAGATTTGTCATAATTCGAACACGACAGGATTTGGCAAATTTCCCAGCAAGTTTTTGAGCGTCAAATCAAGCTGAAAAGACACAGATAAAAGTTTTGACAAAGGTAATATGCTATCTCTTTTGTTTGGATGTCCCAAGAGAGGATTACGCTACGTTTTACGTCTCAAGAGACCGACAAAATAAACATTACTTTCCTCAAGGGACCAGAAATACGCGCGGACTTTTTTGTTTGAAATTTGTAGGACAACAACATTGAGACGTGGCTTGCGTCAGGCGAAGGACAAAAGAAGATGATTGCGCTCTATTTAATTTTTATCGACTATTATTCCACGGTCTTTCTGGATGTTTCGAGATTACTTTCTTGCAATGAATGAGGAAATTCGGTAGCCATTTGTATGATGAAGTTTTGGGGCAAATCAAACCAGTCTTTTCTTTGTCGAGAGAAGGGCCTAAATCATAAGATGCCCCCTGGCTGCGTGTCTATTGTCCTAAATTGTGGCCTTGATAACGTCAATACTGCACGACTTTCGTGTGTCAATAAATTCTTTGGATTTCCGCTGGAAATGGAAATTAACTTTTCTTACCAGTGCAGTGCCAGTGGCGTTGGCGTAGGTTTGTTGAAGGGCAATGGGAAGGGGGTCAAATTTCTGGTAGCTTTATGGGCCTAACCAGGAGGGCAGGAATTTTATGAATTGTAAACAATATTTCACTTGTGGGAGTAAGACAATACCCTGTTCATGGGCAAAATTGCTGAAAATGATACCCTGTTTAGCAGCAGATGCCTACTACAAAAGTAACTGAGGTACCCCCAGGCTGCATCCAGGCTACATGAGCTCCTGCCTGCGCAAACGTATACGCATATTCCAACTTTAGATTCTCAATTGTGCCATCTAATGGTCATGTAACAATGTTGGAAGTGAGGGGCGAATCGCTCTTTCAAAAAAGCGTACAAGATTTTACATATATTGAACTGGAATAAAATTACAAGGAAAATGATAATCATTACAATACTAATTCTTTGTTTTTTGGTGAAAGTTCATTTCCCTGCCAATGCACACCAATTTCTTTCCTTGAAAATAAAGGGATTTTTGTTAAGGCCTAGAAGATCTTTATGAGTATGATCCATACTGGAATCGAGGGGGTTTCCGCCATATTTATATGGCGGACAGGACCTTGAATTTGGCGTACGCCGGCGTACGCAAAGCCTAAATTCTCAAAATTCTATAGGGGAACAATAAGCTATGGATTACCTTGTGGCGTACGGAAAATATTCCTGGCGGACGCATATGGCGGGCGGCTCTACCTCGATTCCACTATGGAGTATGATGCAGTTTGCTTACAAGTGAAATGCCCCTCTTTTGGAAATGTAAAATTTGAATCTATTCTATTTTGTCACAGGAGATAGGCGTAGGAGCCATGGGGGCTGGGAGGGTGGCAGCCCCCCCAACTTTGGAAAAATTTACCAAAATCAGCCTTTTTCGGGCAAAATTCCACCCTAAGTGGGCAAAAAATTCGGTAAACAATGAACTTTCTATGGGGCAGCCCCCCAGATTTTATCTTCCTGTAGGCTTATGTCACAGAATGACAAAGCCTGAAACTTTTTGTCTTTGCTAACACTTTGTTTTGATTTCCAATCATGTTGTTGCTAAGGTTTAAATCAGGACTGATTGAAATTATAAGACCCCTCTTGCTAAGTTAAGACAAAAAGTCTTTGTTTGAGTAAGATTAAGCCCCTCATAATTTCTTAGATTTCTTCCATTGAATTGCAAATCTGGCTTTTTAAATGCAAAATAGAAAGTTGAATGATTTATAGAAATGACACATGCTCTCAACAGGGATCAGTAAGAAGATGATTAAATTTGCAATTGTCTTGAGGTTAAGATCTAAGATTCTATGATTCAACAGTTGTTAAGTTGAGTTTCATGCTTGGGCATATGGAATTAATCTTTTATTTGTGGTTTTCTACATTGCTGCATGCAAAAGGTTGTTATGACTGTTTGAAAAAATGAACAGGGTTTAAAGGGAAATGCTGTGAAGTACATCATCAGTGTCTGAATTTTGGGCCTGGGGCAGAGTGGTTAAGGAAAGGGTGGTAATATAGAGTCATGCCCGAGAGCCAAACGAAGTGTCAGGTTAAGATCTTTCAAGGCCCTAAGCCAAGTTAATAGACTGCTTAAAACTGCTTGTGTACAGGTTCATCAAAAAGCCTTTTTCTTTTCTCCAAAACGTAGGAGGATTCTGAGACCAAAAATACTACTGTCTGTTCTAGAACACAAATTAATGTCAAGAAATTTGTCAAAACCCAAAACTCCAATTTTCAGCAACCCAAAATGATGGCAAAAATATGACCAAATATCAAACCAAAAAATATCGCAGGTATCCCTGCTCAAATTTGCCCCCCTGGGATATTGTTTTATTTCCAAAACATCCTTTGTCATATGCTTAGTGGCCAAGTTTAATGGCAACCCTAACTTTAAAGTAAATGAATGGAGATACAGCGTTCTGGTGAAACATAAAACAAAAGAAGGACACATGCCACAGTATTTTATTCATTGATTGAGAACATAAAATACAAAAGGCCATTTTAGATTGACCGAGTCCCCCTAGCTAAGCTACTTAAACTCCATTGACGACTTTAATTTATCTTTTTCATGGTGGTATTTTAGATAACTGTTGCAAAACTAGACTACAGACGCAGACGACAGAAAACCACACTCATACATTGTTTAGGCCCTGCTACTAACCAAACAAATGTCGCTCTATACCCTCTCTCAACGTTTCTCTGGCACCGAATTAGGCCAAAACAGGAATTTATAAACAGTCATGGTCACTTTATCAACATTCATGCCAATTTGAAGACAATTGCGACGGAAGAAACAAAAAAGGTTCTTGCAGCTATTCCATTATTGAAAGCAGGGTTATTTAAATAAAAGTGCTTACAAAAGAGTGTCTGTCTCTTATAAAAAAATCACATAGACCTACAGATGCTTGAATTTTTTACAGCCAGAATATTACAACATTTTTCAGGTCGACCCTAATTATTCAAAATTAGAGCCTAAATAGCTACAGACCCCAAACAACAAAAGAATATTATAATTAGACCTGACTAAAAAAGGCTCCATAATATAACAGCAAAGAGAAGACAATTCCTTTTCCCCTGCCCTGGATGTAACATATTGTACTAAATTGCTCTCATTGCGCTGAATATCACTTATTGCGCCGAATAGCACTTATTGCGCAAAGTATCACTTATTGCGCAAAGTACCACTTATGGGGCTGAATATCACTTATCGCGATGAATATCACTTAACGCCCCGAATATCACTTAACGCGCCGAATATCAATTATCGCTATCAATTATCGCGTCGAATATCAATTATCGCGCAAAGTATCCATCGCGCCGAATATAATTAGCCTAGATCCCCCCATAAATACAATATGTATTCGAGTAACTTTCCAAGAAACTGTCAAGAAACTTTCATTATATACTCAAAATCTGATAATTTTAAGAAACTTTCAGTACACATATCTTTTTATAAGAAACTCAACTCTCAGATTGCCAAAAAGTTAAGAAACTCCAGTACTGGGAAAATACAACTTAATAAACTATTTATTTTAATAAAGAAGATTCTTAGCATGTATTTTTACTTTATTTTCACTTCTTTCGTGTATCATATTACTCAGAAGGTACTTGAGTAATGTCTAAACATTGGAAAGGCTTCAAAAACTTTGTTTCGAAATGCTCACGAGGGCACAGGTAGTAAACATGAAGATTTTTATGGAACCTTTAAGAAACTCGTAAGAAACTCTGAGTACTCAAAATCTGATAATTACTGTGTAATACTGATTGATTTCTTTATAAGAAGACTGTCAGTAGCAGAGAGGCTGGTAGGCCCCTTGAACACAACCAAAATTTACTGCTTGTTTTGTTCTTCTTTGATAGAAAAAGGGAAACCTGACTTGTGGCATGTCTTTGCCAAAGCAGGATTCATGTTTGGAAGGGTGCCAGAAGGTTTTTAGGTCAGGTCAAGATTTGTGTGGCCTTGTATGGCCATAGTTTAAGAGGATTGATTTCTTGCCAACTGGATGAAGTTCTCCATGATTGAAACTGACTGACTAATTAAGAAATCGAAGCCCTACCCTTAATATTTCTTCCTTTGACGAGGGAATTTACTGCAGCGAAGTTGCACAGTTGTGCCTCATGATTTTTTGCAAGAGGAAAATAATTTCCCCTCTTGATTTGGTATACCTGTGGCCTTCTCCAAAAGATTGTCCACAGGCTAAACACATTTTGGTCGTCCTATTGTCTTGGAGAAGAAAAGAAGCAAAGCAAGGAAGGTATAAGATAGTGTAGATCGAAAATAAGAGATGGATAAACATGGAAGCACAGTTGTGCAAATAACATTTTTTACACAGCTATAAGCTTTAAAATATTACACAGTGCAATGCCACACACTAAAGCCCAATACAGTACTATAAACAGTTTTTCTCCTTGGTTAAGGTTTAAGGTCAAATTTTTTTACTGCTAGGCACAGAATAGTAACTGTTATAGGGGGTGAGTGAAAAATAGATTTCATGTGTTTGATCCGTGTGAGCGGCGATAAATCAAAAACCCGTGATTGGATCGTGTTGATTAAAATTTTGTGTGTGTTGCTGACATGATAGTTAAAATATATATACCCAGGTCGATGCTTTTGCTCAATTCCTGTGCTTGCAATAAAAAATTTTCTTCAAAATGTCGTTCTGAAAGAAACGCAAAATTTCCCAAAACCCTTAATCAAACAACGGCTGTCCTTCTCGTCGAGACAATTGGTTTTTTTAATTACCCTGGTACACTTGTTGGAAATTTTTAAGATTATTCCTGAAGGATTTATTTTTCTGAAATCGCTCAATTTTAGTTGAATTTTTTACTTTTTCGAGGTTTTCGGGCTGATTACTGACGTCAAGCGAGGGTGTTTGTTTGGTAAAGTAGGCGTTGATAATGTAGAAATTCAGATAACAAGCTTCGATACCTGAAGAGTGGTGAAAACGAGCAAAGAGGCCTAAATGTGTGTTTGTTTTGATTTTTACGTAATCTTATACTGGCAGGTTAAACCAGACCAGGTTATTGAATGCTGCGTTCTAATTGGTCGATCCAACAAATCGAATGCATTTGATTGGTTGAAATTTAACCTGGGCTAGATAAAGCTGGTTTGACTGCTTTAGCGTGAATGAGGTATAAAAAACCAGTTTTGTAGAGGTGTGCCATTTATGTCAGCCAATCAGGATTTGGTGCTTTTATTGGAAACTAATCAACACTTGAAACGCTGGGAGCACCATTTACGTCCTCGTCTTTACTTTTTCAGATCATAGCTACATTGTATTGCAATGGCCAGTGACATAAGGAGCATTTACAGCAGTTTTTTCAGTTCTTGAAACAAATTTTATTTCGAAGTGTACAACATCGACGTTGAAAAAATATTTGTCCTGAAATAACTCCCCCCTCCCATGAAAAGTTAGTAAATTTACTGAAAGGTTTTTGAAACCGTAAATAAGTGCACGTGTCAATGCAGTTAATCACGAATAATAAATTTGATCCCTGAGGAGCGATTCAATTGTCTTATAATACCAAATAAGGTATTGTCCATTCATTGTCTTAGCACATGCCATGCATGAATGTATTTACGTCTTCATCGAGGCAATTCTTACCAGTAGGCAGGCAGTAACTCATTCTTTTGAGTCATCGTTAAACATGGACACCCACTTCATCGAAATAACACCATCCTCGCGGAAACAATAAATGTTGTGCTTATATCCACAACGACTCACAATATTGTTCGTTAAAGGAATTTAATATTTGTTTACATACCCACCTTCTTTTACAATATCTTTGTTGACTGATTGCCGAGGAGATGTTTGTTTGCTTTTCTGTATTTATTTGTTTACCTCTGTTTACTTTGAATGAAGGTGGGTGCTAGGCCTGCCGCCCTACCAGCTCACTCTGGCTCGTACGCTTATAGACGGAAGAAAGCGCTTTATCATGTCCACCAGCACCAGCACCAAAAGACGTTGGCGAGCATTTATCGCCCAGGCTGTTAAAACACTCAACTCTGAGAAATGACTGCTGTGAAGGCGAACGATTCTCCCTTCCCTATCGCCCTTCCTTCGCACCCCTTTGTTTACAAGGGTGACGTATGCTGGGTGATATCGTGATAGGCTCTTTCCTAGACGCTGTTATCAGTTGGTATGGACGCCAACGGAACTGAGCAAACGACAATTAGTCTTCGTAATTATTTTGCTTACAACACGAGTAAAAAGACGCAAGGAACAACCTTGTTTGTTCGGGTTTCATTATACCTTTTAATGAATATTGAATGATTTATGCAAAGCTTGCCGGCTCCATGATATGATATCTTATTAATTATTGATAGCTGTCGTAAATTCAAGCAAATACTTTTTATTCTGATAAACATACTCAGTGCTGTTGTCTTTGCTGGTCATATATCACCAATAAGACACTCGCTATATTTGACTTAGGCCCAACAAGAGGAGTTTATGCTCAAATTGCTGATAGATCAAGTGACGTTGTAAAGTTTCAAGAGATTCTTCTAATATAAGCATATCCGAGTTACAGTAAGTTTGTAGCAACAGCTTATCTTCAACAGACTCAGAGCTGAACTCAAAGCGCCAATAACACTTTCGCGAACGTAACTGTTGGCCCATGTCAAAGATTCTTTTAAATCGCCATTTGAAGGAAAGGAATTATCCACGAAAGTTGCAAGGAGTTTACTAAAGTAAGCATGCTTAATTTACATTAAGTGGCAAAATACACTCAACAAACACAAAGGATATTGTCTCTGGTCGATCATAGGTAATAAATTCTTCGCCGTTTTGGATATATGGACTTAGGCCCTTCTCAAAGAGTTTCAGGTTGTCCTTTAATCGTTTCCAGAACGAATCATTTTTGAAGTTGCTAGAGGTTCTTACGTTTGCAAGCATATACTGTGTTTGCAGTTTATTGGGTAGATTATAACTGGTAAATCCCTTTGTTTACGCTCCTGTTGAGTTGACACACAGCTTGATAGTCAATGCTTATGGATATACTAGCATATGTGGATGATACTTTCAAGTTCGGTTAGTCTTTGTTTGCCTTTTAGCTATGCTTTTAGATTGGGAAACCAAAATTCTTTTGAGTTGACTGACAAAAGCAGCATAAGATATTTAATTTGTGGTAATCTGGTGAAATTTAGCTAGAAAATCCGTTTGTTTTTGTTGCTTTTCAAGGACTTGAAGATTGATAATTATTGCTCAGAAATCCTCAAGGATATGTGGATGATGCTTTCAATTTCGGTTGGTTTTTGTTTGCCTTTTACATAGAGAAATCTATTCATATTGCCACGTTGTTTGTCATTTAGATAGAAGTAATTTGCCATTTAGATTGGGTTAGCTAACAATAGAAGAGAAAAGAGATGTTGTTTGCTTTCCTTTAAATATTTCCATCGTATAAATTGATTTTAAGACGTGTTCTGAAAGGTAACTGTAATAAAAGGATGTTTCACAATACACACACTGCAGCTGTCAGGAGATGTTGCAATACAGAGCGAAAATATAGCTGTGTGCGGAAACTGGAAACAACGAGGATGGCATTGTGAGTGATGGATTTTGTTCATTGTTGAATGGCCTGTGTGCGGAAACTGGAAACAACGAGGATGGCATTGTGAGTGATGGATTTTGCTCATTGTTGAATGGCCTCCGTCGCGGCATTTCTGAGTTTGCTATTTTTTGATAGGCCATATCACACAGGTAGTTCATATTTATTTCAAAATCAGAGTGTTATTTTGCAGATAGATTTTTAAATTTCACTGAGGAACAAACAATTAATTGACATGGTTTAACATTGCTCGGATATAAGTGGATTTCGAACAGTCACGTTGTAGTGGAAGGAAAGCATTTTGAATGATGTGCCTTTGAGGAGGAGTTGGGGCTGCGCGCAGGCTAAGTTCTCTCTGATCAACCATGTCAAGGCGGTATTTTATAGCAGAGCAGCTTCGTGGATTCAGTCCAGTTTAAATATAATTGGAAATGGCTTGAATTAGTTTAAATTTAGGCCAGTTTACAACTGTGGTTTCTGATTAATGCATTTGCATTAAAATATGAACACCAGCTGATCAATGGCAGAAGCTGTGATAATGCCTATTGGTAACTATCAGTTGTCCTAAAGGGATTTTGTTTCGTATCGCTGATGCTGTTATCTGATTTTCGAGGCTTCTGATATCGCAAAAGCAGCATGAATTCCCGGGTGATAAAATCTGCTCGCAAGCCACAAACCTCCTTTTTCGGTTCCGTCTCGATCAAGTCATTTTTTCAGCCGGAACATGAAGGGGGCAACTCGCAGGGGAGTGGCGCCTATATTAGATGACAGAGAAGCGCGCCGAAAGAGCGCGAACATTTTTGTACTACATTTTACGAAAGTATTTTGGGTTTTTTTGTGAAACAAAGCCCATGTTTTTTCCTACATTCTCTCTGAAGGAGATTAAAAAGTGTAGGTTAGTGTCACGATTAGGGGTGCACCTCTTGCGAAAAGAGGTGGCGTTCTAAAGTTTTGTTTTTAACCATCGGTGTGCACTCTCCTCGATTAGTTTACCTATTGAGAGAGCTCCTCCTTTAAGAAATTCCCTGCATAAAAATTCTCTTGAAAAGTTTTTATTTTGTTAGTCTATATTTCCTTATTGTAATTTGTTGTTCTGATGTAGTATGTTATGTTTTGCTAGTTCTTTTAATGGCATTTGTATGTCGTGGAATTTTAAAATGAAAATGGACTGAACATGCAGACTTTTCTTCCAGAAAGAAGAGGGACAATTTAGAAGGAAGGCAGTAAAAGTTTAAAGATCAAGCCTATGCATTTTGATGCTCCTCCTCACTACATCGCTACTGACGTAAGGTTACCAAAGAAAAAAATCTGCGAATGGGCAAAAATGTTTTTCTTTTCGGGGAGCAAAATTATGGAATAGCCTCCCAGCTGAGTCCAAACAGGCATCCTCTCTGAATAGCTTCAAAAAGTCTATTCAGACATGAGGGCGAGGCCGGATTTTGTGGCGGGGGCGTTGGCTGCTCTTGGTTGGCAAGCTGGGCTGGGGCGATTGGTGGTCCGGGTCTACGGTCGCCGGTTGCTTTGGCTTGGCATGTCGATCGGGGGTGGCTGGCGCTGGTGTTACAGAGTCTGCCCTTGCCCAAAATTTGTAATTTGCTTTCTCTTTGTAAATATTTTCTTTTAATATAAATTATCAATTATTGTAATTAGGTTTTAACATTATGGTTTTTGTTGTAATTAGGTTTGGACTATTTTTATTCTAGATTATATTGTAACTGTTTTTAATGGAGGGCCCCTTGAAAATCAGCCTTTGCTGAAGGGCAACCCTCCCTAAATGAATCAAATATCAAATATATCAAATATCGAAGTTGTTGTGCTCCGTTGGCTGCTCTTCATACTTTCATACATCTTGGGCGAAGTGAGACAGCCAGTTAGAGGGTACCCTCTAAGCGGGGATGGCTCAATGGTAGCGCGCTTGACTACCAACCTGAGGGTTCGTGGTTCGAGTCCCCGCCCTGCCGAACCTGCTACGTAGAGTGAGGAGAGTCGCCAACTCTCTGTAATTCCAGGCTAAAGGAATCGTGAGGTGTGGTCACATCGAGAAGAAGGACCAGGACATTGCTCGATAAGCTTAGCTTCTCAGTGTCCTAAAACTACCTTTTCGGATGCTAGGTAGCAATATAGAAAAAGAAAAAAAAGAGGGTACCCCCAGTTTGACGTAATCTAACATGCCCAGCATAGCATAGTGAGCCCCTGCGCAGAAATTGGTCAAGAATGAGTTCGCGTATTTTAACCATAATCTCGTTATCATTAGGAGCATATGTCTCTTATGCATTATCCATTCAGAGATTAAGCGATTTTAGAATAAATGGAGTTATTTTGATACATTAATATTTTAATGTAATGAGCTTAACCGTTTAGATAAATCTTAAAGCATAATTGAGTTGAAATAAGCAAAATGACTTTCAAGATTTGTTTGATGCGGGGGGAATTAAGGGACATCTCAAAATCTTGCAAAGCAGGCCTAAAGTCATTGATCACATTTGCTAGCGATTTAGCCACACAGCTATCAAAATCAAGCTCTATCGGTCTATCTCATTGCTCCATTGTCTTACCAAGGGCACTAGGAAGATAGAAATGTGTAGGCCTAAAGCCCATTAATAAACCTACCTTCAGTCCTTTGTTGGCTTTAAGTATTCTTTTTAGCAATCTGGTGTTAAAATTGGGGTTCCACAATACTTAAGTACATTTTTTTCTTTGAAAACAATGTGCTTAAGTACTGTGGAGCCCCATTTTCGATGCTGTTGTTCTGTATGAGGTTGTTGTGGCACAACTGATATTAATCAGCTTCAAAAGCTTCAAAACAGAGCTGCTAGAATTGTAACGAATAGCAGCTTTGACGCCCCAAGTAGACCACTCATCGGGAGCCTTGGTTGAAAGACGGTTGAAAGACCATTCGCGAGCTTATCGATGAGGATTCTACATCAATGGTCTACAAGTCTATCAATGGGCTTGCTCCACAGTACATGTGCAATCTTTTCACAAGAAACTCCGCTTGCAGCTCTCGTAGCCTTCGAAATACGGCAACAGATTTGAGGTTGCCAAAGAAAACATCCGCAAATGGGCAGAAATGTTTTTCATATCGAGGTGCAAAACTTTGGAATAGCCTCCCAGCTGAGACTAAGCAGGCATCCTCCATTAATGTCTCTCAAATGAAATGATACACATTTTCAAGAGGTTAATAAAACAATGGGATGGGGTGGAATGCAACTACAATGCAAGTAAATTTGAGAAATACAGCATTGATCGAAATCCTTAAATTAGTTTTATTACCATTGTAAATGTTTTCGAAATTGATTAGCTTCTCTTTTTTATGAATATTTAGAAGCTATTTGTATTTAAATTTTTCGAAATGAAATAAGATGACAAACAAAAAGAAAGCTACAGGCTTGCAAACGTCTAAACATTTTTCTGACCCACATCAAGGCTCTCTCTCTCAAAGTCCGTGTCTCACATCAAGGCTCCTTTCATTATGCTTTTGCTAAATTCTCATTTGATCTTTCCGCAGACCTATGTGATCCAAGATGACGAACGCTAATCAAACAACAGTGAAGAAATCGCTACCGAATCAAAAACAACGACGCAAGAGCGATCCCCGAAAACCGAAGTCACGAGTAAAACGACGAAACTCAACGACCGAAACACCACAAACGACGGCAGGATTACCGACTTCGGAAGATGAAGTTGAAATCGGCGTAACTCTTTTCGTATCACTGATCAAAAAGCAGATACGCGAAGCGATGGTATGGGAAAACTTCTCTAATCGACTGTCAGAGGAACTACGGACAAAATTTACAGGTAGGAAGTATAGAATTTTGGTTATTCGGTTTTATCTTGACGACCCATAGCTTAGCATGATCCTTTTGCTGCCCCAAAGTCAACTTTCATATGATATGGAGGTAGTTTCTGGGCTAGGTTCTGTTTGTATCGCTTTTTATGCGGTGCGCAAAGGATCATGGTTAGCAATGGGATTAGAAAATGTTTCCGCTGGTCCGAATGGTCATTACATCTGTATCTTGTTATAAAAGAAAAATCCAATCGTCGTTGCTCTAGTCTGTCTCAAATTAGATGTCACGTGAAAATGTCCGCGAATAAAAATAATTGAAGTGTTTTGCATGATTAATTTTGTGTTATCGCGAATCTCACGTGACATCTAATTTGAGACAGGCTTTAGTTGTAGCAGACTTGGTTTTCGTCCAAAAAATGGAATGAAAGTTTGGTTTCTTATAGCTATGAAACAGTTAGGGGTATAGACAATACACATATTTCTTTAGCCTCTTATCTCTCAAAGGAAAGGCAAACTGAAGTTTTGTCCTGAATTCCTTACGAACGTGGGCCACTTTTTCTTGTGTATGGTGCCATTCACCGTTGTTTAGAGACATCCTTTACTTCTCAGGCCATTGGTATCCGGATAAACCTGAAAAAGGAAGCGGTTATCGATGTATACGCGTGAATGGCAGTACACCGGACGTCCTGGTTCAACGAGTAGCAGAAGATTGCGGAATACCGGCGATTAGAGGGGATCTTCCGGCCGAGCTGACCGTCTGGATCGATCCTGGTGAGGTTAGTTATAGAATTGGCGAGGAAGGGTCTGTCTGTAGGCATTACTATTTTGAAAGTGAACAGCCTCGTCCTGAGGTGAAGAAAATCTTGACCAGACCGAGGTCAGGATCGGGAGATTCTCAGTAGCCCGCGCCAAACACATAGACAATTTGCTTTAAGTCGGTAAAAATTGACTGTACATGGTTTTAGGTGGCTTTATCATACACAGTGTGTTTCTGAACACTCCTGGAGAATAAATTAGTGTGGAAAATTTCTTGTTGATTATTATGATTATGCTATTTCATATAAAATAATTTGATTGTATTCGCCCTTATGGCAGTTGACATTGTTGGTAGAATCTAGACACGGGTGTACGGGACTGCACATTGCAATATTTCACTGTGACTAAACAATATGTAGATGATATATGAGAACAGAAAATATATTGAAAAGTTTATTCGTTCTTTCAAGGTGCTTCCAAATTGCTGAAGTTGTTATCAAGATTCATGAAAATGTTCTCTGAAATTTTTTTGCTGACATTACAGCACGTAAGCCAAAAATTTCATTGAGGAAGTTTATCCGTCGATGCTTTCACCTGAGCAAAAGTCATCTTTCTCAATGTATATGACTTGAACCCACAAAGTTGAAGGTTTTAGGTAGACTAACAGTATATGGAGCACGTTGAAGTCCATTTTGTGTGCCACGAGTTGTATTGGATTTTTAATTTGCGCCAAGTCTAT